>OY744533.1:12563972-12601472 GCA_963556195.1 Sepiola atlantica
ACAAGGGTTAAAGAGATCGCCAGTCGGACGATGATCGTCACCACGAGAGGACCGTAAACAATGAATGGAATTGGCAGAAAATTACTTTAGAGAAATTGATTATCTGCGAAGACGGTTCAAAAAGTATTTGTTTACATTAGACTTGAAGGCGACCATGCTGTAGTCGGCTGGAAAGTCTTCAGAATATACGGTATAATTACATTGATACACCAGTTATCAATAGATCACTGAAGTTAAGCGACGTTGAACCTGGTGAGTAATGGATGGGTTACTATTTGATAATACCGAGCACTGTACGTGGGAGGACGGCAACACACCCTGCAAAAAAATAATGCAAAAACTAACGTCGTAAAAATTATCTCGCTTGATCGGGTTATGCATGTGACCGGTGACCGCTATCGCAGATTAGACTAAAATGGCGTAACTCACGTTTTGTTTTGAGACAATAGTGTCCGCATCCGTTACTCTGGCATTTATAACCATCGGGACATCCTAAATTGTTAAGGTTGCAGACTTCTAGGCAGAATCCGTACGGCAGAACTGGACCAGGCTTAGCTTCGTATGCTAAAAAAAGAATGTAAATGCTTGTTGAGGTTTAGTTAAAGTGACATGAATGGAGTGATGTACAACACCAACTATTTATAGGTACAAATTACCGATAAATGAAATCTGCTATTACTAACCAGCAGAGCGTCACCACTGTCGGCCAAGAGAAGAGTCTATCAGGCGTGTGTGCGCACTGTGATGATGTATGGAAGTGAAACCTGGCCAGTGAGAGTTGAGGATATGCGTTGCATGGAGAGAAATGATACGAGAATGATATGATGGATGTGTATTCTGGGTCTTAAAGACAGGCTTAGATCTGATTACCTCAGAGGAAGATTAAACCTGGACAGTATAGGGAGATGTGTGCAAAACAGCAGACTTTGTTGGTATGGCCACGTTGAAAGAATGGATGAGAGTTCTTGGGTTAGTAGATGTAGAACAGTTGAGGTAGTAGAGTCAGTTCACAGGAGGAGGCCAAGGAAAGCATGGGAGGAAGTGATAAGCATGGGCCGGGCACCGGGGGGGGGGGGGCAGGGGGAGGATCAAGCCCCCCCCCACACACACACTTTTATAACTGTCCTGCCGGTCCTGATAAGGATGGGCTTGAGAGAAAGAAGGATAATTGGAGACCTGGCCAGAGATGGGTTAGTTTGGAAGACAATTTCTACAAACCGCCTCCTTTTTAGTTTGCATGTAAAACGGATGATGATGATGATGATGAAGAAGAAGAAGAAGAAGACGAAGAAGAAGAAGAAGAAGAAGAAGAAGAAGAAGAAGAAGAAGAAGAAGAAGAAGAAGAAATACATTTAGTCGTAACATCAGCTATTCATTGAAAGAAAAAGCAAGGAAAACAATTAAATTGAAAAACAAAGTTTTTTTTGTGTAGTTCTAAAAGAATGGATTATCTCCCTTGCTTGATTGGTTATAAAGTCAGGGGAAAGATTTTAGATTGAAAATTGATCAATGTTACAATGAGGGACAGGGAAATTCTTTACCCATTTTTTTAAAATTCTTGCGATGAACAATCCTCAGGGTACAATGATTTGTAATTGGCATTGATTTTAGGTGTGCGTTGTGTGGGAAAAGCTGAGAAATCGAACAGATAGGCACGCAACGTTTTGTTTTTTATAAATAAAGAAGATGGATGAAATCTATGAAATAAAAGTGAACGTACGTGTGTCCGGCTTGCTTCAATAATCATGTATGCAAATCTATTTTTATGAGCAAAGAATGGGAGGCTTAATCTTAATCATAATAATAACTGATGATAATAAAGAAAGAAAAGAATAATCACTGATGCAAATTTTATTTTTATGAGCAAAGAAGAGAAAACTTAATCTTAACTGATAATAAAAAATAAAGGAAACAATACTTTCACTTTTGATAGACACAAAAAAAAATCCATTGTTCTTAATTATTTTGTGACTAAAATAGGAATTAATCTATGGGCGCAAAGATTCTTTATTTATGGATCAAAGAAAAAGAAAGAGAGAGGATTAGTTTATTTTTTGTAAAATTTATTCAGCATATTTTTCTAATTTTTTTTTTTTTGATAAAAATTTACTCGCGTATTTGTTGTTTTATTTGTTTTCTCTTTTTTTGTTGTTGTTTTTCTTTTGGTAAGTTTTACCTCGATTAGTCGTTTCGGTTTTTTGCAGTAAAATTTAACTTGTGTGTGACAACAATAGGAAATCGATTGACATTGATAATAATAAAAAAAGAATACTACCCCCCCCCCGGGCAACGGCGGGTACCCCTGTAAGTATTGAATAAAGCGATTAAATTAGAAATATACATCTAATAAAAACCCATTTATACTACGTAAAATACAAACAAATGTCATAGGTAAGTAGGAAAATATCTATTCTCGACGTAGGTTACCTTCACTTGTTGCATATTTATTTTTTTTACACCGTTCTCGTTCGTTTTTTGGACCCCGTTCGAGACTCTGCGGATTATTGTAAAAGATACCCGGATAAGGCTGAGAGGCTCATCGGCGCCATTTTTTTTTAGTAAAAATCCGTGCAAAAAAAACAAAAAACAAGAAAAATGCATACGTGGTGATTCTTACCATCGAAGCAACATACAACCAGGGCCAGGAAGAAAATAAAAGAAGGCAATTTTAAATTTGCTATGACCATTTTAGGAACGGTTAATCCTTCGAGTTGACTTCGACAATTCAAAGTGATGTTGATCAAAACTTGAGAAGAACCAAAAAGCTGCAGATGGTGTTTTATCATTGCAAGATAAAATAAGGTGTTTTATCATCAGGTGAGAATTCATCAGATGCTCAGCCCATGGCTTTATCTTTTCAGCACATTTAACAATGAAAATACTTTTTCAAACTGACAAAGGACAGACCAATGAAAATGCTATTTCACACTTAAGCATGACAGACCAATGAAAATGCTATTTCACACTTAAGCATGACAGACCAATTAAAATGTTATTTCACATTTAAGTGTGACAGACCAATAAAAATGCTATTTCACACTTAAGTGTGACAGACCAATTAAAATGCTATTTCACACTTAAGTGTGACAGACCAATGAAAATGCTATTTCGAACTTAAGTGTGACAGACCAATGAAAATGCTATTTCAAACTTAAGCGTGACAGACCAATGAAAATGCTATTTCACACTTAAGCATGACAGACCAATTAAAATGTTATTTCACATTTAAGTGTGACAGACCAATAAAAATGCTATTTCACACTTAAGTGTGACAGACCAATGAAAATGCTATTTCACACTTAAGCATGACAGACCAATTAAAATGCTATTTCACACTTAAGCATGACAGACCAATTAAAATGTTATTTCACATTTAAGTGTGACAGACCAATAAAAATGCTATTTCACACTTAAGTGTGACAGACCAATTAAAATGCTATTTCACACTTAAGTGTGACAGACCAATGAAAATGCTATTTCGAACTTAAGTGTGACAGACCAATGAAAATGCTATTTCAAACTTAAGCGTGACAGACCAATGAAAATGCTATTTCACACTTAAGCATGACAGACCAATTAAAATGTTATTTCACATTTAAGTGTGACAGACCAATAAAAATGCTATTTCACACTTAAGTGTGACAGACCAATGAAAATGCTATTTCACACTTAAGCATGACAGACCAATTAAAATGCTATTTCACACTTAAGCATGACAGACCAATTAAAATGTTATTTCACATTTAAGTGTGACAGACCAATAAAAATGCTATTTCACACTTAAGTGTGACAGACCAATTAAAATGCTATTTCACACTTAAGTGTGACAGACCAATGAAAATGCTATTTCGAACTTAAGTGTGACAGACCAATGAAAATGCTATTTCAAACTTAAGCGGTACAGAACAATGAAAATAGTATTTCACACTTTAGTGCAACACACACTTACAGTTAGAAATAAAGAAATAAAGATTTTACTTGTTTTAAACTCAATTGAGTTTCTTGAGTTTCTCAATTTTCCCGGTCAACACCAGGACACGGGTCATGCTAGCGCATGATATATTACCAAAAGTGTGGCAAAATGTCCAAGACATTTAAAAACTTGAAAGCTGTGTCTCCAAAAGGAAAAATGTTGATAAGTGAGATTAAATAGTATTAACCGATATATTTTCACAGATATGATATTCAGGTTGACTTTTCGAATCAGTGTTGACACAAGTGCGTCAGCATGTCAATGGTGACTGTGTTTTTGTCCAGCTCTGACTCTGGAGAACCGAAGTCAACTCATCCTCTTGTCTTGCGATATTACTTCCTTCCAACTACACGAAGATGTGACACAAGTGCAAAACATGGAAGAGAGGAAAAACCAGCGCTCTCAAAGGCACACTCTGGTTCTACAAAAATAACCACAAACAGACCCGTCGGTATTCCCTAGCATGGATGCCTCAGGCAATCTGCAATAAAACAACTCACACAAAGAAGAAGTAATGCTTGGGAGGGGTGCATTTTCTAGGACTGAACTGGACTTTACCCCCCCCCCCTCCCCCTCCGAGAAAAGAGAGCCTGGTACTTTTCAAGCCAGCCCCCTGTCTGTCAGATCTAGTGCAGAGACGAACCTCAGCGAGTATAACACTCGCCCCTCACCTTGTGATTCTGCTTGCAAGTACTGTCTCCAAATAAAACTCGCGTTCAAAACAAGGAAGCAATATGGCGAGTTCTGGTGGAAAATCATATGGAATTAAGGGAGATAACTTATGTTGGTTAAGACACAATGAATTAAAGGGAGATAACAAAATATTTATATGACAAATGAAATATTTGAATTAGCATTTATCTTCATTAATGTAATTCCATTGAAAAAATCATTACATGTTAATCAGATTTACAAAAGAGGTTCGGAATAATACTTTACACTTTCATTTTCAAAACGATTAGTCCCAATAGTCTATATAATGATTACCAATATTTAAAAATAAGTATTATTGTAGATTAACGCCCACCGCTAAATCACCTTTTCCAAAAATGAGATTCTACATCTTTTAGGTGAAAGAAAAAAAAACCCAATTATTTGGAAATCTGCTCCGTATATAAATTTTATGTCAAATGACCCTCATTTCCATGGCATTCTTTCTTTCTTTCTTTCTTTCTTTCTTTCTTTATTTATTTATTTATTTATTGCTATGAGAGATAAATCCTGTGCGTTATTTTTCTTTCAAAGAGAGGATTTATATTTTTAGGCGATTACGTATGATTTTACGTCCTTGCTACCTGGACATAAGGTTAATGGTAAAATAAATTTGGCTAACTGTTCTAAAAAGCTAAAATGGCCCGGAAATTAAGGGCCGTCTTATGTTAAAATATGACTGTTTTAATTTATTATAAATTTTTACTATATTATAAATAAACTGTTCGTTTTGCAAAAGAACAACAAAAAAAAAAAACACATTTTTAATTTATTTCAATAAATGTTCTATTAATTAATTATTTTGAATTATTGATTCTGTGTTATTTTACTGAATTCGTAATCTTTCATGTTTGATTAACTTAAAAGTTAAAAAAAAAATCAAGAAACATTGATTTTTTTTAGGAAATGAGAGCAACTCTTATCAAATTATTCAGCTTAAACTAATGATAATGAAATGTTCATATGAAAAATAAAACTGCCTAAGAAAAGGGGTTTGTCTTCATCTTGTGTTTATAAACCAAGAGATATTTCCATGCAGCATACCTGATACTAGTCTTTTCATTCGATGAAGACCAGGTTGTCATAACAATCAACTCAAACATTAAAAATAATCCGCAAAGAATGAACTTATTTAAAGAATGAATATTAAATCAGACAAATTATTTTTCAAAGAAATATTTTAATGTTTTAAAAATTAAAAGATTTATGACAACACCATTTTATTATTAAGTATTAATTTAATGTTTGCTGCCTAGCCTACGTAAATTACACGAAATAATAGATTTGCACTAAGATTTCTAATGAAGTAATGGGTTAATTATATTCAGTGATCTTTAATTAATAAATACTGAAAGTTTCATTAAAATTGGTTGATTTCCTGAATTTTGATGAATTTTTAAGTGAAGAGAGGAGTCAAAATGTTAATAGTCTGACTGTTCGACAGATCTCGTTTGTTACTTTATAGCATGACGTCATTTTCCAGTGCTCTGGCCGCCTTCACGACGGCAGTGGTAAAGTCCCGCCTAAAATCATCATCCGGTGCAAAAATAATTTTTTATCATGATTAGGTTGCTTTCAAATGTTTGTGATTAGTTTTGTCTCACATTGCAACCGGTGTAATATATTTCATTTCGTTGATTTTATTATTCCTTAATTAATTAATATTTGCAAAGTAAAAAAGAAACTTTGTAATATATTTCAATTATATTTTTAACAAACACTGTCTGATTTCATTATTTTTTACTGCAAAAATCAGAAAACAAATTATTATTTGCAAAAAAAAAAAAATAGTAAAAACAGGACAAAATAATATGACATATAAATAAAGTAACGAAGTTAACATCTTTGAAGCACGGATTAGAATGTATTAAATATTTTTGAAAATCAACAATCGTGCAATATTTTTATAAATGAAAAAACGAAAATACACAATAAAATTTTTTTTAAATAAATGAATTTTTCATTTATAAAGATATTGCATGATTGTTGATTTTCAAAAATATTTAATACATTCTAATCCGTGCTTCAAAGATGTTAACTTCCTTACTTTAAAAAATAGCGCCAATCTGCGCATGACATCGACCAGACTAAACTTCTAACGTCTTAAAGAACTTGACGTATTTTCGACCCCTTGGGATTAATACCACCATCAAAATGAGGAGGAAGAAAAGGAAAAAAAATTTTTTTTAAACTCGCTTGACAAGGTTGTATTTTACAACGAAAATTCGCGATTAAAAAAATATTTAAATAAATTAATTTTTCATTTATAAAAATATTGCACGATTGTTGATTTTCAAAAATATTTAATATATGGTATATAGTTGTTTCCCCCTTACACCGGTTGCAATGCGAGACGAAACTAATCGCAAACATTTGGCAGCCATTACAGAGCTGAAAAGTTTAAGATAACCTCAACTACATTAGGATCCGTGTCAAAGTTTAGATGTCAAAGTTTAGATGTCAAAGTTTAGATGTCAACCTTGAAGTTTATGCGAGACGAAAAATAAGGTAAAAGGGGTCATTGTTTATGAAAGTGAGCTTCCAATCAAACATTGTCAAAATGACCGCCCCCCCCCCCATGTTTGCCCTTACACCGATTGCAATGTGAAACAAACATGTCAACCTTGAAATATGGTCAAAGGAGCCATTGTTCATGAAAGTAAGCTTCAAAAATGTTTTTATTTTAAATTGGGTACTTTTGAGTTTTCTTGACTTGAGCAATTTTGTTTCGGTTGATTTGCGTTTTTGTATAGCCTATTCTGACGGTGTTAGGTTATTTTCTTTACTTTAAAAAAATAAGACGTTAACAAAAAATATGTTTTTGGGGATACATTTATAATTTAACACTCTCTGCTGAATCACTAATCACAATTATTCGCTTTCTTCTCATTGTCTTCCAAGTGTTGACACCCCACCAGCCCACTGGTGATTAGGATTCAGCCCGAATTCCAAAGGCATTCTGGTAAGCGTGGCTCATTGTGCAGCGATAATTAGGTTTGACAATATACACAACTTTTCCAGACGCCCCGACGCCACTTCTTTTCCCTGTTTAGATGGTCGATTCGTGTTGAGTATACGTACTAGCCTTATATCTCTACTTTGTTTCTACGTAGGGTCTAGCATCATCACCAAGATGCATACTAGTGCGCCCCCAGGGTGAACGATCCCCGTTGGTCTCGATCGTTGTGTCATACTTGTAACTTATTACTTATTTGTTACTTTTTACTTATTTGTTACTTGTTACTTATTTGTTACTTGTTACTTACTTGTTACTTATTTGTTACTTACTTGTTACTTATTTGTTACTTGTTACTTATTTGTTACTTATTTGTTACATGTTACTTATTTGTTACTTGTTACTTATTTGTTACTTGTTACTTACTTGTTACTTACTTGTTACTTACTTGTTACTTGTTACTTACTTGTTACTTACTTTTTACTTGTAACTTATTACTTATTTGTTACTTGTTACTTATTGGTTACTTACTTGTTACTTGTTACAAAAACGTTAATTCGTATGAATCAACATGGTACAACTTTTGTGACCGGCTTGATCCTATTGGCATTCTTGCAGGAGAGACCACGTGAAGGTTGCCAACATCTCTAAGTGAAAGTGATTCTATGGAACCGATTGGATTCGAACTTGGCACACCCAGGTCGTCAGTCCGCGTCGTTATCCACTTAACCACCATCACCTCCCCTTAACCACCTTACTTGTTAAGTTAAAGTCTTGGAGGAATGCTATGCAAAGTCAAGGTCTGAGAGTGAATGTTACCAAGATCAAAATGATGATCAGTGGTCGTAGTGTTGGAAATCCCTTGAAAGCGGAAAGTTGTCCTTCTTAGTTGGTGGAAAGGGAGTCGGGTGCAGTTAAAATTTTTGGAGCAAGACAACAATAGGGACCCCAGATCATTAACACAAGACGCGGGACATATTTTGGAAGTCACCGGTTGACCTCGCAATACACGTGGTCTCTATTTACAAAACACTTGTAAATAAATCTTTAAACATGTTAATATTTTATTTGTTTTATTTATGGACTCTCTGCCTTAAAATAAATATTAACATGTTAAAAGAAAAAAAAATTCCGAAATATACTGCATTTAGTAAAATAAATAAAAGATTTATTTACAAGTGTTTTGTAAATAGAGACCACGTGTATTGCGAGGTCAACCGGTGACTTCCAAAATATGTCCCGCGTCTTGTGTTAATGATCTGGGGTCCCTATTGTTGTCTTGGTCCAAATTTTTTTTAGGGTACATATAAACATTGTGCACAAAAGAAGTGCAAATAATTGCTGGTAGGCTGAGAGAGCATAACCGGTTTATATGCAAGAAGTGTAAATGCAGATAGATGACAAGACTGGTGTATAGAAAGTATAAATGGATGGCGAAGCTATTGAGGTTGTCAAGAAGTTTTGTTATCTTAGTGATATCATTGGAGCACAGAGTGGAGCAGGTGCTAGTGTGATTGCAAGAGTTAGGAGTGGATGGAGTAAGTTCAAGGAACTTCTGTCATTACAAACTAGCAGAGTGTTACCACTGTCGACCAAAGGAAAATAGTTTACCAGGCATGCGTACACAGTGTGATGATATATGGAAGTGAAACCTGGTCAGTGAGGGTCGAGGACATGCTTTGCATGAAGCGAAATGATATGAGAATGATACAATGGATGTGTGATGTGAATCTTAAAGACAGTCTTAGATCTGATGACCTCAGAGAAAGATTAAATCTGAACAGTAGACGTGTGCAGAACAGATTTTGATGGTATGGCCATGTTGAAAAAATGAATGAGAGTTCTTGAGTTTTGATGGTATGGCCATGTTGAAAAAATGAATGAGAGTTCTTGGGTTAGTAGATGTAGAATAGTTGAGATAGCTCATTCAGTTCACAGGGGAAGGCCAACGAAAACATGGGAGGATGTGATAAAAATGGACCTGAGCAAAAGAGGCATAAATAAAGACCTGGGAAGAGATAGGTAAGTTTAGAAGTCAATTTCTTAAAGCTGTCCAATGCATGCCAGCATGTAAAAGGGGCGTTAAACCGAATATTATTATTATTAAAAGTATTATTATTATTATTATTATTATTATTATTATTATTATTATTATTATTATGAAGAAGAAGAAGAATATAAAAAAATGTACAAAATAAAGAGTTACATATTTGTTGGAAATAAATTCCCAAAAAATATTCTTGTTCAAAAAAAAAAAATTTACGTGTAAAAAAAAAACATTTTTCCCAGTTGCACATCCAGCCTTCAACCTCGTTTTGGATTTTTCAGATACAGGCAACCGACTTTTCATTCGGCTTTTTCTGTCAGTCTACGTAAATATCCAGAAACTACCAATGCCAAGTCGATTTTAGCTTGGGTCTTAATCTGGACCAGTACCTTTTTTTTCCTTTTTTTTCTCTTCATCGAAATATCAAATATGTTCTGCAAAGTTCTTCGCTCTTTTCTATTCGCTGTATAATTTATTTGTCCTACTTTCCTTTTTTTGTCACCATATTGTCGCTTGTCCCTCAAATTTGTGTCGTCTATTTCTTTATCGCTGCTACCAATCTTCTCGGCATCACTCCTTCTCGCTGCCATCTTGATTCTTCATCTAGAACCTGCGTGGGTCGTTGTGCATATAAGTTCTTCATTGCGTTATCGAAAGAAGAATTAAAAGACAGAGATTTGGAATTGAGATTTATTTAGAGAAAAATACCAAGTAATACAAGTACAATTAACATTTCGTTATAAAGGAGAGAGACAGTTATATTCCTAACTTAACTATAGATAGACAGACATATAGATAGATCGGCGCTCATATCCACATCGATTCTCATAGATTTTGTTGTTTTAAGCATCTTATCAAGCAGATGTTCGCTTCGAGTTTCCACAACAGACTGATTTTAAAATCTAGTCATTTCTTTATACTCTGTTTCCATGTGACGTCATATCCGTGGCCACTCTTCTCTCATCACTCTGAGTAATCCCCTGTGATCCTGACCCTACTCGTCAAATGGGTCAGATCGGTCTAGCATATACTCTAAGAACATTGTTTATTTGCCTGTGCTCACTGACATGTGTCAATATCTATACTCGTGGATGTACCATCAATTATCTAACAATACTATAGTAAGAAATATCAACAAACATTTACTGAAAATAAATAATTTAATAATATATTGATACTACTACTATTAATACTACTACTACTAATAATAATAATCATAAAATAATAATAATAAACAAATAAAATTAATATCATACTATAGTACGAAATATCAATAAACATTTATTGCAAAATAATAATTAAATAATATAGTGATAATACTACTACTACTACTAATAATAATAATGATAATAATCATAAAATAATAATAATAAACAAATAAAATTAATATCATACTATAGTACGAAATATCAATAAACATTTATTGCAAAATAATGATTAAATAATAAATATATAAATTTTCTGCAAGATTGCTAACCCATAATACTATGGATTCCGGCTTCCAGTCGAAAGCACTCTCTGAATTGAAGGAGAATTCTTTTTAAGAAGGAGGTGATAAATTAAAAGAAAAAATGATAAAATACAACATATCATACCATACTGTACCATACTATACCATACCATATCATATCATACTATACCATACTATACCATACCATATCATATCATATCATACTATACTATACTATACTATACTATACCATACCATATCATACTATACTATACCATACTATACCATATCATATCATACTATACTATACCATACTATACCATACCATATCATATCATACTATACTATACCATATCATATCATACTATACCATACTATACCATATCATATCATACTATACTATACCATACTATACTATACCATACCATATCATATCATATCATACTATACTATACTATACTATACCATACTATACCATACCATATCATATCATATCATATCATACTATACCATACTATACCATACTATACCATGTTGATTCGATACACTACGTTAATAAATAAATATTTGATTGAAAATTATTGAATTCTTTAATATTGTCATTTCATCTTTCTACCTTTACGTTGTGTGATTCCCTGTCAAACGGTGTCTGCCATCAAAATTTCATTAGCATCGGCTTTAAAATATTCCAACTTCTTACAAACTACACCCAATACTTCAAGCAAACTACACCATCCTTCTAATATCAATATTTTCATTAATATTTTTCTAAGATAAAAATATCATCTATATACGCTGGGTGTTCAATAAGTAATGCCCCTGACCCATTTCCCATAGCAGTAGATTAATGAAAATTGGCACAGTTATTAGTCTTTCTCTACATAGGAACCACCCAGAGTTATGTATTTCTCCCATCGTTTGATGCAGCTCTGGACACCGTTTTTGTAGAACACCCCAGGTTGGTCCTTCAACCACGTCGTAACTTCAGGAATCAAGGCTGCATCATCTGGGAAACGCTTTCCTTTCAAAAACAACTTCATGGCTGGGAAGAGATGAAAGTCAGAGGGTGCAAGGTCAGGAGAGTAAGGGAGATGGGGGAGGATTTCATAGCCACACGTCCGTGCTTCTGATCTGGCGACATGCGAGTTGTGGACTGGAGCGTTGTCCTGCAGGAGGAGGATACCTTTGCTGATCTTGCCCCGCCTCTTGATTTTTATAGCTTCTCTTAATTTCATCAAAAGTGAAGCATAATAGGCTCCTGTAATTGTGGTACACTTTGTCAAGAAATCTGTCATCACTACTCCGTCCTGGTTCCAGAAGACTGTGAGCATGACCTTGCCAGCGGAGGGCTGCACCCTTGCCTTCTTTAGAGGTGGTGAGTCCAAGTGCTTCCACTGCATTGACTTGGATTTGGTCTCTGGATCATAGTGATGGACCCAAGTTTCATCCTGTGTAATCAGTCTTTTGAAAAACTTTGACTCATCTTCTTGGCACATCTCCAAATTCATCCTCGAGCACTTTGACGTGTTCTTGCTTCTGGAAAGGTGTGAGCAACCTGGGATCCATCTGGGAGAAACCTTATGCATATGCAAATGGTCATGAATGATAGTTTTCACAGACCCTGTACTAATCTTGACCTCTTGGGCTATTTGGCGAATAGTAATATGTCGATCTTCCAAAATGGCAGCTTCAACTTGACGGACAGATGCCTCATCAATGGCAGAAGAGGGACGACCAGCTCTGGGAGCTGTTTCCACAGACTTCCGGCCATGTTTGAATTCACGATGCCAGCGTTTTACAAGGTCATATAATGGGGCATCATCACCATAAGTTTCTTTCATTTCATCAAAAGTCTCCTTTGATGTGTGTCCTTTCAAATACAAAAATCGGATCACTGCGTGACACTCAACTGGCTCCATTTCACACCTGACTCAGTTCAAACATCTGTAAATGGGAAACCACTATTATTTCAGAGCTGTTTTTTGCAACATAACCCATACAGATATAAATCATTACACATGCAAAATTTCATCTAGATCAGACAACTGGAAGTGGGTCAGGGGCATTACTTATTGAACGCCCCTCGTATATTTACAGAAATTGTGAGTTTAGATATTTTTGGGGGTTAAATATTTTGTTTTCAAGTCAGCATCACCATCACCATCATCACCATCATCATCATCATCATCATCATCATCATCATCATCATCATCATCATCATCATCATCATCATCACCATCATCATCACCATCACCACCATCATCATCATCACCATCACCATCATCATCATCACTTTAACATCCGTTTTACGTGCTGCATGTGTTGAACTGAGTCATGTTAAAATAAGAGAAGACTCGTAGCTATACCATCAGTGTTGATGTATATATTTCCTAAATATTCACAAACTGAAACTTCGGCAGTACATCCTACTAGGATTGGTTTTTACATCTGGAGGGAATAGTTTTAAGAGATGACAGGAAATAATGGTTAGAAACAATGTTAATTTTTTTTTTTTACTGGTATATTAATACATTAGTATATATATATATATATATATATATATATATATATATATATATGTATAATGTCAGATCCTCAAAGTTAGACCGCAATAGCTTACGTCCTACAAAATCATTATTTCATTCTGAATAGCACTCAAGTTTCCATCTGTATTCTTTGAAAAAAATTAAATTCTAATCGATTTCATCGATTACATATTCTATCCGACCCAATACATATCTGTTGATATCCCAATTACATATTCTATCAGACCCGATTATACATATATTTACATATTCTATCCGGCCCAATTACATATTCTATCTGGCCTGATACATACTTGTTGATATCCAATGAAAAATTACGATGAGGCTCGAAAAATATCTGGTTCTGAAACAGTAACAGATATCTTGCGAGGCTCATCGTAATTTTTCATTAGATATAAACAGATATGACGATCCAATGAAATCGCTCCATTTGTTAACATGTAAAATGGCCAAATGGCATTGTAATTCACTGGGTAAATCTCGACTATTATTTCCTTAATATGGACACACGATGCTTAATTCCTTTTACGACAATTAGCATTAAAATACTGCTAAGCTGTCAGTTTTGTGTTTGTGTCAATGTCTTGATACATTCATGACAGAATTAAATAATTTCATCGAAACTTGGGACGAAAGCAAAACGAACTTAATTGAAGAATTACAACAAATAGATTTAGATTTTAAAAAAAATCATATTAAACTATTGTATGTGTAGTTACAAATACACACACACTTTGTGCGTTACATTACTTCTTACCAAAGAAAAAAAAACAATGAAAATATTAAGTTGCATTTTATTCTTTTTCTTGTATTTTTTCTTCTTCTCCGCCTTTCCTCTGCACACCCCAAATAGAAGTAGCATTGGAGGATGATTGAGATTATTATTCATCTCCTTCGAATAACTAAGCATATCCGGTTTTTCTATTTTGTTAACTTGAATCTCTAGTTCCAATTTATTAGATTAAAAACAGTTACAACAAAAACTCATCTAGCTATAACCATTGTCAATAATTTTTCTTTCCTAGTGTACCTAAAACGTAACTTCCATGAGCAAAGTTTCTTTCCTGGAACTACCCGTCTGCTTCCCAGATGGTCGTTTTCAAGTGTAATGTTAACAAATTCTTGTCGAGCCGTCCTCTTAAATCATCAAATTTTGTCCAGTTGCAATAATCATTGCAAATCCTCACATTTTTGTTTCTACCATCCATCTGACAAACCCATTAACAGTGCTCACAGCACTGAAGAACAAACATCTGGACAACCCATTAGTCGTGAAAATCTTAAATAAGATCACCACTATTTATAACAAGAAAAAATGTAAAATCAAATTATGCTGGATACCGAGTCATGTCGGCATTCGTGGCAATGAAAGAGCGGATAAAGCCGCAAAAGAATCATTAAAAATGACACCAACCAATACTAGAATCCCATACACTGATCTTCGACCTTCTATTAACAGGATAATCAAAGAAAAATGGCAAGAATATTGGGATGAGTGGCAAAATAATAAGTTATACAAGATTTGGCCAACTATAGATGAGTGGCCCCTGGACTATAGAAAGCAAGAAGAGAAGAAGTTATAATAACCAGACTCCGTATAGGACACACGCATATCACTCACAAGCACTTATTGGAAGGAGAGGAGTCTCCAATGTGCATAGCATGTCAACAATCTTACACAGTCAAACATATATTAATAGACTGTCAAGATCTGCAACAAACTCGAAGCAAATATTACGACTCCAAAAATTTAAAAGATTTATTTAAAAACATAAATGTGACGAAAATCTTAGATTTCATTAAGGAAGTTGGGTTGTTCAAAAAAATTTAATCACAAATTCTTCATTTCAGTTTTCATTGTCTTTCAAGACAATGTGAAATAATTGGAATTGCATTTGATAACTTTATTCGGCATTACATAACCCATAGTTGGTTGCTATGCCGTAAAACAAACCAAACCAAACCATTAACCCTTATCCTCGAGTGGCTTTTTGGGCTTAATAAGCGGTGACAACAACATAAAATTAACATGAAAATAATAATGCTAAGCTTCCAGTTCCCTGTCTGTGTCGACGTCTTCATACATTCAAACGATGGCAAAATTACGTAACTTCATCCAAAGGCAAGACGAAATTAGTTGAACAATTACAACAGTTACACATTCATTAAATTACTTTTTTTTATTTTTATTTTCATTTTCGTTCATTTGCTGGGGACGGGGCATTCTTCTAAATGCCATACGATCACCCGCTATTTACAGACTCCAACCGAGAGCTCTTTTCAGGATTCTGGCTGTTCCCTTGAGTGCAGTTGTTTGGATTTCTCTTGCACTTGGTTCACCAGGTATACTTGCCAAATACTTTTTCAAGTTCTTCTTCATGAGTCCAGTGGCTCCTATGATAACTGGAATGATGGAGATCTCTTTGAGGTTCCACTTTCTTTTCATATCATACATTAGACCCTGATATTTTGTTATTTTCTCCCTTTCAGTTCTGTTTAGGCTCCCATCATTAGGGACACTGACCTCAACCAAAGTTGCCACTCTCTCTCTCACTTGTTCCATATGACATTGTCAGGTTTGACAGCTGCGTTTTCCAGATAGGTAGCTGTGGGGATTTCATGGTCATAATGGATGGTGTATGTCTCATTCCCCACAGTTCTCTCAGGTAGATGTTCCCAGTGTCTGCTGCTACACCTGATATTCAGTTTCTTACAGTTACTGTGTATATAATTATATGTGTATTTATAAACTGAGACTTCCAACCGACTGCCCGCTTCTCTCCTCACTACCCTCCTCTTTTAACCATGCGCCGTTACATACACTTCTGGTGCACAGAAGGTCGAGATGACATCCGAGTACACTAGCTGACCTCGGCTGAACCCTATTTCCTGCTTTCTTCTTCTTTACGTGTCTTTGAAGTGTCACGTGGTCATACGACAGTTTCTCTTTTTTTTTTAAGCAGTCCTTTGCTTTAGCGTTGTACTCTGCAAGATCTTTCAAGCTACACCGGCTGCGCAGTAGGGGGCAGATCAGGCAATGTTGCATCGTATGGTCATCCTCTCCACAATCACAGATGGTTGCGTCAGTTTTGTAGCCCCATCTACTCAGCAACTTTTGGCTGCCCCATTTCCATTCTCAGGCGGTTTACTGTCTTCCACTGGAACTAGGGTGCCTCTGAACCGGGAGGGAGTTCCTCAGAAGCAGGGATTCTCATGTCAATATGAGGAGAACCATCTTCTAGCCGTCTGGTCCACAGCTGTAGTCTTGTCTCTTCCTGAGATGTTGTTAGGGGTTCGACAACCATTGTTAAGGTGTGTTGTCTCACCGTCCACCTGATAAACTCGTTAACCCTTATCCTTAACCTTCATTCTTCTTCTTCTTCTTCTTCTTCTTCTTCTTCTTTGCGTGTCTTTGAAGTGTCACGTGGTCATACGACAGTTTCTCACTTTTTTGTACGCAGTCCTTCGCTTTAGTGTTGTACTCTGCAAGATCTTTCAAGCTGCACCGGTTGGGCAGTAGAGGGGCAGACAAGTCAGTGTTGCATCGTGTGGTCCTCTTCATCCACATTCACAGATGGTTGGGTCAGTTTTGTAGCCCCATCTACTCATAGCAAATTTTGATCCCCCCCATTCCCGTTCCAGTATGAAGGAGGGGGGGGGGCATCTTCTAGCCGTCTGGTCCACAGCTGTAGTCTGGTCTCTTCCTGAGATGTTGTTAGAGGTTCGACATGGTCGAGGAAGCTTCTCCTCGGCTTCAGTCGTTGGACCGTTGGTTCACGTCCATGAAGGAGATGGTGTTCATCATTGATAGCCTTTAGGATCTCTACTCGGCTGGCAACTTCCCGTCTCACATCTGAAGGGGCAATGCCAGTGAGAAGATTCAGGTTGTTCAGGTTGGTGGGATTCAAGCAGCCAGTGATCAAGCGGCAGGTGTTGTTCAATGCTGAGTCTAGGTTTTTGTCATGCGTTGATCTCTCCCAAACAGGACACGTATACTCCGCAGAGGAATAACACAGGGTTAACGCAGTACATCTTAGTGTGTGTGCCGTGGCTCCCCACTTGGAGTTGATCAGTTTCCGTAGGATGTTGTTATTTGTTGTTATCCTCAACTAACAACAATTATACTTATAGCTATATAGAGAGGCCTAACATGCCATTGTGAAACAGCAGAAGCACCGAATAATTTTACTATAAACCCCAAAATGAAACATAAAAATTAGAACTGTATTTTACGAAGTAAATTGATATTTTTATCTAAATCAAATTGTTTACGAATAAACTGAAAGGCATTATGGTGAAATTTAATTTCGTAATGGAATTATTTTGTTACTTTATTTATTACGGGGTACACAGTAAATGATATTGAAAAAAAAAAAAAGAAATAGCTTAAGTGTGTTAAATATTGGCCGAGTATATTGATGTCCATAGTTCAGTGTCTTACCATTGGACCAAGACGCCCTGTCTAGAAATATGCATGATTTTTATCACCTAAATATTTACTGTATTTTATGTAATTGTTTTTATTGGTGATTGCAGTGTTAATTAATAAAAAATAAATAAATATATATATATATATATATATATATATATATTAGATTTTGATGTTTCACTGAGAATATTCAATAAAGTCTGGAACAAGGCCAATAGAAACAAGCTTGATGAGGCCCGATTATAGGTTACAGAGCATTTATACATATATTTTGGGAGTTTACCAAGACATTTTTTTCCAGAGAGGATTCATCACAACGAAAAGATCTTTTATTTTATTATTTATTTATTTTGTAAAGTTTTTGTTCCCTACACGTGTTTCGCTTAGGTAGCGAAACACGTGTAGGGAACAAAAACTTTACAAAATAAATAAATAATAAAATAAAAGATTTTTTCGTTGTGATGAATCCTCTCTGGAAAAAAATATCTTGGTAAACTCTCCAAATATATATATATATATATATATATATATATATATATTATTAATGTTATATGTACATAAAAGTAATCCATGGACACGTGTTTCTGGCTCACAGCCGTCACCAGCATGGCTGCAATCACCAATAAAAAATAATTATATAAAAATACATATAAAATTAATGTTATTCTAAGAAATTCCTTCCGGATTTTGTCGCTTGCAGCATCAACTTTTAGTGGGCGGCTAAACAGTAAAACACACACATGACCGAGAAAGATCACATGAGCCTCTGTGGCAATTATCAGGTTCCATTTTTGTGCCATTCCAAAGAGTTAGGGTTACACTTATATCATTGACTTATTTGCGTAGCATTATCTCTATCTATATAAAGTTATATATTTTTATTAATTTTATACGTACATAAAAGTAATCCTTGCACACATGTTTCTGGCTCACAGCCGTCACCAGCATGGCTAACTTAGACAAGGATCGAACCATAGATATTGATGTCAATAGTCTGGCGTTTTACCTCCGGACTATGACGCCTTGCCTAGAAATATGTACGATTTTTATCACCTAAATATGTAATGTAATTGTATTTATATGTGATTGTAGCGTTATATAAAGTTAGTTATATGCATATGTTTATGTATTTGTATGTACAGGATTCACTCCTAAACTAATTGACCGACCATTATGAATTTTGGAACACAACTGCTAGGCGTAATGGGTCCTAATGTGGACTATATTTAGTTGGTCCCCCGATTTATAAAATCGGGGGACTTATGTTTTGAGGCATGTCCGTCCGGATTTTTCTCCGCAACCATCCATTGAATTTCTCTGAAATTTTGCATGAAGTTGTAACTTTGGTCAGGTTAGAAAGTGACATGCTCTGACTTTTGAAAAAAAATCTGGTTAGCCCCCCAGGGGGGCAAAAGGCCCCGAAATGGCAAAAAATGACATTTTTTGCCCTATAACTTTTCATCCATCCATTCAATTTCTCTGAAACTTGGCCAAAATGTGGAGGCAATTGTTCCTAATAGAAAATAAGTATCGCTGACCTTGGAAAAAATCTGGTTTGCGCCCCCAGGGGGTCAAAAGCTCCCCAAATGGCAAAAAATTACCCTTTTCTCCCATAACGTTTGATCCATCCATTCAATTTTTCTGAAACTTGGCCAAAATGTAGAGGCAATTATTCTGGTTCCTTGACCTCAGAAAAATTCTGGTTCGCGCCCCCAGGGGGTCAAAAATGCATCAAATTGCCCAAATTTATTGCATTTTACACTCGCCACATCGAGTCACATACAGAGGGGAGCCACGCACGTGCGACTTGTTTAATTTACTTTTATACTAAGGGGGATAAAAAGGGGGTGGGGACCCATAGTGAAAATTCAAATACCTTCAATTTTTGTGAAATTTTAACAATAGGTATTAGACAAAGATTTATAAATATTCCCCAAATTTCTGGTTTCTTTGGATTATTTTAAGGGGTTTTTGGAGGGGCATGATCTGGACACAACCTCCCATTTGAAAATTCAAATATTTCAGATTTACATCGAATTTGATCCATTATCATTAGACACCAATTAAGCAAAATTCCCTGAATTTCAATTTCTTTCTTAAGACCCCCTTAAGCTTAAATTTGAGACATTTTTTTAGAATAAAAATCATGAGTGCAAGTCCATAACTCTGCCGACATGAACAAAAAAAAAAAAAAAAAGAAAAAGCTTTATTATGTATTTACCGGCGACAGAAAGCGTATATCGTACACCAAAACTCGCGTAAATTGATCAAGTCGTTTTTTTTACAAAAGAAAAACATTTTTAAGCGATTAATGGGAATTTGTAGGAATTGCTATTATGTACAGGGCTGATTCTAAACTCTATTTCTGAAGAGTTTGCAAAAGTTAGAAATTTTGGAGTTATCTCCCTTAGTTTTCAAACATGGCGTCGATAGATCGGCACTCGTCTTTTAATCATAAAATTTGATTTTCTTTTGTAAAAAAAAAAAACTACTTGATCAATTTACGTGATTTTTTTGTATATGATATATGCTTTCCGTCACGGGTACGTACGTCATAAAAATATTTCTTTATTTTTTTTTCATGTCGGCAAAGTGATGGACTTGCACCAAATCATTTAATGGATTTGATCAAAATTGGAATAAAGATTCTAGACATAAGGTTTAGTAGCATTATATTTTGATTTGAATCTTTGTAAGAGGGCATAAAAGTGGTGCAAAATTGTTCTGTTCGGGGAATTCATTTTACCCGTCCTGGGACGGGTATTCATCTCGTTCTTATCATGTAGATGAATATTATGTAGATGAATATATGTAGATGAATATTATGTAGATGAATATATGTCTTGTATTATTATATTAAAACTGAGTTAATCAACGCTTGTTTCTCTAAGGCTTTTCTTTCCTATATTTTAATTGATACATACCTGTTTCCTTAGGCACTCGGGACGTCTGTCGGCTGGTTTATTCGGCTGCTTCATGTTTGTTGAGCTGTTGGGCTGTCGATCAAAGCAAAAACACATGGACGCTAATTTTTGGCTTTAAGAGTTTTTATTCAGACACACACAGGACTGTGACAGGACTAGTGTGTGTGTGTGTGTGTACGAGAGAGAAAGAGAGAGAGAACAATCAAATTACTTGGGAAGAGAGATCTCAGTCAGGCCCTTTTAGGCTACTGTGCCCACGCCCCGCCCCTCTGCGGGGCAGGCGCGTTTCACGTCTGACTCGTTTGAGTGTCAGGAACAAAAGGATCGAATATCATCCCAACAGAAGTGACATCACCCGACTTCCGTTTCTACTCCTCCCATCTCTCTCAAGAAGCTCTATCACTCTCTGCGCCTCCCACTACCTTCTGGGGGCCTCCTTCCGGCTCCCCCACTATCTACCATAATCACACAAAATACATATACCTTAGTTTTGGGATTGAGTTATGTTTGAAGATATTCCATTTTAATTGTTCTAATTGGCCGTAGTTTGCCATTAACTCATCAAGTGATCCATCGTTTACTAGGTTTCTGTCTATCACTCTCGCCCTCCATCTTGTTTGACCACCGCCCCCCCACTCTTATTCTAACGCTTGTGCTGTTTATTAACAATCAAAGGTAATAAATAAAACTTACTATAAAACTCAAAATTGGAATAGTCCATTATAAACACAAAAGAAAATATCACCACAGTAGCAATACTATTTAACCTGTAACTAAAGAGAGAAAAGAGTGAAATATAGAGAGCAGAAAGAGACTAATTTTGAATTTTGTGTTTTTAATTTAACTGGCTTTACAAACTCACTTTCTCCTGATTCAAACAATCTAACTATTCCAATCTTGAGTTTTATTACTTTTGATTGTTAATAAACAGAGGGAGAGAGAGAGAGAGAGAAAAAAGAGAGAGAGAGAGAGAGAGAGAGAGAGAATGACGGAAGCGAAAGTCATATAGAGCGTATACAATAAGAGCGGGAAGGAGTCAAACCACGTACAGTGAGAGAGGGTGAGTGTGATAGACAGAAAGATAGTAAGAGATGGGGCACTTCACTTGGTGAATCACAGCTAATTAAAACAATTAAAAAAAATTTTTTTTTCAAACGTAACTCAATCCCTAAACTGAGAAATATTTTATCATGTATTTTGTGCGATTAAAATATATAAGAAAAAAGTCTTTGCGATAAAAAAAAAAAAAGTTGAGTAACTCAGTTTTAGTATTATAAACATATTTCTCGTATGAAAATATATTTATGGTGACTCGTTGGTCTTGTGGTCTTCATCAATTCGCTGTTTTGATACGTCATTGTAGTACAGCTTCCCATTTCAGTAGCTTATTTCCAAGAACTGCAGGCTTGTGAAACTCTTCCTGCTGACTGTTTTCCTCCTACCTATAGCATTGGTCTTTTCAAAACTAGGGTCAATAGGCATCCCCTGTCTTTGCGATAATCATATTTCGTTCTAGTTCGCTCCTTACATCAAGTGGCTTCATGCCTTGTCTGGAACAATTTCCATTAAAGAAACAAAATTTAATTTGTTTAAATGGATGATTAAATCAAACTTTTTATCAAATGGAACAATTTCAAACGTATACTTGTTAGGTACAAGAGAAATTCATTTTTGAAAGCAGATGTCTGGTTAGGGTTACATCAAGTGGCTTTATGCCTTGTCTAGAGCGATTTCCATAAAAAAAAAACAAAAAAAAACTTTGTGTTTCGCTCCTTATGGGCTCATCAGGCTAACTGCGATGAAAATCATTTTTCTATCCTAAACAAATAACGTCTACATTCACTTGTACAACACCTATCTATATAATTATAATTTAATAATTATATCCACACACAAGCTCTTGTTTCGTCTTACTAAGACTCATCAGTGTGGCGACGCATACAACTGACCCAACGACGATATGGTTTGAACCTTAGATCACAGGACCCATAGCCCGGCGTCTTAATCCATTCGCCCATGCATGCAGTATTGTTGTCACATCTGGGCTGGTGCACCAACCACTAGTCTCTCCCTCAGTGGCAATGCGCTTTGTTTAAAAAAAACGGTGGAATCTGCGTAACTCATTCTACCGTTATATGTACTATTTTGCTTTAGTTCGCGTCCATCCGTTACACCTCTGCATCGTATTGCCTTCTGTACATTACCTTTATATACACACTAAACAATGCTTCAAGCAAACTACATCAACCTCTTAGAAAAAAGAAGTTTCGGCTGCATGAATGAGAAGGATAAATACTGCATGTTATCAGTATCAAACATTGAACTCTCTTAAGAGAGTTCAATCTCGGCTTTGATAGGGAAGACAACTTTAAAAAAAAAAAAAAAATTTTTTTATCTTCCTCCCACAGCGGTAAGATGTGACACAAGGTCGGAAAACTCAAGATGGCGACCGATAGATAAAATCGTTTTTATTTTAATAAATACTGGATGAATTTGTGTAATTTTTGCTGTACAGTCTTCTTTTCAGCTAACACTTTAGTAAATAAAGTTTATACATTTTTTTTTTAGCTATTTTCTTTTTAAAGAAAGGCCTAACATGTCATTGTGGAACGAAAAGAAACACCCCTCAAAATTTTAAGCCTTATTTAAATTCATTTTTTATTCTATTATGTTAACTTTATGTAATTACTTAAAAAAAAAAAATCATTGACCTAGATTTTAGATTTTTACGAACATTCATACTTACAAAAGCTAAACGTATAAACAAGGGGTGGGTTACTCTTCCGAATAACCGCATTTTGTTTTGAGCTGAAGAAGAAAATAACGTAACAAAAAAAAAAAAAAGTAATTACTTTACGCAGAAAATTCAGACTGTCCTCGTCACTCCCACCAAACAACAAAACAAAAAAACGTATAATATCACTGTGATAATGGAAAGAACACGTTTGGCAAGCCATCCTGGTTTAGTTCAATCAAAATCTCTCAAGGGTCGATACCAATATTGATCCAATACGCATGACTATGAAATGGCCCTTTGAAAACTGGTACATGGCCGCTCGTTTATGATCCATAGGGACTTCCAAAGCTCACTATAGAATTTACCCCCCCCCCTATATGTAACACGATTTAACTTTAATATAAGTTTATATTATCATAACTTTTTTTACCATTCAAAGGAAGAAACATAAAATAAACTGCTGATAATTTTTTGTAAAAATTTTCAGCGTACGAAAATAATGAAAATGAGAAACTAAAAACGTGTGTACTTTATTTACGCCTTAAAACAACGTTCCTACGTAGTGACCATTTTGTATACGCTAACACCCGTGTGTTTAATAAATCTAGCAAAAATCAAGTAATGGTCAGATTTTCACGAAATTTTCGATACTTATCCATTAATGGACTTATTTATCTATAAAATGCTTTTTTTTTCGTAAAATATATAAAGGAAAATATTTTTCTATGTGATCCCCCCCCCCCTTATTTCATTTTATGAAATCTGAAAAAAATATATTCTGATCGATCGAAATTTTAATGTTATATAAAGCGAAAGAGTCTTAAAAAGCACGTCAGATTTACCTTTTTTTATTGATAAATACTTTTGGGTAAAGTGAATTCATAAATAAAAAGTGGAACTAAATACGATATTATTATGTTTTGAAATTTGTATACTTCATTTTCTCGTTAATCTACACTCTGATCTGGTGAATTGCAAAGAAAAAAATGTTCTAAACAATAATTAATTTTTCAGAGATTTTAATTCATTAAATTTAGACATTTTGAAGTTTAAACATCCATTTTGAAAATATGTTTTTCTGGATTTTTCAAAATATTTAAATATGATATAAACTTAACTATTATTACTCGTGAAAGACCGACATCTACTTCGACCGATTAATTTGTGCTTTTTTATAGAATGTTTATTTGATCGACCTCTAAAAATAAGAAATGACCGGAAAATTTAAAAAAAAAATTATTTATCGGCTTCCGTCCTCTAGTTATAGTTGGCCTTTTTTTTATATTTAATTTAGACCGGCAAAGTAAGGGAGATAACTCATCTCAATTTATTTTTTAGATTTTTTTTTTTTTCAACACTTGATTTTAAGATGTTTTTCATGTCATCAAACAACGAAACAAAAAGGCGCTTTTTCAGTAGTTAACCACCACTTTTCAGTAGTTAACCACCACTTTTCAGTATTTAACCACCACTTGTTTTGGCATTTTTTACAGACCATTATTTTTTTAAATTTTTTGTGCGTACAATTAACTGATTATGTTGCTATAGAATTAGTTTGTTTTTAAGCCAATATTTTAGAGTGAGGATCACTTTCCGGCGATTTACTCGTTTCGTAGCCAAAATGGCGGACTATGAATCGTCTGCTAATTTCTGATTTTTTTTTCGACCTCACAATCGTGTAAGTAAACCCAAATAAATTGTTTGGGACTAATTTCCCAACTGTATTTCCTTTAAATTAATTTAAGGTAAATTTGAAATTAGTCCCCCCAAAAAATTTATTTGAGTTTACTTACTCATTTGTGAATTCGGATAATAGCAGATGGGTCATTGTCCGCCAATTTGGCTGCGAAACCACTAAATCGCCCACTTTCCTATGAATTTAAGGTAAAAATGATCACCATTTCCTGACTGTTGTATTAGTTGCGTCTCTTGACTAATCCGTTAAGCCCCTGATTTGGGTGCACTGACTGTAATGGCTAAACCTTATGAGACAGGTGATAGCTCCTCGTTCTATCTTCAATCTAAGCCATCCCGGCGAACCACGCACGGAATATAATAACACTGCCCACTTATTTATTTCCGGAAAGAATGATGCGCAAGTGAATAGTTTTAATGTCATGTAGTAACCAAATTATCTAGGAAGGGGCAACACCAGTTTCTGTTTTTATTTATCTACCTCCCACAAGGTAAGATGTGACACAAGGTCGGGAAAGTGGGATTAGATAAGCCAGCGCTCGAGAGGTGAGCACTCTGGCCATTTAAAAATTACATGGGCAGCCCCGTCGGCATTCCCCGGTAGGGCCGCCTCAGACAGTAAGCAATAAACTTACTCCTCCCCAAAGAGGGGAGGCAAAGCCTGTGAGGGTGCGCCTCCTAGAACTGCACAGGACCAGACAACCCCCAATAGACCGGCGTAAATCCAGACCCAAAGGCCCGGACGATACCGGTTTATTAGGCGGGGTAAACCCCCCTGGTTGAAACACCAGTTTCTGTTGCATGGTAAACGTGTGCGTTTGGGGTTCATTGGAGCATCGCTTCTGATGGTACTCGAGCGTGAGGGGGGGGGGGGCATGGCCAGAGCGCATACATTCAGAGAATAAGTGTTTCTATCTTTCTAATTAAAGAAAAGAAAAATAGGCAGTGAAAAATAATGGATGGATTGGGGGGGGGGGGGAAGAAGAAGAAGAAGAATTATAATTATTATTATAATTATTATAATAATTATAATAATTATAACTATAATTATTATTATTATTTTTTTTTTTTTTTTTTTTTACGGAAATTGTCGAGCCAAAGCCGAAAACTAAGTATATCACTTGCCCGCTATTCTGCACAAGTTTTTTGGAATTGTAGAAATAAATTAGAAAAAAAAAAAAAAAAAGTGCTTCTGCTGTTTCACAATGGCATGTTAAAAAAAAAAGCTAAAGAAATGTATAAACTTTGTTATGTACTTACGTGGTAGCCTAATAGAAGACTACACAAAAAATACGAAAATTCATCCAGTATTTATTAAATAAAAAAATAAAAATAAACGATTTTTATCTGTAGTCGCCATCTTGTATCTTTCAATTTAAAAAAAAAACAAAAAAAAACGAGTTATCTTCCTTACCTAAACTGGTTTCAAAATGTCTAACGATACGTAAAATCGTTTGCTTTGCTTTCTTTTTCTTATAATTTAATAAATACTGGATGAATTTGCCTAATTTTTTTTCTGTACAATCTTATTTTCAGCTAACACGTAAGTACATAACAAAGTTTATACATTTCTTTAAATATTTTAATATCACCGAAACAGCAGAAGCACAATTTTTTAAAAATCCAGAATTGCAGACACATAAGGGCAACAAAACAAACAAACTGATAAATACCCATGATTTACGTACCCGTGACGGAATGAAAATATCTTATACAAAAAAAAAAAAATCACGTAAATTTATCAAGTAGTTTTTATTTTATAAAAGAAAATCAAATTTTATCGATACACGAATAAGTTTGAAATATCAGCGCCATATTGGTCATATCCAAGGGAGATAATCAAAACTTTTGCAAACTTGAGAAATAAAGACTGGAATTTTGGGTGTTATCTCCTTTAGCTCCCTTGAATATGACCAATAATGCCGCTGATATATCAATATTACCCGTTTACGATAACATTTGATTTTCTTTTATAAAATAAAAAACTACTTGATTAATTTACGTGATTTTTGATATACAATATATTCATTCCATCACGGGTACGTAAGTCATACAGATATTTCTGTTCGTCTTATTCCTCCCCTCCCCCCATGTCTTTGGAATTCTGAATAAGCACTAAAAAAAAAAAAAAAAATTTTTTAAATATTTTTACTGTTTTAAGTTTGCGGAAATTGGTGATGGTCAAGAAATGGGTGATCATTTTACGTTAAATTTATATCTGATAAATACAGATATAAATGAGTTGAATTATTGGGTAAAAAACATATCAAACGGATTCTTTAGCAACATAAGAGGTAAGTGTTAAAAAAAACTTTAAAAAAAAAACAAAAAAAAAAACTAGTGCAGTTTAGCGATTCGAGCGAATTTTTATTTTTTATTTTATTTCTGAAGAATTACATTCGCGACGAGGGCAGACAATCCCGGAATTTTTCAAAATAAAAAGCACACATGACATTTTTCATTCATTTCAGAATTTTTATTTCTTAAAGAAACTGTTTGCCCTGTTGGTTTTTAAAAACATTTTTTTTTTTAATTACATTTTCAAAGAAACTGTTCGTTTAAAAAAAAATTAATTAAATTATTTTTTTTTTAAGAAACTTTGCTTACAAAAAAAATACGGTAAATTTATAGAAGTGCACCTTTCGTATTTCGACCCCTAAAAAAAAAAGTATCCTACTTTTTTGGGCAAATTACATGTAAACAGCCTCAACAAATATCCGCTATGAAAAAAAATTATGAAAATTTTTATTATTTTAGGAGGGGGGGGGTTCACTTTCCTATATAAGTTATACGTAAAGTGAGCACCCATTTCTTGGCCACCGAATCTCACCTCTCGTGTTTCGACCCCTAAAAAAAAAGTTTCTACTTTTTTGGGCAAATTACATGTAAACAGCCATCCATAACAAATATCCGCTATGAAAAAAAAAATGAATTTTTTAATTATTTTAGATGTTAGGAGGGGGTGGGGGATCACTTTCCTATATAAGTTATACGTAAAGTGAGCACGCATTTGTTGGCCAACAAATGCGTGCTCATTTTACGTATAACTTATATAGGAAAGTGATCCCCCACCACTCCTAACATCTAACATGGCTGTTTACATGTAACTTGCCCAAAAAAGTAGAAACTTTTTTTTTAGGGGTCGAAATACGAGAGGTGAGATTCGGTGGCCAACAAATGCGTGCTCACTTTACGTATAACTTATTATAGGAAAGTGACCCCCCTCCTAAAATCTAAAATAATAAAAATTTTCATAATTTTTTTTCATAGCGGATATTTGTTGAGGCTGTTTATATGTAATTTGCCCCAAAAAGTAGAAACTTTTTTTTTAGGGGTCGAAATACGAAAGGTGCACTTCTATAAATTTACCAAAAATACCACACATTTTCACATAATGACGTCAATAAATTCCGGTATTGTCTGCTCTTGTCGCGAATGTAATTCTTCAGAAATGAAAACAAATTTGCTTGAATCGCTAAACTGCCCTAGAAAAACAATTTAAAAATAAAATAAATAAAAAATTTTTTTTTTTTTTTAAATGGAGCTATAAAAAGCGCCAAAACAAGCAGACAAATACAAGAAAAAAGCGGCAACAAAATTTAAAATGTTAAGAAACTATGAAACTAAAATAATATTGAACAACGAAAGAGTATTGGGTACTTCTTCAGTTTACGGACCGTGCTGAAATAACATTATTTATAAATCTATTTATTTTTTTACATGGAGAGGAGGGACTTTGTGGCTCATTTTCGGTATAGGAGTCCCTCACAGGCAAGATGGTGGCTGTCCCTTGCTGAGTGGTATGAAACCCCTGAATTATTTTGTCCCTGTTTTTGTTAAATATACTCTTTTCTGTCTTTTTATTTTTTTAAAATAATCTTGATCCTTGTTTTTTTGTTTTTTTTAGAAATCTTTTAATGCAAAGTACTACTTCATGGGATGGGGGGTTAATTAAAAAAAAATGTAATTAAAAAAACAAAAACGAGTAACAAAATTAAAAAAAACAAGGAACAAGATTTATTTTTTAATAAAAGGAGGGAAAAGGGAAAGAAAAGGTATACTATTATTTACTCCTCTCCAGGAGTTAGGCACAAGGGTAGTTTTATCCTACTCCCACAAGTAAGATGTGACCCAAGGTCGGGTCGGAAAGTGGGGGTTGAAAAGCCAGCGCTCGAGAGGTGAGCACTCTGACCATCAAAAATTGCCTGGGCAGCCCCGTCGGCATTCCCCGGTAGGGGCGCCTCAAACAGTAAGCAATTAACTTACTCCTCCCCAAAGAGGGGAGGCAAAGCCTGGGAGGGTGCACTTCCTAGAACTGCACAGGACAATCCCATAGACCGGCGTAAATCAAGCTCCGAAGGCCAAGACAATACCGGTCTATAGGGTGCAGTATCCATCAGAACAGATACTACACTTTGATCTTAGCCAAAAGGCCAATAGGGGTTTCATACCACTCAGCAAGGGACGGCCACCATCTTGTCTGTGAGGGACTCCTATACCGAAAATAAGCCGACTTTGTTAACTATTCTGTACTTTCAGCTAACAATTTAATAAAAAGATACCGTAAAAGTTGAATTTAACTCGAAAATCTCATCTAAAAAACAGTACGGTTCGTAAACTGCAGAAGTACCGAATATGGTACTCGAATATATTGAATGATACGCGGAAATACTTCTCCAGTTTCTCGTCGCCATCACATAAATCCAATTAAATGGAAAAGAAACATGTTTTGTTCGGTCCCTAAGAGTTTCCGTATTTCCATTTTTTTCGTGTCCCTACAATCTTTTGTTTGCGTATTTTTACACCTATCCACTCACCCTAAATTAATGTAAAAATTATTTGCTTAAAAAAACAAAACAAATAAAAAAACAACAACGTAGAAGACTTACGGACGTCCTCGACAAGCAGTCTGTTAAGTCGAAGGAGGTCCACACTCCCAGGCTTTATCTTCTATGAGAAAGGCTTAGTTTATTGCTAATCACCGGGTGGCACTTTTATCCGCCGCCCAGCCCCTGGCGCCAGCATTTTGGCTCACGTGACTCAATCGTAGTCACTTATGAACAGAATAGTCTTCCGTATTAACAATTAGCATGTATCCCACCCAATACATTTTTTTTGTTTATTAATTATTTACCTTACAAAATAGAATGAAGATTGATGGATTTTTGCCCACCGCCGCCCAGACCCCGGCGCCAGCATTTTGACTCAATCGTAGTCACTTATGAACAGAATATTCTTCATTATTAACACTTAGCATATATCCCCCCCCCCTACATTTTTTTGTTTATTAATTATTTACCTTACGCGGTGGTGGGCAAAAATCCATCAATCTTCATTCTATTTCGTAAGGTAAATAATCAATAAACAAAAAAAATGTATTGGGGGGGGGGATATATGCTAAGTGTTACTAACGAAGAATATTCTGTTTATAAGTGACTACGATTGAGTCACGTGAGTCAAAATGCTGGCGGCTGGGCGGGGGATAAAAGTGCTGCCGCTAATCACCTGAGGTGCCCCTACCGGAGAATAACAACGGGCCTGCTCAGGCATTCGTTGTAGGCTAGACTTCTGTCTAACCCTCTGCGGAAAAATCTGTTTAAAATAAAAAAAATATGGTAAAATTGTCGATTATCAACCAAAATGGCGGACAATAAATCGTCTGCAATTTTCCGACCTCACAAACTTGTTTGGGACTAATTTAAAATTTAACATAAATTATTTTAAACGAAATAGAGTTGGGAAATTAGTCCAAAACAATTTATTTGGGTTTATTGACTCATTTGTGAGGTCGGAAGACTGCAGACGCCAGTTTGGTTGGGAATCGACAATTTTACCAAAACTTTTTTATATTTTACCCCCAAAACAATCAAATTATTACTTATTTGATAAAATAATATTTAAAATAAAATATTTCCGAAAGAATTTTATTTTTCGCCCCCCCCCCCAAAAAAAACCCCTCAAACTACCTATGTGAATACTTTTATAAAAAAAAAAAAAAATATATATATATATTTAAAATAAAAATTACAAATTACAAAACTTTGATTTTCTTGAAGGCAAATTTGATAACTTAACCGAACGTATTTAATACAAGGGACGAATTTAGACGGAGCGCCCTTTGCTGGTGACTTCGAGTCGGTTGTCAAGACTCGGGAATCTCTGTAAGTACTGAAATGCAGTGAATTGTTTTATTTTATGGAGATTAAAGAAAAATGAAAAATTACTGAATATTTTTTATAGGAATTTCCAATTTAATTTATTTCCATGATATTTAGATCGCTTAAAAAAAAATTCACAGTGGCAAAAATCTTTAAACAAATAATATCTTATAGCAAATGCAGTGAAAATAAATTTAAAACCTTAAAAGAATCACTCGAATCAAATTTAATTTGTTTTAATTAAAATAAATTAAGTGGGTGAACAATTTATTCATATTCGGAATTTTCTTTTTGTAGATGAAAATTTATAATTTGGATTATTCGAACTACTATTTTCACTTTCGGGCGATTTAGTCGTTTCGCAGCCAAAATGGCGGATTTCTTATTTTTTCCGACGTCACAAAGTAGTAAGTAAACCCTAATAAATTGTTTGGGACTAATTTCCCAACTGTATTTCCTTTAAAATAATTTAAGGTAAATTTGCAATTCGTCCCAAACAATTTATTTTGAGTTTACTGACTCATTTGTGAATTCGGAAATTAGCAGACGGTTCGTTGTCCGCCATTTTGGCTGCGAAACGACTAAATTAACTTTGTTGCTTAACTTTGTTGTTTTGTACATTGTGCTTTAAAATAAAAATCTATGAATCTCATTCTTGAGTGTTATGGTCACAACGTTTCGACCGATGTAACACCGGCCTTCTTCAAGCGAGTCTTTTTCGAACGCAGGTTCCAGAGTTCGACAAAAAGGTTTCGCAAACTTGAAAAGATGCACCTGAAGAAAATTGGAGGTTACATCGGCCGAAACGTTGTGAACATAAAAATGAGAATAGTCCGAATAATTAAATTGATTTAGTCCCGAAAGGGCAAACCAGAAAACGCACCCGACTCGGAGACAGCAGCAAACCATGCTCAGTCTAAATTCGTTCCTTGCTTTCGTCCGGTTTTTGATTTAAAATAATTTCTTTTATAAAAAAAATAAGTATTCACATAAGTAGTTTGATTTTTTTTTTTTTCGGAAAATATAATTCAATGTTTATGCTTGATTATATTTGGCTGTTGGGGGGGGGGGTAACATTTTTATTTTCTTACGGAACTATAAAATGATTTTGATTTTAAATATTTATTTTAGAAAAAAATAGGTAATCAAATATATGATTTGATTGTGGGGAAAATGTAAAAGTTTTGTAAAATAATATTTAAAATGAAAAAAAAAAAGCATTTTATTTTATTTCCGAAAGAATAAAAATTTGATTATTTTTTAATAAATAAAAATAAAAATAGAAACATTGCATTATATTTTCCGAAAAAAACCCAAAAAACCTCAAACTACTTATGTGAATATTTATTTTTGTAAAAGAAATTTAAAATAAAAATTACAAAACTTTTCATGAATTTCTTTATCAATTTTATAACGTATTGTAAATCAAAACCGGGTGTCTTTAATACAAGGAACGAATTCAGACAGCACCGTTTGCTGCTGACTCAGAGTCGGGTGACTTTCTGGTTTGCCCCCGAAAGTAAACTCCAAAATAAATGTTTTTGTTAAGAAAAAGTAAATTTGATTTTTTTTTTCCTTTCTTTTGTTATTATTGACATTGTCAATTTTGTTACAACAAAAAAAAAAACACGATAAAGGGACATAACTGTGATTTTTTAAAACAATTATCTCCCTTAGTTTTTGTTTTACTTTTTCTTTTTACACCAAATATTTTATCGCGCAAATTATTTTCATCATTTAGCGATAGACAAGATGTTTTGCACTCCATAAGGCGAGATCAATATTACAGACCTTAGAGTCAACCAATTCTTTGATCTGTCCTGAATGTACAATGCGCGCACCCTTCTCCGCTATCGTTTTTTTCGTTTGATCGATATCCTCCAAGCTGACCCCTTTGCTCGCGTCGTCAATCAGATAGGTACGAAATCCCAGTTCTAAAGCATCAAGCGTGGTGTACCGGACGCACACATCGTAAGCGAGGCCGCATACATACACGTCGGTGACATCTCGGGCGCGTAGAACAGATTCTAAATTCGTCTTCGAGATCCGTTGGTTATCAAAGAAGGCGGAATAACTGTCGACATTTGTGTTCGTGCCTTTGTGTACTATGATAGATTTTGTTGAGCTCACTTTAAGATCCGCGTGAAACTCTGCTCCCCAGGTACCCTGAACGCAATGTTTGGGCCACAAAACCTGTGTGTGCGGAGCCTGGTCAGAAAACACGACTGTGTCGCATACTTTGACGTTTTCCGCCGATACGGGACTGCTATGGTGTAATTTCCGAAGGTGGATATTATCGATGAATGAAACGTGCTCTTCGTCGTGCCAATCGAGGGAATAAATTTCTACATCGAAATGAACGGTGGACAGTAGTTGGTTGATGACGGGCACGACCGATGCTCCGTCCTGGCCCGCCGGACATCGCTTCAAGGCAAGCGAGCCGTCTATAAAGTCATTCTGAACATCGACTACTATCAAAGCCGACACGGGTCTCAAAATAGACTTGAGCCAGGTCTTCCATCGGGTTTCCTTAAATCCGAGCCGCCCGTCGTTATCCTCGTCGAGTGAAGACAAAATCTCTGCCGAATAACGGGACGAATCATTTGTCGATGAAGAAGGGCTAAAAATGTCGGTGGTCATTTGTTCGAATTCTGTTTTATCCAAAAATCCGTCGCCGTTTTTGTCGTAGTGACGAAAGCATTCGCGGTACCACGTATCGTTAAGGCAGTCGCTCGTTTTCGGAGAGCAGCCGGTTGCATTTTTCTGTTCGACGATCTGGTTGAATTTTCTTAGGAATTCCTTCCTGGTCGAGGTTATATCCGAAATAGTGGACATATTCGTTTCGATATAATCTTTTATTTTATTTGGACTTTTTTTTCTTCTTCTTTCTTTTTAAGTGTCGGTAGAGACAGCGCAACTACGCGGTATCCCTTCCTTAGCAGCAACAACAACAACACAGACGTTTAAAACCACAACATACGCTAGTAACTGACCAACTCCGTATAAAGGTTGGGCTGACCACTGAGTTATATTTCTCATCAGATCACATGACGTTTTATAATCAGCGCATGCTCGTCATTCGTTGCTGCAACAACAACATGCGAGGAGTGAAATGTTGTCGGCGTTACTAACGCATCGGGTGGATGAAAAAAAAGACGGCGGGTAGTAGTCGAGATGTCAAATGATTAAAAAAAAAAAAAAAAAAAACCCTCTTGACGCAAAATCCCTACCCACCCCAAATAAATACAGTTAAATTAGTAGATTAACACCCTCAGCTACCCCACCACCACCCCAAGAAAAAAAAAAGCGATTCTACTTTTTTTAGGCGAATACGTGTGAACAACCAGAAAAACTAAAACGAAAAAAACAAAAAAAAAACAAACAATTATTTTAGAATTTAAAGTGGGGGATCAGTTTCGCATATAAATCTAAGGTCTTCCATTTCCAGCGTTTTAGGGCAATAAACCCCCATTTTTTATTTTTTTATTTTTTTTACTATGGGAGATAAATTTTGTGCGTTTCTTTTTGTTGGAGGAAATGGTTAGAGGGCTACCCTTTTAGGCGATTATGTGTAGTTTTACGAAATTAGTTAACAGCCCTAAATGTTAGAATGGCTCGAAAATGGAGGATCGTTTTACGTTAAATTTTAAAATAATTGTTTTTCTTTCTTTCCGACAAGTTTTTCAGTTTGTTCACACGTAATCACCTAAAAATGTATAATCTTATTTTGGATGGGAGTTTTTTAGCTTAGGGTGTTAATCTACAAATCTATCAAAGAGAAAATTAGTGGTAAATTTGTCGTTTCTTACTCAAAATGGAGTTAGGGAGGGCCTGTGGACGAGTGGTTATAGCACTTGTCTTTGGGCTGGACGACCCGGGTTCGATCCCACTCACGGCATGCGAATTTTCGGGTCTGAAAACTCCCTCTGTCCACTGTAAATGGGTACCTGACTAAAACTCGGGAAGGTTCAAGGCAGCGGAAGGAGAGGGACGGCCATGGGCTATGCGACCTTTACCTTTTACTCAAAATGGCGAACACCTCGGACGTCAATGAAGCGTCTGCTCTTTTCTAACCTCACAAATGAGTAAGTAAACTCACATAAATTGTTTTGGACTAATTTCCCAAATGTGTTTCCTTTAAAATAATTTAAGATAAATTTGAAATTAGTCCAAAAAACAATTTATTTGGGTTTACTTACTCAGTTGTGAGGTCGGAAAAGAGCAGACGCTTCATTGACGTCAGAGTGGTCCGCCATTTTAAGTAAGAAACGACAAATTTACCAAGCTTGTTATATAAGTTAGAAAATTCAAATTAGTTATAATAAGGATTAAATTTGTCAAAGAATTTCATGACACCGTTCAAATTTCCCTCCGATACGATCTGGAGTTACTAGTGTTCAATTATCGATTGCTATTATCGCTTACGAAGGATACAAATGAAAACAAAGACTTATACAAAGATTACCCCCCCCCCCCGAGTAAGAATACACTGATGGTAATAATTTTGTAGGGGGGGAGTAGAATATTGTGGGGGGACAGAAAAATCACGCTGGGTGTTCATGAACAATAATGATGACGTCATAGTTTATTTTAGAAATTAATGTTCTTCTATAGAATTTGAACCGAACAAAACCGACTTTTGCTGAACTAAACCTAAAACTTAGTTTAGGGGTTTAACGAAGCAGGTTGAACCGGCTTCCTCCGAAGGCGGAAGTTTCTAAGGAATATCAAATTCACAGGCGGTCCCTTAGTTGCATGTATGTATCCTGGTCGGGGTGGGGGATAACGGAGTTAAGCTTTTGCAAGGAGGTGTCGACGTCCTCCTTCATACAGCACCTGGGTATCCCCAAATGGTCACCCATCTGGTACTGACGTTGCTTAACTTCGGTGATCTAACGAGAACCGTTGTGTCGACGTGATTATGCCGTATTTTAGGGTTTTGTTAAGGTTAGTTTAGGGCAGGGGCGGGCAACCTTTTCAGAGTGAGGGCCAGATGAGACTTTTGGAAGGAGATCGCGGGCCGGAGTGAAAAACGAAATCTCAGAATTACTGTATTTTGTTTACATGAATAAATTGTAGAAAAAAATTGCATTGAACACTCTACAAATCTGATATTTTTTCTCAAGAGATTTCTGTATGTGATGTTATAAAAGGCGCCGACGAAGAGCCATTTTGGATTCATAAAAAATAATAACGGGGGAAGTAGTAAGTTGATCCAGCATTGGTTTTGACACACCTCACATAAGTTCTATGTTTCATGCCCTTTCCTCGTCTCTCGTTTCCTCTTTGTCTTTCTCTTTCTCTTTTTCTATTTTTATCTCAGGTCAAAGATTTGAAATTAATAGTTAAAGAAAAATGAAATATACATGCATCATCGCTCGCTGATATTTATACATTTTCATCCCACTGTAAATCTTAATTGAAACCTACTTTTACGTCTATATCACAAAATGATATGAGTTTTACTGGGAGGTCCGCGGGCCGGATTGCAATAATAAAGCATAAAAGGGTGGCGGGTCGGACGCTAAGCCTTCGTGGACCGGATGTGGCCCGCGAGCCGGAGGTTGCCCGCCCCTGGTTTATGGTTAGGTTCGGATTAAAGAAACAAAAAAACAGTTCGGTTCAAATTCTGTAGAAGTACCGAAATTTACAACCGAGATAAAAATGAGGATATGGTGTTCAGGGATGGAAGCAGCACACGGAAGAAAACGAGTTTAACGACAAAAGTTGTCTGATGATTCTTCCTCCTAAACACCAGTCGAGGAAACGTTCTCGACAATCAGTCTGACCTTTTATCTGTCAGACTGTGGTATTTGTCCTGGGTAGTCCTAGGAGGCCCACTCTCCCAGGCGTTGCCTCCATTCTTTTGGAAGG
>OY744533.1:12606472-12703972 GCA_963556195.1 Sepiola atlantica
AACAATCTAAGAAGCAAAAACAGTTTTTATCGCCGATACAAAATGTGCAAAAATGGAAAAAGTGGCTGATACGGAATATGCGTATTAAAACGAGCTTATCATAATTATTTTGATTAGTTTCATTTTTTTCATTGTGTTTGAAAGATAAAAGCCTAAAGTTAATCTCTAAAAAAATGTAATTTTACGCGTGAAAATAAATTTTCAAATGAAAACTGTTCTCACGTCGGCTAAAAAATACAAAAAATCAGTGAAATTGAAACTTTAAGAAATTCATTGAAAAAATCTCTTTGAAAGATAAATATAAATTTTCTGGAACTATTTCAAAGATAACAAGCCGTGCGTGCGTGGCCCCCCTCTGTATGTGACTCGATGTGGCGAGTGTAAAATGCAATAAATTTGGGCAATTTGGAGCATTTTTGAACCCCCCCCCCCTTTGACCCCCTGGGGGGGGGGCGAACCAGATTTTTTCCAAGGTCAGCGATACTTATTTTCTATTAGGAACAATTGCCTCCACATTTTGGCCAAGTTTCAGAGAAATTGAATGGATGGATGAAAAGTTATGGGGCAAAAAAATGTCATTTTTTGCCATTTCGGGGGCTTTTGACTCCCTGGGGGGCTAACCAGGATTTTTTTTTTTAAATCGGAGAATGTCACTTTCTAACCTGACCAAAGTTACAACTTCATGCAAAATTTCAGAAAAATTCAATGGATGGTTGCGGAGAAAAATCCGGACGGACATGCCTCATTTTATAAATCGGGGGACCAATTAGTAAATTAAACACTGAATTAAAAAAAAAATGTAAATACACAATTTTATAGCGACTTTTCAAATAATCTGTCCCCCCTCTAATCTAGACGTTTTTAAACGTTTTTAAAATTTAAATCTGCAAATGATCTTTTTTTTTTCTCTATTTCATTTTTTATTTAAAAAACCAAAAATTCTTTAGACTTTTGACCCCGCCCCCTCCCACCAAAAAAACAAAAAACCGTGCTTCTTTACATAACACTCTCCGGTAAATACGCAAAATAAAATACTGATTTTAGGAAATGTTATGATGAGTAAAAACCGGTTACTAAAATTTGGTAAATGAGATCAAAAAATTGTTTCATGTTGTTTTTTTGTTTTCGTTTTTTAAAATATTATTGCATGAAGAGTTAAAATCTATGTTATATTACGCATTTTTTTTACTAAGGCTTTCGATGAATGCGAAAGTCTTAGCAAAAATAAATAAATTATTTTATCATTTAAAATCGCATCATGTTTTTGGTTTTTCAAAATTTAATATAAATATTCAAATACATGGGTGCTTCAAAGATGTTATCAGTTTCCTTCTAATACTTATATTTTTAAAATTTCATTTATATTTATCCCGGGCAACGCCGGGGCACATGTCATGCTAATTCTTTACAAAATTATTCATGTAAATATGTTCCAAAACTTTCTACTTTTTTAATACATTTGCGAGGAATTTTAAGGCCAGAAATAAATTTATATTCAACAGTTTAAATACGTCAAAATTCCATTAAAATTTCGAAGGGCCACGAATTAATAAATTCATTATTTGGTATTATTGTAGATTAAAACTTTGCGCTACCACACACTTAAAAATAATATTATACTTTTTAGGCGATTACGAATAAAAACAACAAAATCAATTATTTTAGCATTTAGAGTAAATGATCAATTTCGCATATAAATTTAAAGTAATCTGATCCCAAATTTACGGACCATTTAAGCGTTTTAGAGCAGTTATTTTAATTTTATTTTTATTTCTTATTTTTTTGCTATGGGGGATAAATTATGTGCGTTTTTTGGGGGATGGGTCTACTTTTTAGGTGATTGCATGTGCTTTTACGACCTAAACACTCGGATTTTGGGTTAGTGGTAAAAAAAATTGGTTAACTGCCCGAAATAAGCGATTAATAGTAAATATAAACAATAATATGTAAGTCACATAGAGGTGAGAAACGCATATATATAGACATACGAGAAGTAGTTACACAATTTTATTACTAATATTTAATATTACTAATCATGGAGAAGTGTAAAAAAAAAATGGGGGGGGTAAAAAAAATTTTTTTTTTAACTGAAAATATTAGTATTCATGGGGAGGGTAAAAAAAAAATTTCGGATGGGGGTAAAAACTTTTATTTATTTTTTTTGTTAACTGAACATATTAGTATTCATGGGGAAGGATAAAAAATGGGGGGGGGGTAAACAAATTTTTTTTTTAACTAAAAATATTCTTGGTTAGAAACAAATAAAATCAATGTCTACCCACCCAAGAAATATGACTGGGGCTCCATCGGTTTACAGGTGAGCGTTCATTTCTGACGCGGCAGCCTAGCAAAAATAGCCTCCCTACGGTCGTCTATTTTGGCTAGTCCACTTATAATATAACGAGCACTTTCTCTGTCTATCTGTCTGTCTGTCCGTCCTGGATAATTTTTGTAAACGAGAGGGGGAGGCGGGGGGGGGTAATTACTATTTAATTAATCTCAAAGTCAGAAACATAACAAATACATTAGGGCACATATTAACGACTAAATAAACAATAAATAATTTCGACGCAACCTTAACGTCAACTGTCCGATACGCTATCGACTGAGCTACAGTCGCAAGTAATAAAATCCGTTTTACTTAAAGAAATGTTTTTTTTTTCATTTCTTTTAGTTAGCAATGAATGATCGTATAATAACTGGTTCAAAAAATATTCGGAGACAATTTTATTTTTTAACTAAAAATGTCTCACTATAACCCGGACCCCACACTCTTACTCTTCTACCCGTGCGACGGCATCATTTATAACATCAAATGTAATGAGAACCGTCCCGGTGCAGTGCAGGAATCCTTCCTGACTGTGAACACCTTTTCTTTGGCTCGTGATTTCGTCTGTAGTGGCTGCAAAAAGAAAGATGGCTCGAATCTCCCTCGGGTCTGATGAATGACGACTTCGTGATTCTGTGAAGGCAAGATTACTTAGCAGCACAATTCACGATAGAATAACTCGACAAACGGCTAGGTCTTTTCACAACAATAATTATTTAATAAAAATGAACAAAGTCTATTCTTCGATAATGGCTTCCTTATTAGCTATTGTATCTCTCCGTGTGCGTGTATGAATCTCTATTTACGATTTCCCAGTTGTTAAATAAGTTGTAACTTAATCTATGTTTGGAGAACCGTGTGTGTGTGAAACTCCCTTTACGAGTGTTAATCCTTAATTAAGTTGTGACTTGTCTATTGAAAACGGTGGGGGGGGCACTATTGTTAACACCTCCCAGACAAGAAGCTGTTCGCGCAACATCTCGTCTGGTGATCCCCTAGCCCGACGGAGACGTCCGTTCTCGACCAATTCTTAGATCTGACTGTCTTGCGATCGCATTTTCGCGTCAAATAACAAAGACGAAAAGCGTATAACTCATACTCTCTCTCTCTCTCTCTCTCTCTCTTCTCGTCGTGTGGCACGCGCGATGCTGACCCACTCTCTTTTTCCCCATCCCTTCTTCTGTGTCCCCACCCCTCCCCCGAGGTGGGGTGGTACGGGCAATTGTAATTCGTCGTTTTGGTTTCTCTTTAGATCTTATCTACACTAAAGAAAGCCATTAGCCTCTCTTTCTCTATTGGACCACCCATCGAGCTGACATCCATCGTACCTCAAAAGCCCCATGACCAAATTGTTCAGCTGGTCAAACTCATCCATTGTATCTGGTTAATTGCCACTGACAACCTACACGCTCTATCCCGCCAGGCTGGCGCCAACGGCGATTAAGGTCTGGTCAGTCAAAAATATGTACTAGCTCCCAGACTTTCACTTGTCTCTACGCGGGGCCTGATCTCCCCGATGCATTCCAGTGCACCCCGGGGTGCAGACTCCGTCGCTGAAACCACTGTTTCACATCCGCCCAATCCTTATTTCGTGTCAATTGGTCGAAATTGACATCTCCCAGACCGTCACCCTTCTCTACGTGGGGGCAGATACGTCGGATGAAATCACTGTTTCACATCCGTCCACCCTTATTTCGTGTCACTTGGTTGCAATTGACATCTCCCAGACCGTTACCCTTCCCCACACACAGAGAGAACAACGGATAATACAATCAAAACAATAATAATCAAAAATTAAGAAAAAACTGTAGCTAAACAATGGAACAAAAAGTTTTCTTTTTCTGTTCTGTTTTCTTTTGGTCTGTCCTTCTTTTTCTCTTTCCAGTCTATTAAAACATCAGGACTACGTATGTATGTGTGTATGTGCGTATGCATTTTGTGGTTTCTGTGTTGGGAGGTGGGTAGGTGACAAAATGAATTATTATGCATGCAATTAAAAGTTTGTTAATACAGATTGGAGCTCGCAACGCCCCTTATAAATTACGTCACCATCACCCTCTCCTCGGAATCAATCTCTACTTCTTCACTGGTCATCCACCTGGATTTCCGACAGGGCAGCGATTCCTGCTCCCGCTCGCGATCTGGGTGAAGTGTACTCAAGGGTAACCCTCCCTCGCTCATGCACTCGGCCGTCGGGGTGCTCGCGCCGTCCAATTTCTCCCTATGTCTTTCTCGCGCCCTTTGTCTTTTCTGCAAAAGCTAACCTTATTATTTATGTGCACAATTCTCACTAACATCGACCAAGCCCTATCGTGCCCGTGTCTAGTCCTACCTTTTAACGTGAATTTTCCCTTCCTGACGGGGTTAATCGAACCCTCAATCTCTCTAAAGCTAATAGCTTGTTACCTTCTGGTTATGCAACGCATTTTAACACATTATAATACTTTCATAACTGTTCGATGGGGTCGACCGGTAATCGCAAACGATTTGGTAATTCGGCTTTAATCTGCCGAGATGATTATATTCGGCGACAAGTGTCTTAGCGATTGCATATCCAACTGTGCACCTGTGCACTCACTCGTCAGTATCAACAACTGAAATTCTCTTGGTACGGACCTGTCTGGTTCGCATACCGTCACTATCATTGCGTCGGCCACCTCGGCCGGATTCTCTTCGTTCCCTTCTCTGGGAAAAACAATTCTCTCAGACTAACACCTTCTTGGCTCACTTCGGCCCGGTGACATTCGATATCGATGCGCCTTCTCTGGCTGCATGCGACAGTAACCCTTTTGGTTCTTCCCTATAACTTCCAATTTCTTCATAATCATTCTCTCATCGCTTCCCGACACTGTCCCTAATTACTCATCGAGTGCCTCTCCCAGCAACGGGGGGCCACTGATCTCTTCTGCTTCGTCTGTATCAACACTATCTATCTTAGATAGGATCTCATATCCTTCTCTTCGCTTATCATTACTTCTGTGCCCTTTCGTAAGGCGCACCACAATCTGTCATATTCACGGTGGTTCGAACATCTGTCGATTACTTCAACTTTCTTTTGCTTTTACAACTCACTATATATCTGCCTGGTCGTTCGGCAACAGCCCATCCAGCTGCAGGTATATTACTACTTGTGATCGATCATTTGGATCTAACCACGACGACCCTCCATCGGTCCCAGTTATGCATCTCTTTCTATCCTTATATGTCCGTTTTATCTCGGGGGGGGGGGGCATCCAAGACAACTGTCCGCGCCACAACCACCAGCACCGCACACGCATGGGGGCCCTCCCTGCGCGCGGTGGAGCCAACGAATGCGACACAGCACAACCTCGGCCTCTCCCCCAGGTCCTTGACTATCTTTGGCTTGGCTTTCCTGCTATTCTGTGGTGGGGCGTTCTGCTCCCCTCTACCGTAACTTCATAGGTAATTCCTCTACCTTTTTGGCTAACCGATTTTCTCTCAGTCTCTTCTGGAGCTGGGCAGGGGGGTATTTTGCCGCTCTCCTCCCACTCGCTGGACTGGTCAACCGACCTAGCAGTCGCGTTTAATTCGATCTCTCTCTACGGGGGGGTTCATTGCTTCTTGCGGTTTCTCATAAACCGGCGAACAAAACCCAGGCCCGTCTTCTTCCCATTCTACCGTAACTTCATAGGTAATTCCTCTACCTTTTTGGCTAACCGATTTTCTCTCAGTCTCTTCTGGAGCTGGGCAGGGGGGTATTTTGCCGCTCTCCTCCCACTCGCTGGACTGGTCAACCGACCTAGCAGTCGCGTTTAATTCGATCTCTCTCTACGGGGGGGTTCATTGCTTCTTGCGGTTTCTCATAAACCGGCGAACAAAACCCAAGCCCGTCTTCCTCCCATTCTACCGTAACTTCATAGGTAATTCCTCTACCTTTTTGGCTAACCGATTTTCTCTCAGTCTCTTCTGGAGCTGGGCAGGGGGGTATTTTGCCGCTCTCCTCCCACTCGCTGGACTGGTCAACCGACCTAGCAGTCGCGTTTAATTCGATCTCTCTCTACGGGGGGGTTCATTGCTTCTTGCGGTTTCTCATAAACCGGCGAACAAAACCCAAGCCCGTCTTCCTCCCATTCTACCGTAACTTCATAGGTAATTCCTCTACCTTTTTGGCTAACCGATTTTCTCTCAGTCTCTTTCGGAGCTGGGCAGGGGGGTATTTTGCCGCTCTCCTCCCACTCGCTGGACTGGTCAACCGACCTAGCAGTCGCGTTTAATTCGATCTCTCTCTACGGGGGGGTTCATTGCTTCTTGCGGTTTCTCATAAACCGGCGAACAAAACCCAAGCCCGTCTTCTTCCCATTTAATTTCGCTATCTTTCACTAAACTTATCATTCTGGGGGGCCACCCTACTTTTTATACTCTGTGGGGTGGCCTCTGGGCGCTTCCCTGGTTCTTTACCCTAGTGTCAGGTGGCACACTAAGGTTCGGAATCCTAATTCCTCACCTCCGATCTATGCTGCTGTGCACCACCGACTCTCATGTCCGAACCGACCACACCTAGTACAGTTCGGTCCGACCGAGCCGCGTGGGCGCCCATAATTTGTGGGACACTCTGCTGCTCCATGCCCCTCACCCCTGCAGGTCCAGCGGACTGATACCTGCCTGGCCGGTGCGGGCCTATCGTACTCATTTTGAAGGTCCCATGCCTTCCTTCTACGATCGGAGTCTGCCTCCCAATCCTCTCCGCCCCCTCTCTCCATTCGGGGCCCCGGACTCGCCCTGCCCCCACCGTTTTCCTTCTCCCAGGCCTTTCCTCGCCATTGCTTAACCTTAGCCGGGTCAACTCGCGTACGGCCTCAATCGCGGTTCGCTCGCTGGCGTATTGCCTCACTAGCTGCTCGCGGAGCTCCGTCCAAGTGATCCCCGGGTTCTCTACATACCTCCCCTCAATGAATCTCGACACTGGGCCCCTCGCTCCCTCTAGAGCGAGCAGCACCATCTCTAAATCTTCTAGTCCATAAATCACCCTCTTCTTCTGAATTACTGCTAACCACTCCATTGAACCGACGGGATCCCCTTTGTGGGGGGGTATTCGTATCCCTCCTATCGGCCCTTCTATCTTTCTAGTCTCTTCTCTCCCCATACCTGTTACACTATTTACTAGGTCCTCCTCCGAACCCATTCCCCTTGCGTTCTAGCTTACCACCCCTAACAACAGAACTACCCAAACTGTGTGCAAAGTTTGGACAACAATCGATACACCGACAAAACCGAGCAAGCGAACAAGAGAAATCAACGAGTCACTTACCCCTCTCCTCTGCTGCTCCTGTGGTCCCTCGTCTCTGGGTTGATTGCTTGTTATTTTTCGAGTCCGTCTGGGCCTTTCAATCAATTGACTAAAAGTTCGCGGCCCCAGACCGATCTCAAAGTCTAATAACGTTTTTTCTTTCAGTCTATCTCTTTTTCTATCTTTCTCTTTTTTTTTTTCAAACACGGGTGTCGATGTCCGTCAAACTGTTTCTCTATTTTCTTTTCCTTCCTCCTTTTTTTTATTCTCTTTTTCAACCACGGGTGTACATGCCCGTTAAACTGTTTCTCTCTTTTCTTTTTCTTTTTCTATCTTTCTTTTTTTTTCAAAGTGCTCTGCCGGTAAAAAAAAATCGTCTGATCTGCCGCGGATCTGTTTGTCCGTCTATCTATTTTCTTTTTCAAAGTGTTCTGCCGGTAAAAAAAATTGTTTGTTGTGCCCGTGGGTTTTTAAAAATTTGTCTGTCTATTTTTTTTTCAAAGTGTTCTGCCGGCAAAAAAAATTGTTTTTTTTTTTTGTTTTTTTTTTTTCTTGCCGTGGGTTGGCTCTGCTCTTTCTTTTCCCGAGGTTACCAGGCACTCCCAGTACCATGATCCTAGGTCGCGGCACCATTTATAACCCTAAACCCCAAATGTGATGATGAACCGATCCAGGTGCAGTGCAGGAATCCTTCCTGACTGTGAACACCTTTTCTTTGGCTCGTGATTTCGTCTGTAGTGGCTGCAAAAAGAAAGATGGCTCGAATCTCCCTCGGGTCTGATGAATGACGACTTCGTGATTCTGTGAAGGCAAGATTACTTAGCAGCACAATTCACGATAGAATAACTCGACAAACGGCTAGGTCTTTTCACAACAATAATTATTTAATAAAAATGAACAAAGTCTATTCTTCGATAATGGCTTCCTTATTAGCTATTGTATCTCTCCGTGTGCGTGTATGAATCTCTATTTACGATTTCCCAGTTGTTAAATAAGTTGTAACTTAATCTATGTTTGGAGAACCGTGTGTGTGTGAAACTCCCTTTACGAGTGTTAATCCTTAATTAAGTTGTGACTTGTCTATTGAAAACGGTGGGGGGGGGCACTATTGTTAACACCTCCCAGACAAGAAGCTGTTCGCGCAACATCTCGTCTGGTGATCCCCTAGCCCGACGGAGACGTCCGTTCTCGACCAATTCTTAGATCTGACTGTCTTGCGATCGCATTTTCGCGTCAAATAACAAAGACGAAAAGCGTATAACTCATACTCTCTCTCTCTCTCTCTCTCTCTCTCTCTTCTCGTCGTGTGGCACGCGCGATGCTGACCCACTCTCTTTTTCCCCATCCCTTCTTCTGTGTCCCCACCCCTCCCCCGAGGTGGGGTGGTACGGGCAATTGTAATTCGTCGTTTTGGTTTCTCTTTAGATCTTATCTACACTAAAGAAAGCCATTAGCCTCTCTTTCTCTATTGGACCACCCATCGAGCTGACATCCATCGTACCTCAAAAGCCCCATGACCAAATTGTTCAGCTGGTCAAACTCATCCATTGTATCTGGTTAATTGCCACTGACAACCTACACGCTCTATCCCGCCAGGCTGGCGCCAACGGCGATTAAGGTCTGGTCAGTCAAAAATATGTACTAGCTCCCAGACTTTCACTTGTCTCTACGCGGGGCCTGATCTCCCCGATGCATTCCAGTGCACCCCGGGGTGCAGACTCCGTCGCTGAAACCACTGTTTCACATCCGCCCAATCCTTATTTCGTGTCAATTGGTCGAAATTGACATCTCCCAGACCGTCACCCTTCTCTACGTGGGGGCAGATACGTCGGATGAAATCACTGTTTCACATCACCACCCAAGAACGCGGCAGCCTAGCAAAAATAGACGACCGTTAGGGAGTCTATTTTCGCTAGTCTATTATATAAATAAAAGTTGTTTGTCTGTATATGTCCAGTTAACATTTTTTAAACTACACAAGACACATCCACAAAGCTGATATATTCCTTTTCAGCGTTGCTTCAAAGAAATAATATGTAATAAAAATATATATTCAATCTTTAGAGGGTCAACTGCAGCATAACTTTTCAGTGGGGGTCGACATTTATAGCGACTTTTTAATGTTATGTAGTAATTTGGGTGGAAATTGCCAAGCCTTGAGGAACGCTAATTTCTTTTTATTTAGCGTTCACAAGAAACTGGGCGTTGCTCGTAAATAAATATAAACAGATATCTGTTTCATTAATGTGTTAAACTGAAAAGGTGTAAGACAAGAAACTCGGCGTTGCACGGGAATACATTAAAACAAATATAAGTTTCTAAGTTGGGAGAGGGGAGACTAGAAACTCGGTATTACCCCGAAATATATTTTAAAAAATTGGTTTCACTATATTATTGAGGATCGGGAGGGGACAAGACTCGGCGCTGCCAGGAGGCGAATACATAAAACTCGGCGTATCCCTTAAAACAAATACGTGTGTTCATTATATCATTGAAGTGGATAGAAAGGAAACAAGAAAATCGGCATTGCCCGGGAATAAATATAAATAAGTATGTGTTTCATTTTTGTGTTGATGGGGGAGGGGCGAAGACAGAAGATTCGACGTTGACCTGTAATACATTAAAACAAATATGTGTTTCATTATATTTTTCAGGAATGAGGGAGGAAACAAAAATTTCGGTGATGCCTAGGAATAAGTATAAACAACGAGAATACATTTAAACATAAATCTGTTTCATTATAGTGTTGAGAGGGGAAAGAAAAGGCAAAAAAAAACTCGGCGTTACCCGGCAGCAATAACTTTAAGACTGAAAACTCGGTCAGTTTCTTAAATTGTGTTATTATTTTTAATACATTAAGACAAAAGAAGAGAGCGGGCAGGATGTGTTGTGGAGAAGGGGAATGCGAGAGAAAGGGGGATAGAGAAAGACGTTTTAAAAGATGTTACACAAACTTTTTAACCCGTTTTCTATTAGTTATGGCCCGGACCACGCTTTGTCGCTCTGCTATTGAGAGAGAGAGAGAGAGAGAGAGAGAGAGAGAGAGAGAGAGAGAGAGAGAGAGAGAGAGAGAGAGAAAGAGAAAGAGAGATTCTCATAAATGGCTCTGCTCTTGAGCAGGAATCGACTCTGAAACTTCTTGGTCTTTCATTTTCATCAAATCTTTCTTTAAGTTCATACATTAGCTCCCAATTTAGGATGACCCCCAAAACATTCACCCTAATTCTCAGTAGCCCCTTACGTCTACAGTGACAACTTGCCTTGTTTGGAGTGAACTAAGTTAAAAAAATTTTTTTTTTAGATCCATTGCTCTTTCTGCTTCCCGTAAAGTCGGTTCTCTCTATCACTTCTCAAACACTTTCTCACACCTGAGGCTATTCTCTATCTCTACAAATCTACTATCAGATCTTGTATGGGGTACTGTTGTCATATTGTGGCTGGTGAATCTCTGTCCCATTTGAGGGTTCTTGATAAGATGCAGAAACATATCTGTAATTTAATTGGCCACACCCTTTCTTCTTCTCTACACCCCCCCTCTCTCTCTCTCTCTCTCTCTCTCACACATACGTGATATTGCTAGTCTCAGCATTTTCTATACGTACTATTATGGCATGTGTTCTTCGGAATTTTGTGATCTATTCCCTGCTTCTTTTGTTCAAGCTCGTTTGACTCGTTGGTCTAGTGGTCTCCATCAATTCGCTGTTTTGATATCTCATTGTAATACAGATTCCTATTTCAGTAGCTTCTTTCCAAGAAATGCAGACTTGTTGAACTCTCTTTCTCACTCTCTCTCTCTCTCTCTCTCTCTGACTGTTTTCCTCCTACTTAAAGCCTTGGTCTTCCCAAGACAAATGCCAATAGGCATCTCATATTTCGTTCTTTTAGCTCCTTACATAAAGTGGCTTCATGCCTTGTCTGGAGCGATTTCCATAAAAAAAATATACACACACGTATACCTATATATACACACATATATATAATACAGTATAAACATATTTTTATGGCAGTTAAGCTATACAGAGGCGTCCGCGTTTCATCTCCACAGTGAATCGTCAAGCTTAGTGCACAGATATTGTGTTACTTTTTGTTTTTATATGTCCACGTGGTGTATAGTCGAGCTAACTAACAAATCAGATTCGTTGTTATTTTTCGTATACGGGTTAATGTTTTCATTAGCCAATGGCTGAGTTTCTCTTAAAAAAAGGCTCGGCTGATCCTTACTTGACATCTTTTTCGTTTGTTTTGTTTGGGTGCGGTGCATCCTTTTTATGAGGGTGCGAGTTAACAGTTCACCTTATTTTAGCATGTGCGATTTTGCAATAATTTCTTTTGATTTAGTTTTTTTTAATTTGTCATGTATGTGTTTATCCTAAAGTAGAGTTTATTCTATGCTTACAATTGATTGCTATTTCACTCCTACAGTTTAGTAAGTTTGGTGGATCTTTAAAATGTTAAATTTCAAGCTTCCCATTCAAACATAATCTGCACAGGTCGTCTTAATATCTACATGTACTGACCCATCGTACTTATTTCTACTCAATTATTGACAAGCGTCTGCTTTCTTTGAGTTTCTAGTAATGGTTCGTTAGTGATTTTTGAATCGGTGTTGTTTGCTCCTGAATGTGCTTTTATGGTTGTTGTACCTGATTTTTAAATCTAGAAAGGTTATACCTACATAGTAGTGTTTGTTATTCGTGTTTTCTTTGGCAAATGTTGTGGCTTTGTAAACGATCTCTTTGGTTAAGCAGTTATTTTGTAGTGGACAAAGTGTCCGAGTTCTGCAGTTACAGTTTTTCTCTTCATTATCTACTTATTTCTGTTTAGGTGGTTGCTATTCGAGTTGAGTTATTATTATTCCTATATATTATTGTTCTTCTTAGTGTTATTTTTTTATTGTTGCTAACTTTTGTTTTGATATTTTTTTACGTATTTTGTTTTGATATTTTTTCTACTACTCTCGTTTATCATTTTGTTATTGTGTGCTTTAATTATTATTTCTAAGTTTTCGCAGCAGCTGTATGACAGTTTTAAGGTATTTCTATTAAATACTTTGTGCAAGGGTTTAGTTACGGGAAAATGTTTTTCGATGAGATTTAAGAATATCTTGCCAAGTTCAGTTTTTAGCATCTGGTTATAGGGAGGTGTAAACCAGATGATATTTCTCTGTCTGTTATTTATTATTATTATTATTATTATTATTATTATTATTATTATTATTATTATTATTATTATTATTATTGTAATTGGTATCCTGTTGCTTATAATTAATTTCAATATTATTATACTTACTATTTTTAGAACTGCATTGTAAATGTTGCTTGACTTCTTAAAATACATTTTCGTTGCTAAAGTTATTGCTAAGCCTACATTCGATTGAACTAGTAATATGTTTTATGATTGATGGGGGTGGTTGAACTTTGGGTTTACATATATTGGATTGACGTTATCCTTTAGATATGACTCGTCTGTATTTTTTTTATCTAAGTTGAAAGTGACATTTAAAAAGTGAGTTTTTTATGTTAGCTAATATGTCTACTCTTAGGCCTATCTTTTTCATTTCCATATGTATAATTTTCTTTAAGTTTTCATTCTTTACTTTGTTGGTATCCCTTATTAAAGCCAATCCATCATTTCTATGTATGCTGATAACTGTATTATCAAATATATTTGTGAGGGTATATAGAATAAAATAAAACTCATAAATATATTTTCATACTTTACTACTAAGCCTTAAGCATTGAGCACTGTTGAAGTAAATACTGAAAATCTATGAAAGATATATTATATCATCTTGTATATATATATATATATATATATATATATATATATATATATATACATACATAAAATAATAACACATACACACGTTATATATATATATATATATATATATATATATATATATATATATATATATATATATACGAATTATTTATCTAAAAACTATACGTTACATACTTCAGATACGTACTTTCATTGAGACATGCTGAACTTTTATTTTTGTTAAGGTCGTTAGAGTCCAATTCAAATCATCAGCGACTCACAAAATAAAAACAAATTGAAGTAAGGAGTTCAAAGATCACCGTAATGTCTTCAGGTGAGTTCCCTTAAGCGTCTCTTTTGGAAAAAATACCGAGACAATAGGGGTGGACTGTATGTTTATATGGGTCTTAATCGTAACTAAGTATTAGAATAAATTAATTGTCGATAATGGATGTTGTATGTTTCTCTGCTTCAATGATGCATTCATGTTTAGGGGTTGTTGTGTGTTGCATTTTATTTGTCAGTGAGTGGGTTAGATTTTGTGTGGGGTTGTATTTTTATTATTAAAAGGTTTAAGTGTTATATTCATATTACTTTTTTATAATTTTGGGATATATTTGAGTGTAAAACTATTGTTATAATTTTAGTTTATTAGCTATGTGGGGGCTTTGTATATTAGCTCTCAGATGTTTTGCAATCGAGCACTTTATTGATTTCTTTTCAACATGCACCGAAGCAATATATATATATATATATATATATATATATATATATATATATATATATATATATATATCGCGAGCGGCAAATTTTCAACACTTTCTCTCTCCCGCCGAGATTAAAACACTGAATTACAGTTACAAAAAAATAAATTAGAAATTTATTTCATGACAAAAAAAGCAAATTTTCTTTCAAGCAGACATTTTGTTCAATTATTAATAAAATATCAAAATGACTGACTTTTTACGAAGAAACCTAAACGCATTATGATGGATTTAATCTCGTAACTTAATTACGAACCCGGTTGAAATAATAACATTATTTAGAAAGCCATTCTTAACATGGAGAGAGGATGGCTTTGTTAACTATTCTGTACTTTCACCTAACAATTTAATAAACAAAAGATATAAAAATTGAATTTAACTTGAAAATCTTATCTAAAAATAGCCCGGTCTGTAAACTGCACAAGTACCAAAAAGATAATACAAGAAATGTTTTTTATTGGTAGGTGGGTGAGGGGAGGGTGGCCCGTATTTAGAACTATATCCCCCGCAAGAACGTTTCTAAAATATTTTTTCAATCGATATTTATTCCATAATTGCCGAATTTTCCGTTGCCGAATTTTCCCAATTCTTTTTTATTTTCGAGTTTTAGGCGATTATCGAGGCTTCTGTCGGCCATTTTTTGTTGTTGTTTTTCGTCTTTCTCACGTAACATATTTGACTGTACTTTTTGATTGAACTTAACAAACGCTTTAAAATAATTTAAAACGCAAAACTTATCCAGGTAGGAAGAAAAGTAACTTTTCTTGCCTTTGGTAACATTTATTTGTTTTTGCTTTTAACCCTATTTTTTTCTGTTAACATTGCCTTTTTTTCTTTACTAACAATATCTGCATATAACAATATCAATATCCAATATCTTTAATATCCAATATCTGCATTGTTTGTGCCACAAACATAATTAAAAGCCACTCTATTTAGTTGGGCAGCATTTGCACATTCAGCCATGTTTTGAGTGGTGATACTCGATAGTTTAGATGAGGTTCGGCCATTTGTATAAATTTACTGCAGCACAATATAAATGCAGAATTGGTGAGAATGGTTTAGTTTTACAAAACAAAAATAGTTTAAATTGTTACAAAATGTTTTGGGTAAATGATGAAATCGTATGCCTAATGCAATAAAAATGGTTTTATGTTGTTTGTTTGTTGTTTGTTTTGTTTTTTAACATTATTACATGAGGAACCATTTTGAGTTAAAAACTTATTTAGTATTACGCATTGTCGAAAAAGGGTTGACTGTAGATCAGAGTAGGGTCGGGTGTAGAACGTTGCGAAATACTGCTACCCTGACTTAATGGAGTCAAGTACCAAAAGAAAAATGGTTCTGGCCTTGTTCGCAAGAACTCTTTAAAAGTGAACACAGGAACTCTCACAAGCAACCGTTGTCGGAATTTTCGTGTCGTTAACGAAAAACCGCTCTAAACGATGGTTATGTTATCTAGGACAATTATCATAAAAAAATTATAACAAGAGATAAGGAAAGTAGTAATACAAGATGCTCGTAAAAGTTAAAATATAGTTTTATTTACAAAAAAAAGATAGCCTGGACTGCTTTTTTTTCCAAAGCTGGAATAAATAAATTATTCCTGGATAACATGCAAAAAAAATAAGAATCAAAAAAATACAACATCAGTATCTCTGAACATTAAGGTAGATACAACAAAAATTGCCACAATCAAAGTTAAGGAATAAATCCTTTTAAAACATGAACTTACTATAAAGTCCGTATTCTTACAAATCAATCAAAAGTCTCTTTTTTTTTCTTTCACCAAATTTACAATCAAAAGAAATAAAATTAACAAACCGTGCTGAAGTCCAACATAATTTCCACGATAAAATTAACTCTTTTTTTATTTTATCAAACGTCTGTCAGAAAGTTCTTATCTTCTTCTTTTTTCAATATTTTCTTTTAGCAAATCCGATGCAATATGTATGGCACAAGAACAGTACACATTTCAAATAAACACAATACTCACTATTTTCCATCGTTCGTCTTGAATGGTGAACACGCGCGTATGTGACTGATTCAACTGGCACAGTTGAATATCATCTCAAATCGATCTGTGTGCAAAGACGATCAATCTCAATGATTCTTAATCTATGATTAGAATCTTCTCGACAGCAAAGTATTTCACTTCTCGGGAGCCAATCTCTTCAACATAGGCAATTTCGTTCCCGGAGCTATCTCGTTCAACTTCATCTCCTTATTTCAAGTCTCTGGCGTGAAACAACTTCCCAAGGATATATTCTTGACCGAGGGGAAAATATTTCATAAACAACATGTAATTCATCCAAGAGATATCATATCTCTTAAATTTCTTCAAGTAGAATTCTAGCAAATTTAACGTCCCCACGTGGACGGAGAAACAGTTTTAACATGTGTCGACTTCGGCGTCAACCTCTGTTCTTGAATTTAACGTCCCCACTTGGACGGAGAAACAGTTTTAACACGTCTTGTCATTCCGGTGTGCGACTCTGTTCTGATTAAATTTCGCGCCGATATATCCAGACACGACAAATTGCATCATTGCTAAAAATAGAAATCACGTGACACAACATGGCCTTCACCGCCTAACACCTACGCAATATCCATATGACCTTCGACCTGCACGTAGGCCCTCCCCACCCTTCAACAAAGGGAAGTAACCGTTGACTTACTTAGAAAAACGTCTAGAAATTTCCACACTCTCCCGACAAAGAAAAAAAATGTACAATGTTTATACATGTCTCATGTACATCAATACCACAAATAATCATCATCCTGTTCACTCACCTTCTTGCGAGTTCGAATGGGTCTAGAATTGGAAGTCGAGGAATGATCTCCTCCAGCAACATCCGGCTGGACCACATCAGGAACCTCGGAACCACGAGGCTCTTCGGGAACCTCCGAGGCCTGATGGGAATGAGTAACCGACAACTCCATCGGAAAAAGGTGTCTCAAAGAATGTTTCTGAGAGGAACCATCTGCCTTCTTAATCAGGGCAGATCTAATATGAGAATCATCACCTGGAGTCAAACCTATCACTCTACCCAAGGACCAATATGGGCGAGCTTTGGCTGGGTTCTTAACAAGAACCACATCGCCTATCGCGATGACATCACCAAAATCAAATTGGTACAGATCACCACTCAGTTCTCTCAAGCCGAGCAGGCACTCTTCGTACCATAAAACCTTAAATTTCTTTAAGAGAAGATCCCTTTGTTTCAGCTTCTCCAAAAGGTCACTCCTAGAAGGAGGAGAATTCTCAAGAAAACATTCTTCAGAATTTATAAAAACAGCACTATTACAATACGGGCGAATAAACGCGTTTGGAGATATAATATCCAAACCATCATCTCCAGAACATCTATAAGTTAGAGGACGTGAGTTAATAGCATTCTGTATATCAGACAACACAGAAAGAAGTTCAAAATAACCCAACTTCTGCCGACTCACTAACTTATAAAGACAAACCTTCACCGTCTTAACAAGACGCTCCCAAACACTGCCGAACCAAGCAGAATATAAAGGTATCGTCTGGTGCTTGATGTCAAAGGTACTAAACTTCTCTTCGAACTCGTCAGACACCAGCACTTGCTTAATCAAACCGCATCCAGCAACGAATGATTTAGCATTGTCTGAGTATATATGGGAAGGCACCCCATAAATGTTAAAAAATCTCACCAATGATAATATCACTGAGTGAGTAGACATGTCACTCACTAACTCCAAATGAACCGCCCTCACATTGAAGCACGTAAAAAGTAATATATACATTTTTTGCGGTCCCCTTTCATCTTCAACCCACAAGTGACCAGTAAAGTCTATCCCGGTATGGTTGAAGGGCTTCACAAAATTAACTCTGTGCTTAGGTAAATTGGTTACCTTGGGGTATTTGAAAGATACGGCATTGTATCTTTTACACAGAGCACAGGCAGAGATAACCGACTTCACTGCCTGCCTGGATTTATGTATCCAGAAACCTGACAAACGGAGTTTGCTGAGGGTAGCTGCAATACCCAAATGCTTACATTTGAGATGACAGTCCATAACAATCAAATCAGTTATATGACTGCCTCGAGGTAACAAAATCGGATGTAAAATTTCCGGAGGGTAAAGGCTGGCTTTACCAATCCTTCCCCCAGACCTTATCAAGCTTTTATCATCCAGGTAAAGATCCAACTTCGCCACCAACGGAGGAATCTCACGGTTGGAGGGGTTCAACAAAAAGGACTTTTCCCTGGGAAGAAGCAAGGATTGCTCCAACTTAATCAAATAAATTTTGGCCACCTGGCCTGGTTCTTATTAATTTAGCAGCCCCATACTGGAAAATGTAAGCCGCAAAGCCAAAGGCTTGTTGTGAAGCATCACAAAAGATTATTAACGTGGCAGGCGCAGAGGAATCAACAGCACATCTGGGGATCCTCACACTATGCAGATTCATCAACTCAGGAAACAACTTGTTCCAAGTGAGCTGCAAACTCTCCGGTATCTTCTGATCCCATGACACCTGAGTTTTCCATATCTCACTGAGTATTACCCTTCCCTTGATAGTCACAGGCAAAACAAGCCCCAAAGGGTCGAATATGGAAGAGTTCTGCGATAGGATGCCCTTTTTGTATCAGCCGGCACATCCAAGGAACCAACCGCCACATGCAAATTATCCTGCACAGGATCATACTCATAACCCAACACCCTCTCCAGAGGAGAATCATGGGTGACAAAACTTTTGTCAGCTTTCATTCGAGTGGTCAAAACATCACTATTGGAATTACAGGACCTTAATGAAAAATTACCATCCTGCATGATACTCATTGCATTCAGGTATAGGTCCAACAAAGTTTTCTGTGAATTGTGAGTTTTTATAAGATTATCCACATAAAAATTTTCCATAAGCATATCCCTACATAAACTATGAGGGTATTTTTCAACATGATGTCTAATGACGAAGTTGAGAATAAATGGGCTGGCCACAAACCCAAAAATCAATGTTTTGTAACGATAACATACCAGTTTGTCATTCAATTTCACAAAAAAGCAAAACCGATTCTTATCTCTTTCGGTTTCCAACCGAATCATGAGAAAGGCCTTACGGACGTCAGCCAACAGGACATAACGGTCCATACGAAACTTCAACAATAACTCCAGCATATCCGTGAAAAGGTTAATTCCCGGATAGACACAATCATTTAGAGAGGGATGTCCACCTGTTCGCAACGAACAGTTGAACACCGGCCTTATCTTTGTGGTACTCTGACCATTAGCCTTAATAACCGGACGGTGAGGAATCCAAGTATAATGAGTGAAATCCTCTGGATTCACTTCCACTCTCTCAATAATATCCTCCCTCTCCTGCTCTAAGAAAACCTGGCAGTAGTCCTCATATAGACCCTGCCTCGTCAAACGAGTGACAACCTTATCAAGCACATTCAACGACACTTGATGGTTGGAAGGAACAGAAGGCAACTTTCCCTCGTCCCATGGCAAACTAACATAGTAGCAACTGTCTCGGTACGAGATCGAACTGCGAAAGGCATCAATTTTATTCTTGTCATAATCACTTACAGAGTGCTCAGTAACTCCTAGTGTTTCCAAACTAAAGAGCTTGTCCACGGCTCTCTCCACAGAAGAATCAACAAAACTATCGAAGGGGTCGAAATATTGAGACTTCGGCTCAAGCACAAAATAAACATGTGTCATAAGACACCGTGAGTGTTCGGACACAACTTGGCTGTAATTCGCGCCAACAACGGAGGCATCCGTTTTCTTCATAACAGGACTTACAAAATTGGACATATCTCCAAAAGGCACAATTCCTTGAGGAAACTCAAAAACAGACCCATTCATGAAGGGAGACAACTTCATGGGTCCCAAATACATCAGTAGGTCAACACCTACCAAACCATGTACAGTAATACAATCATTTTCAACATTTGAAAAGTCAGCAGCCAATTTCCCCCCACCCGCAATAATACTTTCAATAGCAGTAGACAGACCCCTGACGTGAAACTGAAGGTCCAAGCCTTCGTCCACCAAAAAGGGTATAACACACTCAGAGTTCGGCACTTTGACCCGCAACTCGAGTTCATTTAGGCTCCTTCTGGCCGTTCCGAGAAAAGTCTTAATAAAGAAGTCTCTTTTCCTTACAGGCATAGAACGGCAATTCAATAGGTCCAGAACTACATCAGACAAATAGGAGCGCTGGCTTCCTGAATCCAACAGACAATTGAAAGATTTTACAACTCCATTATTGACTACGTCAATTTTAATTATAGGCAGGAGAAGATTCACTTCTCCCACCTGGAGACAGGGGTTAGTATCCAGCCGAGACTTGTCAAAGTCAGGGCATAACGCACCTGCATGTTCGCAACTTTTACATTTCCAACAGGGGCGGAGACGACCACTTTTACCGGGGCACGCCTCGGCGTTATGGAACGGGCTAGTACAACGGGTACACAACTTAGCCAATTGGCATCGTTGTAACCGATCCCTTAGAGAGGGATACTTCCCGCAATAGTAAGCAATATGGCAGTCACTACTGCAAAGGAAGCACTTATGTCGACTGGGTTTAGTTTTTACAAAAAAGTTCTCCAAAGTGGAGGGCTTCTTAACAGCACTAGCGGGCCTGAATCTAAAGGAACCAGACGAACGCGGTATGGCGACGGGATTTACCGTTTTAACCATCCTGGGTTTGACGATATCCAACGTGCGCAACACCTCAGAATAATTATCAAGGATATCTCCCAGAGATGGGTAATTACCCTTGACGGTATGAATCAGCTCCCGTCTCACAGAAATAGGAAGTTTTTCAAAAATAATGCTACTTAGCAACAGATTGCCGGGGGCCTCCTCCTCTAGAAAATCCATACCAAAGGAGTTTTTCAGCTCGTATATTTGAGCTTTCACCTTAGTTAGAAAGCTCTTCACCGAGTTAGTATCTGAATCCCCAAGAGGTTTAGCACTATGGAGATCTTTAAAAATAGAGTTTACAATAAACTTTTTATCTAAAAATTCTCTATCTAGGATCTCCATCGCTGCCTCAAAGTTGGCATCCGAGATGGAAAGATGTCCCACTATTCGGTGGGCATAGCCCCTGAGGTGATTTTTCAGAATAATCAACCTCGTGGACTCACTGGGTATATTTGACACGCAATTTTCGAACTCCTTCGAGAAGTTGAGATACGCCAATCTGTCGCGTTCCAAACTCATGGGGTCGAAAACAGGACAGACAAGTTTTGGTGTCACACTACAAAGGGACGCTTTAGGCTTCTCCCCTTCTCTATTATGTGGGGAGCCCTCATCCTTCCACATGCTCTCCAATTCGCTGAAACGTCGATCCACCTGGATACGATATAACGTTTCGCTCCGACAGTTCTCAGACATCTCTTCGCGAGACTCACTCTCAATATAGGCACTTGTGATCTGCTCATTGAGCGAATCAATGGACGCAAAGAGTTCCTTAACCCTAACCTTCTGGAAAGAAACAAATTCCCGGTTCTCCCCCTCGCTACCCCCAAGAACATCAATGATAGTATCGACTTTAATTTTTACAATATCTCGCCTTTCCACAAGGAGATTAACAGTGGGGGTAGACGCCATTATGAACAAAATCCAATATGGCGATCAGGTGTGGGCTAACCTAAAATAGGCGCCAAACGTCTTCTCAATGGCGGGAAAATGACAACGTAAAATTATCTAAGTAAGATTCCTACAAAAAAAAAAATGGAAAAAGGCTGTACCATAGTAGACCAAATTCGTTCAAATGTAATTCTAACAATTCCACCTATCAATCAAAGCAAAATTCTCAAGGGAAAAATAATTACACAAAAATCATTCAATATCCAACATTCAACAGTTCACAAAAATGGCGACTTAGAATACGCGGGAAATTCACAAAAATGACTCCACGTGGCGAACAACAATGGCGATCACTTTCAAAAATGCAATTTTCACATAAAATACATAAAAAGAAAAAGAAAAAAAGCAGTCAGCTTAAAACAGTATTAAAACCTGAACATCTCGCATTTAACTACGCTTTAATTGTAATGAATGGGCTGCCGAATCCCGTGTAACACGTCTGTTACACGCAACTAGGCGCCAAAGGGAGAAAGGAGATTATAACTTGAAGTAAGTTCCTTCATTGACTTAGTACCAAAAAATAGCAATAGAAGAAACCCAATCCAAATTAGTAGCACATTTTCGAGTATTTTTTCCAACACGCGAAATATGAAACAAGAAGTAGAATGCTTTTAATAGAAAGAAAATTAGATTATTCCCAGCACATCGATTTGAAGGATAGAAAAGCAGAATGCTTTTAATAGAAAGAAATAGATATTATTCCAGTATATCGTTTCAATACGTCCATTGTAAAACGAAAATTGTACCCAAAAAAAGCAGAATGTCGGAATTTTCGTGTCGTTAACGAAAAACCGCTCTAAACGATGGTTATGTTATCTAGGACAATTATCATAAAAAAATTATAACAAGAGATAAGGAAAGTAGTAATACAAGATGCTCGTAAAAGTTAAAATATAGTTTTATTTACAAAAAAAAGATAGCCTGGACTGCTTTTTTTTCCAAAGCTGGAATAAATAAATTATTCCTGGATAACATGCAAAAAAAATAAGAATAAAAAAAATACAACATCAGTATCTCTGAACATTAAGGTAGATACAACAAAAATTGCCACAATCAAAGTTAAGGAATAAATCCTTTTAAAACATGAACTTACTATAAAGTCCGTATTCTTACAAATCAATCAAAAGTCTCTTTTTTTTTCTTTCACCAAATTTACAATCAAAAGAAATAAAATTAACAAACCGTGCCGAAGTCCAACATAATTTCCACGATAAAATTAACTCTTTTTTTATTTTATCAAACGTCTGTCAGAAAGTTCTTATCTTCTTCTTTTTTCAATATTTTCTTTTAGCAAATCCGATGCAATATGTATGGCACAAGAACAGTACACATTTCAAATAAACACAATACTCACTATTTTCCATCGTTCGTCTTGAATGGTGAACACGCGCGTATGTGACTGATTCAACTGGCACAGTTGAATATCATCTCAAATCGATCTGTGTGCAAAGACGATCAATCTCAATGATTCTTAATCTATGATTAGAATCTTCTCGACAGCAAAGTATTTCACTTCTCGGGAGCCAATCTCTTCAACATAGGCAATTTCGTTCCCGGAGCTATCTCGTTCAACTTCATCTCCTTATTTCAAGTCTCTGGCTTGAAACAACTTCCCAAGGATATATTCTTGACCGAGGGGAAAATATTTCATAAACAACATGTAATTCATCCAAGAGATATCATATCTCTTAAATTTCTTCAAGTAGAATTCTAGCAAATTTAACGTCCCCACGTGGACGGAGAAACAGTTTTAACATGTGTCGACTTCGGCGTCAACCTCTGTTCTTGAATTTAACGTCCCCACTTGGACGGAGAAACAGTTTTAACACGTCTTGTCATTCCGGTGTGCGACTCTGTTCTGATTAAATTTCGCGCCGATATATCCAGACACGACAAATTGCATCATTGCTAAAAATAGAAATCACGTGACACAACATGGCCTTCACCGCCTAACACCTACGCAATATCCATATGACCTTCGACCTGCACGTAGGCCCTCCCCACCCTTCAACAAAGGGAAGTAACCGTTGACTTACTTAGAAAAACGTCTAGAAATTTCCACACCGTCGCTAACAGATGGTTTGACAAGTTGTTCATATGCTGTAAAACAAACCAAACCAAACATTCGACTTTCTATCTCTCTCCTTCCTTTCAATTATGTTGAAAAAAAGAAAAAAAGAAAGAAAAAAAAAGGAAAAAAAAAGAAAAAAAAATTTTTTTTAAAGAAAGAAAAAAAAAATTTTTTTTTTTAATTTTAAAAAAAAAAGAAAAAAAAAATTTTTTTAAAGAAAGAAAAAAAAAGGGGGGGGCAGAATCCCCAGAAGAAAGAAACTGCTCTTAAATAATCAGTAATCGACAGATATGCAAATTACTTACTTCCGGTATATGGTAACAGAGCTAATATCGTTCCTCGGTTTCGACCTGAACAAGCCAAAAGCACGCGGCCTCTCCCGACCACCGGCAACCCCATGACACGTAAGCCAGTCAACTTATTTTTCTCGCAGCATGTAATTTAAAGAAAAACAGATTTGAAATGTGTAAATATTCTAGAATAATAGAGATTTTTACAAAATAGCATCTTATGGAACCGGAAGTAGAGTAACGAAACCTATTTAATGTTAACTAAAACGAAGCAAGCACTTTTATTATCCCAGAAAACAATTTTAATAATTCTCAGAATAGTATTTAATAGTGGCTAACGGAAAGAAGTGTTTACAAATGATCTATAAAAAAGGTTGTGAAACAAATATTTTTATAAATACTTTAACTTTTTAAATAAATTATTTTTATAATTCACTACTGGTTTCATTACTTATTTTTACGTTCCAGGTTTTTGTTTTGTTAATGGAGCCATTTTTTTTTGTATCACTCTAGATGAAAAAAAGTGTTATAACGTCTTTCCCCTATTACTATGTAATATTAAATTGATTTCAACTCCAAAACGTTAATTTCATAATCTTAAAAAATATACATATTATCGCCTATACACTAATTTTATTCAAATTTTCGAAAAAACTGTTTGGACATACGATTTCATAATTTACCATGTTTTGTTATTGTTTTCAACCATATATTCGTTTTTGATCGATTGCGAAACGTTCGTTTGTTTTTGTGGCGCTTGTGCAGATTCTGCGTTTACAGAGATTTCCGAGTCGTGACGTACGTAGCTACCCGAACAAACGTTTGATACTTCTACAGAATACGAACCAAACTAAACCGACTCTTACCGAAGCGGATTTCCGGAAACAAACGAATCTGAAGCCACAATATAAATGTGGCAGACGATAATTAAAGACGTCAAACCTGAAATGAAAAAATGTATAGAGGACAACTGTTTTGTTTTAGATCTAACTTTAAACTAACTCATGTACTTGTGGGGACGTGGCCCTCTTTATGTAGGGAGCGCGGACCTTAGCTTAGTAAGATATTGTGTCTTAGAGAATGTGCTAAGACCCACGCTTACATTAGAATAGTTAAAGAGATGTTCAAAAGAGTAAAACATGGAAAAACATGTATGAAAGTTGAATGAAAGATAAAGCATGCATAAGTTGAAGGAAGAATAAACCGTAGTTGAAAAGTAACACAATATTTATATATTTACAAAATACAAAGCATTAATTGTTCATTTCAATGTTCAGTTAGAGAAACGATAAATGTTCAAATCTGATTTATGAGTGTGTATGTTTTTTTTTCTTTTTTTTCTTTTTTATATTTCTGTTTTTGCTGGAGATGGGGCATCCTACCGGATGCCAGACATTCACCAGCTATTTCAGACACTCCAGCCTAGAGATCTTTTTAAGATTCTAACCGTCCTTTTAAGTGCAATTGTTTGTATTTCTCTTGCACTCGGTTCACCGGGTATACTCGCCAGATAGCTTTTGAAATTCTTTTTCATTAGTCCTGTTGCTCCTATAATTACTGGTATGATGGAGATTTTCCTAAGATTTCAGTTTCTTTTCATGTCGTACATAAGACCTTGGTATTTCGTAATCTTTTCCCTTTCAGCTCTGTTCAATCCTGCATCATTAGGGACACTGACTTCAACTAGGGTTGCTACTTTCTCCCTTTTGTCTCATATTACGATGTCAGGTTTAACAGCTTCGTTTTCTAGATATGTAGCTGTAGGGATTGCATAGTCATAGTGGATGGTGTATAAATTATTTCCAACTGTTCTTTCTGGTATATGCTCCCAGGACTAGCTGCTACACTGGATATTCAACTTTTTACAAATAGTCCAGTGAAGATATTTATGTATGTATGTGCGTGCACGTGAGTTGATAAGTCGTTTAGACATTTGTACGTGTGTGCCTTTGTCAGCAATACCTGGTTGTACGCATGTGCGTGCGGGAGTTGAAAATGATAAGGCGTGTACGTGCCTTTGTCAGTAGTGTGTGTGTGTGGAGTGAAAGTAGCCGCTGTGCGTGCGTGAGTTGAAATGCCCAGCAGCTTCCCCGCACCGAAGGCGCGGGGGGGGGGGGGTAGTTGGAGCGAACACGCTGTTGCCCGCTCGCTGGAATGAGGAGAAAGAGGAAAAAGAAAATTTTGCGCTGCGTGATGCTTTTTATGTTTGACCGACGTAGTTGTAAGCAACCCAAGTGATCAACATTTTTGGCTTTTTGCGAGACTGGTTTATGGGAGCCGGTTTTTATGGCCCCAGTTTGAGCTTTTGTTGCTGAAGTGAATTCGGGTTGATTTCTGTTTTTCTGCCCACGCTGTTTGTTGATAAAATAGAGGATGTCACTCCGATATACAAATTGACTGTTTGCTGACGACCGAGGAAGCCCCTTTCAGAAAATTTTTTATTTTTTTTTTTTTTTTAAATTTCTTTGAAAAGTTTCCTTGTTTACCTTCGTCCTCAATAAATCCTACTTTATGTTTTTTTAATTGCTTGTGCAGAAGTTGTTTCATTCAGTACTGTTTGACTCGGCTTTTCAGGCTGTTTACGTAAATCTCAATCAGCAAAAGTCGGGTTAGTTTGGTTCGTATTTTGTAGAAGCACCCAAACCTTTAATGGGAGAGGAGCGATACCTTGTTTTCTTTTATTCTTTCGGTCTTTTGGGGTAGGGGGTCTGTTGCCCCTCGGACTTAGTTAATGGTATGATTCCACTGCTTTATGTGGAGGGGGCTGCAAATGGAGGGCAGAAGCCGATAAATTTGAATTTAGTATATATTTGCGAAAAAAATTAGAATAGAAATAGTAGGAAGCGATTTTCTCAAAATAGTAGGTGGGGGGGGGGGATTTAACCGCAGTGACAGCAGCAGCAGCTGTAGTTCAGTTTCTGAAAAAAAACAAGAAAACAACCTCAGGCAAAAAATCCTAAATTGAAACAAATGCAAACCGAAATGCCCCCGTTTCGTTAAGTTAGGTTTTAAAAAATTGGTAGAAATTCCGATTATGTATCCAAGAAATTTAAAGATTTACGTCATCAATTTAAAGTTTCACCAGCGACTTCCGAAACTGTCGAACGTTAATAAAGTTCAACAAGCAAAATTAACGTATTTAATTTTTTGTTTTTTTGCTATTTTCTTTTTTTTTTACCAAAAAATTATTTAATGAAAAACTGATTTTATCTATTATAATAATCAAGTTATTCTCGAGTGCCTCTCATACACAATATCTTTTCTTTCGTTAAACAAGATCAAATTGAAAAACTTCTTTAAACTAGATCAAATGGGAAATCTTCTTTAAACTAGATCAAATGGGAAATTTTCTTTAAACTAGATCAAATGGGAAATCTTCTTTAAACTAGATCAAATGGGAAATCTTCTTTAAACTAGATCAAATGGGAAATCTTCTTTAAACTAGATCAAATGGGAAATTTTCTTTAAACTAGATCAAATGGGAAATCTTCTTTAAACTAGATCAAATGGAAAATCTTCTTTAAACTAGATCAAATGGGAAATCTTCTTTAAACTAGATCAAATGGACAATCTTCTTTAAACTAGATCAAATGGAAAATCTTCTTTAAACTAGATCAAATGGGAAATTTTCTTTAAACTAGATCAAATGGGAAAATCTTCTTTAAACTAGATCAAATGGGGAAATTTTCTTTAAACTAGATCAAATGGGAAATCTTCTTTAAACTAGATCAAATGGGAAATCTTCTTTAAACTAGATCAAATGGGAAAATCTTCTTTAAACTAGATCAAATTGACAATCTTCTTTAAACTAGATCAAATTGACAATCTTCTTTAAACTAGATCAAATGGGAAATCTTCTTTAAACTAGATCAAATGGGAAAATCTTCTTTAAACTAGATCAAATTGACAATCTTCTTTAAACTAGATCAAATGGGAAATCTTCTTTAAACTAGATCAAATGGGAAATTTTCTTTAAACTAGATCAAATGGGAAATCTTCTTTAAACTAGATCAAATGGAAAATCTTCTTTAAACTAGATCAAATGGGGAAATTTTCTTTAAACTAGATCAAATGGGAAATCTTCTTTAAACTAGATCAAATTGACAATCTTCTTTAAACTAGATCAAATGGGAAATCTTCTTTAAACTAGATCAAATGGAAAATCTTCTTTAAACTAGATCAAATGGAAAATCTTCTTTAAACTAGATCAAATGGGAAATCTTCTTTAAACTAGATCAAATGGGAAATCTTCTTTAAACTAGATCAAATTGACAATCTTCTTTAAACTAGATCAAATGGGAAATCTTCTTTAAACTAGATCAAATTGACAATCTTCTTTAAACTAGATCAAATGGGAAATCTTCTTTAAACTAGATCAAATGGAAAATCTTCTTTAAACTAGATCAAATGGTAAATCTTCTTTAAACTAGATCAAATGGGAAAATCTTCTTTAAACTAGATCAAATGGGAAAATCTTCTTTAAACTAGATCAAATGGGAAAATCTTCTTTAAACTAGATCAAATGGGAAAATCTTCTTTAAACTAGATCAAATGGGTAAATCTTCTTTAAACTAGATCAAATGGGGAAATCTTCTTTAAACTAGATCAAATGGGGAAATCTTCTTTAAACTAGATCAAATGGGAAATCTTCTTTAAACTAGATCAAATGGGAAAATCTTCTTTAAACTAGATCAAATGGGAAATCTTCTTTAAACTAGATCAAATGGAAAATCTTCTTTAAACTAGATCAAATGGGTAAATCTTCTTTAAACTAGATCAAATCGGAAAATCTTCTTTAAACTAGATCAAATGGGAAAATCTTCTTTAAACTAGATCAAATGGGAAAATCTTCTTTAAACTAGATCAAATGGGGAAATCTTCTTTAAACTAGATCAAATGGGAAATCTTCTTTAAACTAGATCAAATGGGAAATCTTCTTTAAACTAGATCAAATGGGAAAATCTTCTTTAAACTAGATCAAATGGGAAATCTTCTTTAAACTAGATCAAATGGAAAATCTTCTTTAAACTAGATCAAATGGAAAATCTTCTTTAAACTAGATCAAATGGGGAAATTTTCTTTAAACTAGATCAAATGGGAAATCTTCTTTAAACTAGATCAAATGGGAAATCTTCTTTAAACTAGATCAAATGGGAAATCTTCTTTAAACTAGATCAAATGGGAAAATCTTCTTTAAACTAGATCAAATGGGGAAATTTTCTTTAAACTAGATCAAATGGGAAATCTTCTTTAAACTAGATCAAATGGGGAAATTTTCTTTAAACTAGATCAAATGGGAAATCTTCTTTAAACTAGATCAAATGGGAAATCTTCTTTAAACTAGATCAAATGGAAAATCTTCTTTAAACTAGATCAAATGGGAAATTTTCTTTAAACTAGATCAAATGGGAAATCTTCTTTAAACTAGATCAAATTGACAATCTTCTTTAAACTAGATCAAATGGGAAATCTTCTTTAAACTAGATCAAATGGAAAATCTTCTTTAAACTAGATCAAATGGAAAATCTTCTTTAAACTAGATCAAATGGGAAATCTTCTTTAAACTAGATCAAATTGACAATCTTCTTTAAACTAGATCAAATGGGAAATCTTCTTTAAACTAGATCAAATTGACAATCTTCTTTAAACTAGATCAAATGGGAAATCTTCTTTAAACTAGATCAAATGGGAAAATCTTCTTTAAACTAGATCAAATGGGAAAATCTTCTTTAAACTAGATCAAATGGGAAAATCTTCTTTAAACTAGATCAAATGGAAAATCTTCTTTAAACTAGATCAAATGGGGAAATCTTCTTTAAACTAGATCAAATGGAAAATCTTCTTTAAACTAGATCAAATGGGTAAATCTTCTTTAAACTAGCTCAAATGGGAAATCTTCTTTAAACTAGATCAAATGGGGAAATCTTCTTTAAACTAGATCAAATGGGAAATCTTCTTTAAACTAGATCAAATGGGAAAATCTTCTTTAAACTAGATCAAATGGGAAAATCTTCTTTAAACTAGATCAAATGGGAAAATTTTCTTTAAACTAGATCAAATGGGTAAATCTTCTTTAAACTAGATCAAATGGGGAAATTTTTTTTTTTAAACTAGATCAAATGGGGAAATTTTCTTTAAACTAGATCAAATGGGAAAATCTTCTTTAAACTAGATCAAATGTGAAAATCTTCTTTAAACTAGATCAAATGTGAAAATCTTCTTTAAACTAGATCAAATGGGAAAATCTTCTTTAAACTAGATCAAATGGGAAAATCTTCTTTAAACTAGATCAAATGGGAAAATCTTCTTTAAACTAGATCAAATGGGAAAATCTTCTTTAAACTAGATCAAATGGGAAAATCTTATTTAAACTAGATCAAATGGGAAAATCTTCTTTAAACTAGACTAAATGGAAAATCTTCTTTAAACTAGATCAAATAGAAGATTTTCTTTAAACTAGATCAAATGGGGAAATTTTCAATAAACTAGATCAAATGGGGAAATTTTCTTTAAACTAGATCAAATGGGAAAATTTTCTTTAAACTAGATCAAATGGGTAAATCTTCTTTAAACTAGATCAAATGGGGAAATTTTCTTTAAACTAGATCAAATGGGAAAATCTTCTTTAAACTAGATCAAATGGGAAAATCTTCTTTAAACTAGATCAAATGTGAAAATCTTCTTTAAACTAGATCAAATGGGAAAATCTTCTTTAAACTAGATCAAATGGGAAAATCTTCTTTAAACTAGATCAAATGGGAAAATCTTCTTTAAACTAGATCAAATGGGAAAATCTTCTTTAAACTAGATCAAATGGGAAAATTTTCTTTAAACTAGATCAAATGGGAAAATCTTCTTTAAACTAGACTAAATGGGAAAATCTTCTTTAAACTAGATCAAATAGAAGATTTTCTTTAAACTAGATCAAATGGGGAAATTTTCAATAAACTAGATCAAATGGGGAAATTTTCTTTAAACTAGATCAAATGGGGAAATTTTCTTTAAACTAGATCAAATGGGAAAATCTTCTTTAAACTAGATCAAATGGGAAAATCTCTTTAAACTAGATCAAATGGGAAAATCTTCTTTAAACTAGATCAAATGGGAAAATCTTCTTTAAACTAGATCAAATGGGAAAATCTTCTTTAAACTAGATCAAATGGGAAAATCTTCTTTAAACTAGATCAAATGGGAAATCTTCTTTAAACTAGATCAAATCGGAATCTTATTCTGAATTGTTGAGCGTTGTTTTTTTTTTGTTAATTCTTTTTTTTGAATTGATATACCAGTAAAAATATAAGTCTCTTTACTTTTATAAAGGATAATATCAAAGTACACATTTATTGTTCGTTATGAAAGAAGAATTGTTTATGAATTTTCGAATTCAAACTAGTGTTATGAACAAGTATGAGTGCGTTCACGGCACTGGCCGCGATCGTCCCATACATTGTGTCGGTCCAAGGTTGTTGTTCGATTCAGTCAGCACTGTAACAAAGAACTCGTCCCAAGTAGAATCACAAGTCCAGTCTATAAACAAGTGACAGGTTTATTTGTTAGAAGTTACAAATGATACCCGTGTTTCCAGGTTGAATAGCAGACTTGCAAAATGAGATTTTTGCCCGATCAAATCTAACATAAATTTAATGAACTCAATCTTTTGACTAAAAGCCCCAAATGGGCCCACCTTGCCTGAAGAGGTACACAGCTCCAACTCACTGCCAGGTCTAAAAAAAAAAAACCCTCCCTTTTTTATAACCAGAGGGTCGGGCCTAACTGACCTCCTTCACCTCCCATGGGCTGGAACATTTTAAGGTACAGTTAGAGCAGCAAAAGTAGCGGCTTCTTTTTTTTGGGGGGGGGGCTCCCAAAGCCTTGCATGGGAGGAAGTGATAAGAATGGACTTGAGAGAAAGAGGGATAAAGACTTGGGCAGATATAGGGTTAGTTTGGAAGTCAATTTCTAAAAGCCGTCCAACATATGCCAGCATGTGAAACGGTCGATAAACCGAATATGATGATGATGATGATGATACACGTTGAGTCAAAGAAATGTATTCTGGTGTAATCTGACCAATGAGGAATGTTTTAGTAACCGCACTTTGCAATGTTATCATAACTTTGTGAATGTGAGTCGGTTTTACTCAGCAAAATAGTTCATCGCAATTTTGCATCCTTCCCCCCCCCCCCCTATCAACGCTAACCGAAACATGTGCTTGCAACGTTGCAAAGGCATCCCGTTTTAGTTGGCTGTGCTCCACATCATTCCAGCTAGTGCTACTAGATCAGACTGTCAGATATCAGCTTCCTAACCCAAAATGCACCAAACATTGATGTTTTAGTGTTTCTTTTTCCCTTTGCAAAACTCAATCATGTTTTGCAAAATCCAAAACAAGAAAAAAACAATTCCCCCCACCCCCCCTCACTCATCTCCCCCTCCCCCATCCTTCCCCCTCTCCATCCCTCCCCCCTTTCAATCAACCAAACACCATGAATAAATACTAGAACATATAAATAACTTGAAGCGTAAAAAGTTTTACCAAAATTACCGGATTCGGCATTAAATAACCTAAAAAGGGTTGATATGCCGTAAAACAACAAAACTAAACAACAAAACCATGTAATTCCATCCATGATGGGTAAAAATATAAGACTTGTATCCAATATCGTAATTAGGTTTCATCATTTTATATGTCTCTCCTTCCCTCACTCTATTTTGCTTTCTCTCCCGTTCCTTCTCTCGTCTTTCCCTCTCCCTCTCTTTCTCTCCAATTTCCTCTCCCTCTTTTTCTTTCCATACCCTTTCCCCCTTTTTTCTCTTTCTCTTTCTCTCCCTCCTTTTGACCTATCTTGCCCTGTCAGTGGGGCTTAGAATTCGCCGACTGCAACACCATGCAGAGGAGTAAGATTCCCCCTCCCCGAAAACGGGACCACCTATAGGCCGTGGGTGGCGACCCACCCGTGATATCTTAGGACGGGATCCTGGTGACTGAGCGGTCAGTGACTTGGTCACTTCAGGTTCTTACTTTGGCTAGACGGGAAGTCGGAGAGGCCCAATCTGATCAATCGGCTGGTCACGTCATGCCCTAGTATCTATAAGTTCATCGCCAACCGTATTATTCAATCTGATTCTTTAAAAAATCAAAACCTTATTTCTTCTTTTTATTTTATTTCTATTTTTCTCTCCAAATAGATACTAGAAGATTATTAATACCAAAGAGTAATGTTTCCAAAGAGTAATGTTTCCAAAGAGTAATATTTCCAAAGAGTAATGTTTTCCTTGGAATGGTGTTTTCTGAGAGTAATGCTGCCCCTTCTCGTGAAGTTTCTTTCTAAGAGTAATGCTTCCGCTTTCACTGTGAAATTTCCTTCTGAGAGCAATGTATTCTGAGAGCAATGTATTCTGAGAGCAATGTATTCTGAGAGCAATGTATTCTGAGAGCAATGTATTCTGAGAGCAATGTATTCTGAGAGCAATGTATTCTGAGAGCAATGTATTCTGAGAGCAATGTATTCTGAGAGCAATGTATTCTGAGAGCAATGTATTCTGAGAGCAATGTATTCTGAGAGCAATGTATTCTGAGAGCAATGTATTCTGAGAGCAATGTATTCTGAGAGCAATGTATTCTGAGAGCAATGTATTCTGAGAGCAATGTATTCTGAGAGCAATGTATTCTGAGAGCAATGTATTCTGAGAGCAATGTATTCTGAGAGCAATGTATTCTGAGAGCAATGTATTCTGAGAGCAATGTATTCTGAGAGCAATGTATTCTGAGAGCAATGTATTCTGAGAGCAATGTATTCTGAGAGCAATGTATTCTAGGAATATAAATAATTACTCTACTTGTGGAATTATATTTGACAACTTTATTTCCAACAACACAAAACTAGTGATATAGGTCCGTCGCTTGTAGGATTGTCGGAGTCTTTTCCAGCTTGGGTGTGGTTCTTCTCAAAGCGTAATGTCTTCAAAGAGTAATGTCTTCAAAGAGTAATGTATTCTAGGAATATAAATAATTACCCTACGTATAGAATTATATTTGACAACGTTATTCGACATTATACAGATGATTTGACAAGTGGTTCATATGCTGTAAACCAAACCAAACATTTGACTTTCTATCTCTCTCTTTCCTTCCTTCCATTTCTCTCTCTCTCCTTCCTTCCATTTCTCTCTCTCTCTCTCTCCTTCCTTCCATTTCTCTCTCTCTCTCTCTCCTTCCTTCCATTTCTCTCTCTCTCTCTCCTTCCTTCCGTTTCTCTCCCTCTCTCTCTCCTTCCTTCCATTTCTCTCTCTCTCTCCTTCCTTCCGTTTCTCTCTCTCCTTCCTTCCGTTTCTCTCTCTCTCCTTCTTTTTCTTTCTCTCTCTCTCTCTTTCCTTTTCTTTCTCTCTCTCTCTCTTTCCTTTTCTTTCTCTCTCTCTCTCCTTCCTTTTCTTTCTCTCTCTCTCTCCTTCCTTTTCTTTCTCTCTCTCTCTCCTTCCTTTTCTTTCTCTCTCTCTCTCTCCTTCCTTTTCTTTCTCTCTCTCTCTCCTTCCTTTTCTTTCTCTCTCTCTCTCCTTCCTTTTCTTTCTCTCTCTCTCTCTCTCTCCTTCCTTCCGTTTCTCTCTCTCCTTCCTTCCGTTTCTCTCTCTCCTTCCTTCCGTTTCTCTCTCTCCTTCCTTCCGTTTCTCTCTCCTTCCCCCCTCTCGTTTTCCCCGTCTCTTTTTCCTCTCTCTCTCTCTTTCTCTTCCTCTTTCTATAACAAAAGTAATCCATACATTTAATATTTATTCGCATAATAAAAAAATGAAAACACGTGAAATCTGGCGCCTGTCTAACTTGCAATGGAGGGGGGGGGATACTGCATAGAAAAGCTGGTAATCATTATCGTAACATAACTTAGCTGATCCCCATTCGTTGACTCCAATTACGTAACCAAAACAACGCGTGCTTACACTTTCCTCTCATTCGATAATCACTAAAACATCGATTTCGTTATCAGTTGGTCGACCATTTATTTGCCTATTCATGTTGACATTATGCGACACGAGTCCGACTTATTGTCTGGTTTGACTAGAATGCTCTGAGCATTAATCTGAGCCACATAAAATGACATGGGGAAAACCCAACTGTCACAGTGACACACCGGTTCTCGTCACGTCATCTAAGTTAAGAGTTGAGTCTGGTCAGTACCCCCCCCCCCTCCTTTCCCCAAAATGACCGGAGTCAGCATTAAATAACCCGAAAAAGGGTTGATATGCCGTAAAACAAAACAATCCAACCAAACATCATGAATAAACACGTGAACGTATAAAGAACTTGAAGCATAAAAACTTTTACCAAAATGACTGGATTCAGCATCAAATAACCCGAAAAGGGTTGATATGCCGTAAAATAAAACAACAAAATAACCAGCACCAGATGGGTGACTATTTGAGAATACCAGAGGTTGTATGTTGCAGGACAGTGGCACATGGCATCAAATTCAGCTCCTCTAACCAGGATATACATGCGACTCGGTACAGCTTGTGAATTTAATATTCCCTAGAAACTTCCCCCTTTGAAGGATGAAGCTGGCTCAACCTGCCCGGGATGAAGGCCGCCCTAGGAAGATTGGCATGCCCTTACCCATAAAGGTGGTCAAGGTGACCGACATTGAACCTGCCAATCCACACATTGGAGAGATATTACCCGTGGGGATGGTGGTCTAGCATTGGCATCTAATACCTATTCTAAAACTGTAGTTAATATGTATTTGGATTATTCGGACTATTCGGACTATTCGGACTATTCGGACTATTCTTCTTATCTTGGGTGTTATTCTCACAACGTTTTGGCCGATGTAAACTCCGACCTACTTCAGGTGCGTCTTGTTGAAATCGTGAATCTGTACGGAATTTCGGGCGTTTCAGCCCAAAATTCTGTACAGATTCCCGATTTCAACAAGATGCACCTGAATTAGGTCGGAGGTTGTTCTCATTCCGTCAGCCATGATCTGTGGTGCCACGAATAAAGTGCTAAGTAATAATCAGTTATAAGTGACAGTCTTCTAAAGGTTGAAGGTTCAATCCTCAGTACTAATTGATGCTAAGAATATAATTAAGAATTACTTCTACCTGGTCATGGCTGACGGATCAAGAACAATCTACCCCCGTGGATTAAATTATATAATGGGTTCTGTTCGACATTCTGTACAGATTGCAGAGTTTAACATGACACACCCGAAGAAGATTGGGGGTTAGGGTTGGGGGTTAGGGTTAGGGTTGGGAGTTACATAATGAGAACAGTAGTCCAAATAATCCAATTATTAATCCTCATCTAAAAAATTCCGAAACATGAAGCAGTTAATAGATTAATGCTATGGGGAAATTCGCTAAGCGTAAATGGAGCAGAAGTTTGTGGGTTGGGGTTAGGGGTTAAGTTAGACCAGAGCAGAAGTTAGGGGCTGGGGTTAGGGGTTAAGTTAGACCAGAGCAGAAGTTAGGGGCTGGGGTTAGGGGTTAAGTTAGACCAGAGCAGAAGTTAGGGGCTGGGGTTAGGGGTTAAGTTAGACCAGAGCAGAAGTTAGGGGCTGGGGTTAGGGGTTAAGTTAGACCAGAGCAGAAGTTAGGGGTTGGAGTTAGGGGTTAAGTTAGACCAGAGCAGAAGTTAGGGGCTGGGGTTAGGGGTTAAGTTAGACCAGAGCAGAAGTTAGGGGTTAGGGGTTAGGGATTGGGGTTAAGTTAGAGAGACCAGAGCAGAAGTGTCGAGACTCCTTTCTCAAGATCAAATGGGATCTACTTTTTGATAGCGAACTTTGAATTGTCGAAGAGCAGCAAACTGGTGTTTTTAACAGTAGAATTTTGAGGATTTATCTTTGTCAGCATGTTTAATTGTAGCATAATCTTTCTGACACCCAGCATGTTGGGCTTGTGTCAGACTTGTTCACGCACATCCATGCAGTTAGAAGTAATGAGAAACCAGCTGATTCTCGACCAAACACTGACTGATTGATAAAGTAAATATTTTTTAAAAAGTCCCTGGTTTTGACAAGTTCAAGATCATTTGATGCCGTAAAAAAACAAGAGTACAAAAAATTCTGAAAGGAGTTGATTCCACTTTGCTAAAAACGGGTGATATGCAGACCTTTTCTCTCAAACATGTAGGGTACGGCTCTTGTATCAAGTACCCAGCTGCAATAAAGACACTCTTTAGAATATAAATTTTTTTATAAGAACGATACAGTTATTTGTTTTAAGAAACTAACATGAGGATGGCGATATAGAACAGACTTTTTGTTGGTATAATGACTGCAACTCTAACTGTTGCATAGCCCCTTAAATAATTCATACCTTCGTTTCTTCTCGGTTTGCTCTGTCGTCTAGTGGTTGAGTACTTTCTTCGTCTCTGCACTGTAGTGGCCATCTCCGGGAGTTGTCTGTAACAAAAGACCTTTCTCACCCGCTTCATAAGACAACAATCTTTTCATTTTAATTACTTTTTATTCGGCGTCAGTTTCTATTGCCCGTGGAGATGTTTTGCTATCGTTGAGAGAGAGAGAGAGATTTACGAATATCGTGGTTAGATTATTAATGTTTTCCTAGAGAGAGGGGGGGGAGGATGGATTCTTGTGCTTGTCTTCCCTTTAGGGAAATATTCGTATCCCTACTTTGGAATCGCACGTCTTATCAGTTCGCCCTCTGAAAACAGACTGAATCAAATTCGTTTCTCGCGAGAGCGAGTGACGTCACAGATCCCTTTGTTTCCCACGCAAAGTCACAGAGCCCTTCACAGCTGCAGACTGACCCCTCTGAACTCAGGTCTCATCACTCGGTAACCTTGTCATGTCTGCCAGCTCCGTGAGAACAAGTCTTGTTCTGCACTCGACTGCCCCGCGTTAATTCGTGCAAGTCAAACCCGACTTCCACAGATGCGTCCATCTCTCCAGGGCCATTATCTAACACTCTCATAAAGGTTTTTATAATCCCACAAGTTACGTCCATCATTATATGACATAACGAAAGCAACGGTAGATATACTAACCTTCCCGTAGTTTTAATTTGAGGTGGAACCACAAATAGAACCATTAAAAATGCAATAAGCAGATATTGTTTGTAAGCAAAACTTTGTTGCAGAATATTTGGTAATGCATGCTACAAATTGTGAAATAGAAAATAAGTTTTCATACATATCTATTTATATAAAGTTAAGTGTGTATATGTTTATATATTCCTTAAAAAATTTTTTTTTTTTAAATGGAAATCGCTCCAGACGAGGCAGGAAGCCACTTGATGTAAGGAGCTAAAAAAAAAAATTACCACTTCAAGGTCAAAAACTAGCGAACGATAGACATATTCCAATCCAGAAAACAGCAATTCTTCTCCCTTTGTCAGAAACATCGCTCATGAAATGTGAGGATGAAAGAACAAAATAAGGACAGCGAGAGTTACGAGGCTGCCGGAAGTAAACCCTTTTCTACTCTTCTAGGTATATGATTCACTCCTAAACTAATTAACCGATCATTATGCATTTTGGAACACAGCTGCTAGGCGTAAGGGTGCGTAATGTGGACTATATTTGGTTTAATATAGTTGTACGCAAAGGGGGTAAAGAGGAGCTACGCTCCCTTCGTGAATATTCAGATACCTCTGAGTTTTGTGAAATTTTAACACTAGGTATTCGACATGAATGAATAAATGTTCCTCAAATTTCAGTTTCTTTTGGAATATTTTGTTGGATAATGGCCCTATGGGAATGGATGTATCTGTTGGAAATCGTTGGTTTGACTTGCGCAAATTAACGCGGGTGCAGTCGAGTGCAGATTGGGGCTTGTTCTCACAGTCAGAGCTAACAGACGTGACAAGGTTACGGTGTGACGAGACTCCAGATCAGGAGTCAGTCTGCACCTGCGAGAGGCTCTGTGACGTCACGGGCCTTGCGTGGGAAACAAAGGGATCCGTGACGTCACTCGTTTTTAGTGAGAAGCGAGTTTCGTTAGTATGGGTTTCCGAAGCAAACCGAGTAGACGTAATTGTTAAAAATGTAATTCACAACAGACAAGGGAAATACTTCTCTAAGAAAATGTTTCCCTAAGAGGATTCAAGCGTGAAATCTCTTCCCCCCCCCCTGCACGAGTGATTAGAAAATAATTGTTAACTACGATAAAGTAGTAATTTGCTCTCTCTCGACGTAGTGAATATCTCCCATTTGATTTGATAACTAACGCTTGAAATAAAAACTGAAGTTGCAAATATTAAAGAAGAATTTGTCTTCAGAGTGCGTCATGAGGCTTTTGTTGCAGACAACGGACGGCGTGGTTCACGGAAGGAAAGAACAAAGAATTCATCCACCCGACGACACGACCAACCCTCTACACGAAGAAGTATACGAAACGCGTACTGCCGCGGTCCAAGAAGGAGTAGTATGTAACATATTTGGAAGGGTTTTAGGGGGCCATATATGGATGCAACCTCCCATTTTGAAAATTTACATAGTTCAGATTTGCAGCAAGATTCCCTGAATTTCCAAGAAGTCCTTGCTGAATTTCCAAGAAGTCCTTGCTGTATGATGCTTTATAATTGGTATGGATTTAGATCTGCATTGGATAGGGAAAGTGTGAAAAGGGATAGACAGAAAAACATGCATTTTTTTCTTATATACATATATATATATATATGTATATGTGTCATATGAAACCTTAGTTAATTCAGGGAAGAATTTTCCATATATCCAAAAAATAAAACACTTTTATTAGCATACAATTGTTTCTGGCTTTCACAATAACATACATTTTTGCGATATACAAAATATCAACGATTTCTTGAGGAGGCGTCATCAGTGCATAAAAAGTTCACCCGTCAAGCCGGAAAAACTGAAGCGCATTTTAATTTTCATAAATGCACTTGGGTTTTTTTTCAGCTGGACGGGTGAACTTTTATGCACTGACGAAGCCTCCTCAAGAAAAGATCGTTGATATTTTGTATATCAACGAAAATGTATGTTATTGAGACAAGTGGAAACAATTTCATGATAATTTGTTTCATGAATATACGAAAAATTGTTCTCTAAATAAACTATGGTTTCACATTCACTCAATATAACTCAATAGAGTTATAACGTAAACCTTTGATACACACACACACACACCCGCAAACCCACACATGCGCAAAAACGCCAAACAATAACACATTTCATCAAGTGAAACAGCACTCTTTCAAATCGAAAGACATTTCTTCAAATAGATTTACATATCTGATGAGAGCGGACCACCGCTTGAAACGCGTTATATAAAATTATAAAATGATAAAATAACAAAATAATGAATGTTGAAAAAAACATTTTACAAATGTTGGTAGCCTTACTCCTTTACATATATACTTTTCTCTCGTTGGAACTGCACTAATACTGCACTACCCTCTTTTCTCTCTCTCTCTCTCTCTATGAGAGAGAAAAATAAAGATTAATTTCCCTAAATGTATGACTCCAAAACTATAACAGTAAATGTTTATTCCCACAGGTAATCATGATGTCAGGAATATCTTAGAAATACTCAAATACTCAAGAAACGTTAATTGAACTTGAAGATTTTCAAACCTTGTCGTCATGGTAATAAGTAAGGAACACTCTCTCTCTCTTTCACACTCTCTCTCTCTCTCTCTCTTTCACACACTCTCTCTCTTTTCACACACACACACTCTCTCTCTCTTTCTCTTTCACATACTCTCTCTCTCTCTCTTACACTTTCTCTCTCTTTCTCACACACACTCTCTCTCTTTCTCTTTCACACACACTCTCTCTTTCACACACACACACTCTCTCTCTCTTACACTCTCTGTTACACTCTCTCTCTCTCTGTTACACTCTCTCTCTCTCTCTGTTACACTCTCTGTTACACTCTCTCTCTCTCTCTCTCTCTGTTACACTCTCTCTCTCTGTTACACTCTCTCTCTCTCTCTCTCTGTTACACTCTCTCTCTGTTACACTCTCTCTGTTACACTCTCTGTTACACCCTCTCTCTCTCTGTTACACTCTCTCTCTCTGTTACACTCTCTCTCTCTCTGTTACACTCTCTCTCTCTGTTACACTCTCTCTCTCTCTGTTACACTCTCTCTCTCTCTCTTACACTCTCTCTTTTACACTCTCTTTCTTACACACACTCTCTCTTTTTCTCTCTCATACTCCCACTTTCACAGACACCAAACATGACTTCGTTTCAAATCTTGCCTTTGTAGAGATGCAGGTAAATGGTCTTAATGTTGCTATCATAGTAACACGTCCTGTTTTACTCGTAACCTTGGCAACAGTGCTTGTTTTGTTTTCTTATGTTTGCGCTCCTTCATTTCAGGTGATCGTTGGAGGAATTCATTTTGTGGTTGTGGGTGCGACAAGGTCAGCCTTACAGTAATCTAAATTGACTGAAACATTTTCGCTGCAGTTCCCCAAAAATGTTTCACGCCTTATCAGATTCGCAAGCCTTGAATTTGCGTAATCTAATTTTTTTTTATCCAATTCGCATGCGTGCATACACACTTTCATACCTACGAACGGAGGAGAGAATGCTGTTCGGAGATAAAGTAATTATAGGGGAGATAAGAAAATAAACAGGGAGGAGGAGGGAAGGAGGAGAGTTGATGCCGGATTAGTATAGTGGCAGATGTTGATTCTCGGCAAAAGTGCAGTATAGTTAACAATGAAAAAAAAATAGGTAAAAAAAATATAACTGTTACCAAACGCTTTAAATTTACTCTTCTATCTATCTGCATTAGTTTCACATGTGGATACTGATTGTAAGAATTATTATCTACTAGCTGACCTGTGTCCCGGCGCTGTCCGGGAAAGTAGATTAACTCAAGCAATTCCATGCTCCAACCTTGAACTATTAAATTATTTGCTGCTTATGGTTGCTCGGAGCGAACAAAGACCCCACGATGTTTATGTAAAACAGCAATTAGAAAAGTAAAAATAAACAAAAAAAATTTGGGGCTGTGTGTTTCGGATGGAGGCTTTGTGCTTAATGCCCAATGTAAATACGTATTTCCTTAATGGAAACTGTAATTGAGGACGTCAAAAACTGTATAAAATGTAATTGTCAGGAAGTGGTTTAATCGCTGGTGGTCATGTCAAGAGAGAGAGGGGGAGAGAGGTGATATAGAAAAAGTAACAGTACGTCCATTCATTTTGCGCGTTTGACGATGTAAATTTCATTTCAAACAGGAACGTAACAGACGAAAGGCGTTTTCTTAGATACCTTACTAAGTGTGACAGATTGAATGACGGATAAAAAAAAAGTCTTGCTATGATGAGAACCCTCAGCTAAATAACTCCCTCTCATGAACCCTCAGCTAAATAACTCCCTCTCATGAACCCTCAGCTAAATAACTCCCTCTCATGAACCCTCAGCTAAATAACTCCCTCTCATGAACCCTCAGCTAAATAACTCCCTCTCATGAACCCTCAGCTAAATAACTCCCTCTCATGAACCCTCAGCTAAATAACTCCCTCTCCCTCCTCATAAAAGAGATGCTACTTATTTTTTTAATTGATTACGTGTGAACACCCTGAAAAATTTTGGAGCGAAAGAGAAAAAGAAATTGTTTTAGAAATTACTACTAGTGTTGCATTACCCATTCTTTTGGGGTACCCGGTAAGATCCAACAAGAATGACAAAGAACAGAACGTATATGGAAAAACTTTGGTTTTCTTTATTTCTCATCACCGGATGGTTTACGCCGGCTACGCACACACATATAAAAAAAAAAATCTTTTGACATACTTTTGTCTCATGAAATTCTTTTTCTTGCTGAGGTCACAGATTTGGTTTCCGCTAGAAACTCGTTCATATATACATCAGATTGGAAAGCAATTTGCTCTGCATTGTCTACCCGAGCGTGAACTGAAGCAATTGTTCCACAAGCACTTCCAATTGTCTGTTTGATGAAATACAAGTCAGGAGATTCCTTAACAGTACCAACTTGCTTATCAGTCGCATTTTTAGTCAGCGGACACGAAAGCCTAACAGCAAGACGGGTTTGGGTACCATAGCCAATAAAGTTTCATCGGTGCCATAAACATCGGTAAACTCCTATTCTTTCGGTACTTCGATACTCCAACGATCACCAAGCGCTCCGGCTCTTCGTGTTTCTGAAACCGCCGCCTTTCAAGTCTCGCTTACACTGCGGAACTTTCTCCTTTTTAACAGTTATCAAGTCACTTTCTTTCTTTCTCGACGTCCCACCCACAATGGACTCGTCCACGATTCATTTTTGCCACTAAAATATGTAATAAGTCTTTTAAAAAAATTTTTTTTTTTTAAATGGACCCTTACCATTTCTACTTGATATGTGTGTCAATATCATGGCGATAAGGAACGTCTTAGTCAATATTTATCTCAACACAGATCTACTGTTTACAGATGATATTATCGATGTCAACAAAAACAGGAAGGTTTAAATAAGAAATGACAAGATGATAGCCTGCCAAATTTAACAATATTTCTTTGAATTAAAATGTCTATCGGATTGACATCCTCTATTTTATCAACAAATGGGGTGGGCACAGGAAAACAGAAATAACTCCCTAAATTCACTTCAACAACAAACGCTGAAACTGAGACCATAAAAATCAGCTCCCAGAGACAGTCTAACAAAAAGGCGCAAAAAGCCAAAAAATGTTGATCACGTGTGGTGCTCTGAACTACGTTCGCCAAACCACTGTGAAACAATATAAAAGCAGATCGCGCAACAAAATCTGTCCCTTTCTCTTCCCTCTTTTTCAAAGAACACAAATTCGGCTATCCCTTGCCTTTGGGCGAGGGGTGCCAGCGCGTCGGCTGACTACTAAACCCATACCCACCCACCCACACACAAAGGCTTACACTCCTATCATTCTTTAACGCGTACAACCACACACTGCTGACAAAGACACACACACATACAAATGCGTAAATGAATTATCAACTCTCACGCATACATTCGTACAACCAAAAACAAAAGGCGACATATAACGAAAGACCCCACACACTTCTTTCTGACCCCGTGGGTATCGTTGTCGGCCACTCACGCACAGGTGTTTCATATCCCGGTCGAGGTGCCAGGTAAAACAGATACCTCACTCTGATCCGGTGTCACTGAACCACTTGTAACATAGGTGGTCCACTCGTGTCTCTATCTCTGTGCTCGCATGTCTGGTTCTCTGCGCAGAAATCTTTCCAGACTGTGAACACCCTCTTTGGGCCGATGATCGTCAATAGTGGCTGTAAAAAAGAGATGTGTCGAATTCCCTCCAAGGTCGTGATGACAGCGATGATGATGATTTCGTGATTCTGTGAAGGCAAGGTTATTCAAGCAGAACAAATCAACAATAGAATAATTCAACAACATCGGTTAGGTCTTTTCGTAAGCAATAATTATTAGCAAGATAAACAATTGTTTTTAAACGTTGAATCAAAGTCTGCTTTTCGATAATGTCTTTGTTTACTAACTATCTCGTCTCTCTCTCTCTGTGCGCGCGAGAACCAATTTACGATTGCAAGTCCTTAAGTAAGTCGTAACTTGTCTACTGAAAACGGTGGGGGGGTGGGAACACTATGGGCAACGTCATCCAAATGAGAGGCCTTTCGCGCGATCCCCCGCTTGGTGGCCGCTCGAGTCTGAGCTCCGGCTAACACGACCGTCCAGGCTGCGATCCCAAATCTAACTGCTCGTCTACTCAAAACAAAATCCTTTCTCTTCCCAAAAAGGCATATTGTAACACCCCTTCTTTCTCCTTGGGTCTCTCTTCCTCTCTCGGGAGGAGGTGGTGTTGGATATACTGATTTACTCTCTCTCACATCCTTCTCTCTGTGTCTTTCCTCCTCTTTCGGGGTTGGTAGGGGTCGAGTGGTGGTCCCTGTCAACGATTCAGATATTTTGAATTTCTCTTTTAGACCTTATCTCTTATCATGACAAAACCATTCACACACTTCAACACATGGCTACACTACCCATATACATACACACTCATAAATCACAGGCATGAACATTTATCGTTTCTCTAACTGGACTCTTGAAACGAACACTTAATGCTCTGTAATTTGTAAATATATAAATATTGTGTTACTTTTGAACTACGTTTTATTCTTCCTTCAACTTTTATTCATTGTTTGTATCCGTTTTCTCTGGGTTTTAAACACATCTTTACCAATTAAATGGCCCCTACATGTCTGCCTCGATATACTCTCAGGGCAAACTTTTGTATAATATCTAAAAATAATCATATTTCTGGAATGCACCATGAACAGTAGGTAAAAAAAAACAAGCCGCGCATGCGTGGTCCCCTCTCTGTATGTGACTCAATGTGGGGAGTGTAAAATGCAATCAATTTGGGCAATTTGTAACATTTTTGACCCCCCTTTGACCCCCTGGGGGCGCGAACCAAAATTTTTCTGAGGTCAAGGATGCTCATTTTATATCCAGAACAATTGCCTCTACATTTTGGCCAAGTTTCAGAAAAATTGAATGGATGGATCAAACGTTATGGGAGAAAAGGGTCATTTTTTACCATTTTGGGTGGCTTTTGACTCCCTGAGGGCACGAACCAGATTTTTTCCGAGGTCAGCAATACTTATTTTCTATTAGGAACAATTGCCTCCACATTTTGGCCAAGTTTCAGAGAAATTGAATGGATGTATGAAAAGTTATGGGGCAAAAAATGTCATTTTTTTGCCATTTCGGGGCCTTTTGACCCCCTGGGGAGGGGGGGACTAACCAGATTAAAAAAAAAAAATCAGAGAATGTTACTTTCTAACCTGACCAAAGTTACAACTTCATGCAAAATTTCAGAGAAATTCAATGGATGGTTGCGGAGAAAAATCCGGACGGACGGACATGCCTCAAAACATAAGTCCCCCGATTTATAAAATCGGGGGACCAAAAAAACGATTTTAAATAATTGAGACATTTAACATTTATGGTACTGTTATTTTGCTGAAGTGTCTTTATTTAATAAAAAATATATGTACACAAAATACATAATGACTCAATCGATAAGTGCGGGATAATAATAATTATAATAATAAAAAAAAAAAATAATTATAATAATAATTATAATAATAATTATAATAATAAAAAAAATAAAAATAATAATAATTATAATAATAAAAATAATTATAATAATAATAATAATAATATTGTCACTTCAAATTTAAATGGAAAACACATAAAAAAAAATGTATTATCGTATCTAATGAGCTAAAAGATATTAAAATATTTTATCTTCTATAGGTAGGAATATAAATGAGCTTAGGGAGTTGGGAGGCGGTGTCCCGGTAAAATAGGAATTTATTGAAATAAGATGGTGTGAAAGGGGTGTATTTTTAAAAAAATTTATTTTCAAAATGATTCCTTGATTTAGAAATACAGAGATTATAAATACATACTAATTTATATATATATATATATATATATATATATAAATAAAATAATGTTGTCGGTCTTATTTATTTATGACAACATCTATAAAGTGCGATACATTTCTTCCACTACCATTAGTAGGATTCTTGGCTCAGTGGTAGTGTTGAGTGTCGGTCTGTGAAGTCCCAGTTTCTAGCCACGCTGATGAGTTGTAGATGACGAAACACGTGTCCGTGGATAATTATATTTTATATAATATAATTTTAAGGAGCAATAAAGCTGACATTTTATTTACTGAAACTTTCCAAAATTTGATACATTGAATTTAATGGGAAGACCAATTTTTAACATATTGAAACATATGTAGACAATGATATTTGTCGATGTTGAATATTTAGAGCATGATAGTAAAATGCTGATTATGTCATAAATGTTGTATTCTACTGAGTTTATATATATATATATATATATATATATATATATATAAAGTATTGAGAATTGTGTGAGTTATTAAACAAATTAATTCCAGAAAACATATGAAAGATAACCATTTCTTTTTTTTTTTCTTTTATGCGATTGGCCTATTTCTGTATATAATATAAGCTCAATAGCTGGCGTGTTAGATGAGTTAGAGCCTTTCTATAATTAGAGGTGAATTTTTTTTTTACATCTCTTTAAAAGATATTTAAATGTGCCTTCCGAAAGAACAATTGGTACATGTCTTATATACATAAGACATGTACCAATTGTTAGTTCTGAAACCACAGTTAAATATCTTTTAAAGAGGTGTTAAATATATCAACCTGTAATTATATATATATATTTCTCGTACCAAAGGTACTAAAGCTTTTTTTTAAATTTTTTTTTTTTAAATGCAACCTTAATTCCTATATAATTTTATTTCTAGCTACCATATCGTAGAATGGTTCGTAGGTGTAGTGTTTAGATAGTATTTTATTATTATTATTATTATTATTACTAGTATTACTATTGTTATAAATGATGTTATTTGATATGCAAATTACCATATCACACGGTAGTCTTAAGGGTAGTGTATTATTATTATTATTATTTATTATTTTATTAATATTTATTTATGTATATATAAGTAACATTTTAAGCTGAATTATTTCGACACTTGATTATTGGGGAAATGGTAGTTTTATCTGTACCATTGGAGAGCCATGCATATAACTGTCCTGTTTTTAAATCTCCGAAACAGTTACATGGTAAACAGCTGAAGATCCCCGTGTTAATATTAGATGCTTACGTTAAGGTCTCCTGCTTTTGTTTCACTGTTAGATACTTAATTCCCCTTTTTATTTTATTTACTTACTATTATATATTATTTATTTATGAATTTTGCAACAAATGTTAAGTCTACACTATTTTGGATTTAGTTAGTTTCTCTGGGAATTTAAACTGCATTTTCCTTCTTTTTTTTTGTCTTTTTGTTTAAAATAACTCAAAGCTTCTTTAGACTAATATATATATATATATATATATATATATATATATATATATAATCTTCCATATATATCATGTATCACAAGTTAGTTGGAAAAAAAACAATATAGTGCTCGATCATAGTTTCTACAATAGCTAATATATATTATTTCTTTTAAAACCTATACATTAGTGTCTGTTAGGGGTACCCGGATGTTCTCGATCTGGTCATGCTTGATTTGGGGTAAAAACCGGCTGGTCAAAAATGATCGATTCGTTAGCCCCCTTCTTTTATCAAAGTTTCGTGGAGGGGGAGGGGGGAGCGGACCCTTCGCTAATAGAAGTGGGCTGACCAATTGATCTGCTTGGACCAACTGGTTTTTACACCAAATTCTGCATGATGAGATCGAAGAAACCTAGGTACCCCCAATAGATACTGTAATGTATAGTTTTTAGATGATATGTATATATATATATATATATATATATGTGTGTGTGTAAACAAACCTGCGGTCTGCTGAAGATCGGAGAAAAACTGCAGCCATCTCGGCTGGATTTAAATCTCTGCTCCAAAGGGACCACCTTATAGCCAGGCGTGTTTTTTAACTACTTAACTACGGAGGAATAACCAGTAAAGCAAGGTTGAATTTATGTCAGGAGTCTGACTGAGTCTCCAGGGTTCATTTAGACATAGTTAATATAAAGGCATATATAAAAATAGGAAAAAAAAAAAAAAATCCTGATTTTCCCATTTAAATACAATGTTTAAAAATACAAAAACCTCATCAAAAGGCAGATTAAGAATTTTAACAATTTACACTTGAACATTTTATGAATTTTTTTTACAGTTTTTTTTTTTTTATCCAAGAACTGAACGCTTCAGCACGAAGTTTTCTATTTTAAAAAAAATTTTTTTTTTTTACTATATGTCAGCCTTCAGGAATATTAATTTATATCTTATATATATGTTACAGATATGATATGTATATTAAAATGTATTCTATGACATATACATATCATAGCAAATACCATATAATATATATATATATATATATATAACCCTAAATCTAAATATATATTAGTATAAAAATATACTCATAGCAAGTGAGCTACCCAGGCTGACAAATTCCATTGTTTCTATTTACTCATAAAAGCGGTGCTAGAGTTTCAGTTATCCTGACATATTCCTTCTATGAAATAAACACAAATATTTCTGTGTAGCTTACTTGCTATAGTCATATTCTACTCATTGTTGAAGTAAACTCTGAAACAAAATATATTATCTTATGTGTGTGTGTGTGTGTGTGTATATATGGCAAATAAAAGGATAAAATAAGTCCGACGGTATGAATTAAAAAGGAAAAGCAGAAGACCTAAAACTCAACGTTTCGGCCAGGTGTTGTGTGGGCTTTATCAAGAGTGAAAAAGCTAAAACTGGCAAACAACGAGAAGATCTGTAATTTTGGGGAATATATATATATATATATATATATATATATATAGTGATAGGTTATAATAGGGTATCTTTTCCTTTCTTTTTGCTAATACACTTATGTTTATTTTGTATATTTCGAGTACATATATATGCATGTTTATTTATTTTTCGTTTTATTTTTATATATTTTTTTATTTATATACATATATATATATATACATACATATTTTCATTTATATACATATATATATATATATATACATATTTTCATTTTCTATATATATATATACATATTTTCATTTTCTATATATATATATACATATTTTCATTTTCTATATATATATATATATATGCATATATATAATGTGCATATTTGTATATCTTTCCTCTCTTCATAGATTTAAATTTATTATACCCTATCACTATATATATATATTCCCCAAAATTACAGATCTTGTTTTTTTGCTCCTGAAAAAGCCCACGCAACAGCTGGGTGAAACGTTGAGTTTTAGGTTTTCCGCTTTTCTTTTTCATATATATATATATATATATATATAAGATATTAAAAATAAAAATAAAGTTACCTACTTTACAAGTTACTTACACTCATCAGGTGTCTAAACAAGGAATACAATAAAATGACCTTTAATCCATGGCATGATGTTTCTACACATATACTAACTTTTCACAGACTTCTGGCTTTTGAATCGTTCCGGGATTTTACTTGAATCAACTTTCTTCCACTACATAAACCAAATTCAAATTGGATTTGTTCAACAAATGCATCGAGACAATCACTTTCTTCTCATCATTGAAACTTTCTTTGAACTATTTTTACTTTGAGCATATAACATTTTTGTTGCAAATTTTCAAATTAATACTTACCAAATAATTAGCTATTTATTGTTTTTCTTTTCCTTCTGAGGATAAGAGTATATTTCTTTGAAAATCCATGGATTCAAGATCATTTTATTATATTCCTTGTTTAAACACCTTATTATAATAAACTTGTGAAGTACGTGACTTTACTTTTGTTTCATCATTTCAACATTTCCTATAACAATGCTCTACCACTAACATCGAGCATCTCTCTATTACGATAGGATCTAATATAAAATAATTATCTTTATATTATTCAAATTTATATATATATATATATATATATATATATATAGTAGTAAGTTTTTGAAAGGCTGTGGGCAATGCAATTCCGGGTAAGATGTAAGTTGTAAGGAACAAAAACAATAACAATAAATCGAATACGATATATTTTTCCTTTTTTTTTTTTTTTCTTACATGACAGCAAGAGTGTTTTTAGCTGTTCGTGTGATGTCCGGGTGATTAAAAATCACTATTTGATATTTTGGGAAAAGACATCCCTTTGTCAAAAATAATTAAACCAGAAGAATTTTTTTTTTCTTCTCCGACTGTGTAGAGAATAGTACAAAACAAAATGGCTGCCAGATATAGACCGCAGCAAATAGAGCAGTTTCGCAGTTTACACAAATATTTTAAACACCAAATCATATATTTAACATAATATTAAAATAAAACTTAATTTAATTTATATTCCCTGCGAAACTGCTCTATTTGCTGCGGTCTATATCTGGCAGCCATTTTGTTTTGTACTATTCTCTACACAGTCGGAGAAAAAAAAAAAATTCTTCTTCTGGTTTAATTATTTTTGACAAAGGGATGTCTTTTCCCGAAATATCAAATAGTGATTTTTAATCACACGAACAGCTAAAAACACTCTTGCTGTCATGTAAGAAAAAAAAAAAAAAAAAAAAGGAAAAATAAATAGTAAGTCTTATATCGTATTCGATTTATTGTTATTGTTTTTGTTCCTTACAACTTACATCTTACCCGGAATTGCATTGCCCACAGCCTTTCAAAAACTTACTACTACTATACCCAGCAATGCTTCAAGCAAACTACCATTCTCTACTAATATATATATATATATATATATATATAATATTATACTATGTATATAACAATAACATTAATCAACTTCTCTGAACATATCCGATCACAGACAGCAGATCTTGTACACACAAGTGCTCAATATCCTTTTAGTTAGAGCTTCTATAACAGTAAGTGTGAAGATAATTCCATTTTCATTATCTATAATTCTTATATATATATTTATATGTGAACACACATATATATATATATATGCATAACAATTATCATATAAATATTACATTATATATACATATATTACATACTAGTGAAAATCGTATCGGAACTAAATCTATTCTTTTTCCAATATACACTTGAAAAATGGGATTAATATGAGAAAAGTAAGATTATCTTTTAATAATATAAAGTAGACGTTGTTTGAAGGGTGGAGATTAGTATGTGGGGGGTGGGAGGGAGTATGTGGGTGGTGCAAAACATTTAACACATCAGAGTGTGTCTGTACAAAGATGATAGGAATATGTTGTATATTGTTTGCAGGTATATTATATGAATGATGAAATTATTGATAAATATTTTAAAACAATATTAGCATATTTTTATTTTTTTAAATTTTATTTTTTTCCTGACATTTTTGAACACAACAATGATAACAGATAATTGTAGGTTTTTTTTTTTTTTTTTTTTTTTTTTTTTTAAAATTCTTCCTGCTCAGACTTTTCAACCAGTTGTTTCTGATTTTTTTTTTCAGTGGTGTTTGTTGAAGTAATGAAACAAGGATAGTGGTAGAAAGTTCTGGGAGGAAAAAAAAAAAAGAAGAAATTCCTCCAACCATAGATTAATATTCCTAAAAAATATTTTTTTTTTTTTTTTTTACATTTTAATATTGTTATAAAAAGATTTCTCAATATATTTTAGCATTTTTTTTTTTTTCACCATCCGTAAATATCACAAAGAACATACATCAATTTCTAATATCAAAATAGTTATCACACGCGCATATATATATATATATATATATATATATATATATATATTCACAAATAGGAAAAACGCTTTGATGTTTATGAAGAAAGTTTTATAACAACTTTTGGTTGTAGCTTCATCGGATACAAAAATTTGACTGGAAAAAGTATACATTTTGGTTTGGTTGATGGTTCTTACGTCTTCAGGTCATTTAATGCCAAAATAAGTAGATTTATAGAATGATTTTTTATTATAAAAACTTTGTATACATATGAAGCCTTAATTGGATAAACGCTTTTTTAAAAAATAAAAAAATAAATAAAAATTTTAAATTAAAAAAAATTTTTTTTTAAATTAAAAAAAAAAAAAAATATTTTTTTAAATTAAAAAAAAAAAAAATTAAAAAAAAAAAAAAAAATTTTTTTTTTTTTTTTAATTTTTTTTAAATTAAAAAAAAAAAAATTTATTTAAAAAATTTTTTTTTAAGATGTTCTGTTTGAACATTTGACCCGAGACTTTTAAAATCCTATTTGAGTTAGAAGTTGATTTTTGTTTTGTAATTTTTTAAATGGTCCACCATCTTTGTGTGCTAGAATATAAATCCCGAACATTTCTTGATTATGCCATAAGCGATTCTTGAAATAAGGGCCTGTCCCCATATGGAACATTAGCAAGTTATGAACAAAATATTGGCAGAATTGTTTAAACAATGAACCTCAAAATTGAATGGCCATTACAGTGTGTTTCTCTGGTGCATGGAAATACTTGCGCCATCATTTCGGCTGGATAGCCATAAAATCATTTTGTGTATCATTACTTTGGTAAGAGACAAAAAGACAATTATTTAATGTTATTCAGTCTCCTTTACTCTCCGTTTTCCTTTAATTCTTTGAAAATTATTGCCTATTTTGCCAATATATTTTGGTTTTGTGTTGAATAAACAAGTCACTTTATTCGCAAAATGTTTAAATGCCACAAAAAAAAAAAAAAAGCCACAAAAAATAAATAAAATAAAGCCACAAAAAAAAATGCACTTAATAGAAAATTCTAATGTTCCGATATGGGGACGTTATCATGGCTACTCCACGCTGACACATTGGTTCCCATCAGATCACCGAAGTTAAGTGACGTTGAGCCTGGTCATACTTAAATGGGTGATCATCTGGATATACCAGGTGTTCCTATTTACTTACCTCCCCACGAGGGCAGAGTGAGACACAACGAGAAAAATCAACCCCCCCCCCCCCCAAAAAAAAAGAGCACTCTGGATTGGAACAAAAATAAAAATTACCTCAGTCTCGAAGAATTTCTCATTCACTGCCAGAGGACAAAAAAAAAAAAAAAGATGAAGTGTAGTATCACCAGAACAGATACTACACTTTTTCTCCTAGCCAAAAAGGCCAAGGAAGCTTAAAAAACAAAATTCTGCCCACATGTATAAATGGGTACCATCCTTGCTGGGACATACAATCGGCGACAGACTAGCTTCCTGTCACGGGGATGATTCAGGCCATTCGCTCTATTTAATGCTATCAGACTAGAGATAATCACCAAACCTAAGATCCTTTGAGGCTGAGAATATTACTACTACTACTACTACTACATGAGAGCATTGCTGTATTGAAAGAAATATATTTAACAGTTCAAGAAAAAAAATTTCTTGGAGTTGTACTATTTAGAAGATTGTTATTATAGTCGATGAAATCACTTTTTAATCTAAGATCTTTAAAAAAAAAAAAAATCTATGCTTATTTGTGAAAAATAAAAATCTGCAACATTAATTTCTACAAATGAAAACATTTTTACATGGGGACGTTGTCAGGTAAAAGGTTAAATGGTGAAGTAAGGTTTCAGTTCAAGTAGGTATCACAAACCAGCTTAGAGTTTAGTGTGGGTTAATACAGTGTAATTCCCTTCAATTTCAACTTGTGATAACTCATTTATTTTGGGGGGTTATTCTAATAAAATTTGGATGTAAATAAAAAAATGTTTTTTTCTTTATTAATATACAATTCTTTCTCTTGTGTCATTAATACATTTTTCTTTCCAAGCTACTTCAAGTTAGGTTTACTATTTTCAATGACAATCAATTTATTTTAGAATGTTAGTGTTTTTCAACTCAATGTGCACAATATTGTGTGTCTCTATGCTTATAAAACAGTCCCACTTTAAAGAAAAAGGACCACTTATCAATATAGTCAGCTTAATATAGGGTTTTAAGTTGTCTTTCACAAAAAGATCCAAGTTGAAAACTTCAGTGAATGAAATTTTTGCCCTATTATCAAATTGTTTTTCTGTCCGTTTTTACATAGTTTAAATCTCAGTTTTTATTGATTTACTATTAAAAGAAAAATCTAGCTTGATCTCTACTGTGCTATTAATCATATTACGAAGATCCAATGTGTTAGTTGTTGAAATGAATTATATGTGAATAAAGTTGCGCTTTTATGTAATTTTTGCACTTTTAAAAATTTAATTTTTAATTTTTAGAGGAAATGAGATTTTGCCCAATGTTTTGATCTACTAATTATTGCTTCCATGATGATGAATTTTCATTTATCAGAAGATGACATTACATTTGTAAGGAGTTTTCACTTGTCTAAAAACTGCATTTTTAATTAGACACTGTGTCAAATTTGGTTTCTGGACCAATAGCACACAAGACAGCAAATTTTCTAATTTCCAACAAATTTTGAACGGTCATAATTTGGGGGCTAATTGAGCTACCGGAATAAATTTGTCATCATTGTTTATGGTTTGCAAAGATCTATGTGATCACAATAAAAGAGTTTAATTATAATGAAAATTAAATTTTAGTTTGGGATAGCTACTAATTAAAATAAATGTGGGTCTGGGTTATGTAAAATTTAAACATTTTGTTTTTTAAATAGAATGAAATGAAGGTTAGGGTTAGGCTTATTATTACTTAAATGCTTGGTTAGGGTTAGGTTTATTATTACTTAAATGCTTGGTTAGGGTTAGGCTTATTATTACTTAAATGCTTGGTTAGGGTTAAGCTTATTATTATTATTTAAATGCTTGGTTAGGGTTAGGCTTATTATTATTTAAATGCTTGGTTAGGGTTAGGCTTATTATTATTTAAATGCTTGGTTAGGGTTAGGCTTATTATTATTTAAATGCTTGGTTAGGGTTAGGCTTATTATTATTTAAATGTTTGGTTAGGGTTAGGCTTATTATTATTTAAATGCTTGGTTAGGGTTAGGCTTATTATTATTTAAATGTTTGGTTAGGGTTAGGCTTATTATTATTTAAATGCTTGGTTAGGGTTAGGCTTATTATTATTTAAATGCTTGGTTAGGGTTAGGCTTATTATTATTTAAATGTTTGGTTAGGGTTAGGCTTATTATTATTTAAATGCTTGGTTAGGGTTAGGCTTATTATTATTTAAATGCTTGGTTAGGGTTAGGCTTATTATTATTTAAATGTTTGGTTAGGGTTAGGCTTATTATTATTTAAATGCTTGGTTAGGGTTAGGCTTATTATTATTTAAATGTTTGGTAAGGGTTAGGCTTATTATTATTTAAATGCTTGGTTAGGGTTAGGCTTATTATTATTTAAATGCTGGGTTAGGGTTAGGCTTATTATTATTTAAATGTTTGGTAAGGGTTAGGCTTATTATTATTTAAATGCTTGGTTAGGGTTAGGCTTATTATTATTTAAATGCTGGGTTAGGGTTAGGCTTATTATTATTTAAATGTTTGGTAAGGGTTAGGCTTATTATTATTTAAATGCTTGGTTAGGGTTAGGCTTATTATTATTTAAATGCTGGGTTAGGGTTAGGCTTATTATTATTTAAATGCTGGGTTAGGGTTAGGCTTATTATTACTTAAATGCTTGGTTAGGGTTAGGCTTATTATTACTTAAATGCTTGGTTAGGGTTAGGCTTATTATTATTTAAATGCTGGGTTAGGGTTAGGCTTATTATTATTTAAATGCTTGGTTAGAATTAGGCTTATTATTATTTAAATGCTGGGTTAGGGTTAGGCTTATTATTACTTAAATGCTTGGTTAGGGTTAGGCTTATTATTACTTAAATGCTTGGTTAGGGTTAGGCTTATTATTATTTAAATGCTGGGTTAGGGTTAGGCTTATTATTATTTAAATGCTTGGTTAGAATTAGGCTTATTATTATTTAAATGCTGGGTTAGGGTTAGGCTTATTATTATTTAAATGCTGAGTTAGGGTTAGGCTTATTATTATTTAAATGCTTGGTTAGAATTAGGCTTATTATTATTTAAATGCTGGGTTAGGGTTAGGCTTATTATTATTTAAATGCTGGGTTAGGGTTAGGCTTATTATTATTTAAATGCTGGGTTAGGGTTAGGCTTATTATTATTTAAATGCTGGGTTAGGGTTAGGCTTATTATTATTTAAATGCTGGGTTAGGGTTAGGCTTATTATTATTTAAATGCTGGGTTAGGGTTAGGCTTATTATTATTTAAATGCTGAGTTAGGGTTAGGCTTATTATTATTTAAATGCTGGGTTAGGGTTAGGCTTATTATTATTTAAATGCTGGGTTAGGGTTAGGCTCATTATTATTTAAATGCTGGGTTAGGGTTAGGCTTATTATTTAAATGCTGGGTTAGGCTTATTATTATTTAAATGCTGGGTTAGGCTTATTATTATTTAAATGCTGGGTTAGGGTTAGGCTTATTATTATTTAAATGCTTGGTTAGGGTTAGGCTTATTATTATTTAAATGCTTGGTTAGGGTTAGGCTTATTATTATTTAAATGCTTGGTTAGGGTTAGGCTTATTATTACTTAAATGCTTGGTTAGGGTTAGGCTTATTATTACTTAAATGCTTGGTTAGGGTTAGGCTTATTATTACTTAAATGCTTGGTTAGGGTTAGGCTTATTATTACTTAAATGCTTGGTTAGGGTTAGGCTTATTATTACTTAAATGCTTGGTTAGGGTTAGGCTTATTATTACTTAAATGCTTGGTTAGGGTTAGGCTTATTATTACTTAAATGCTTGGTTAGGGTTAGGCTTATTATTACTTAAATGCTTGGTTAGGGTTAGGCTTATTATTACTTAAATGCTTGGTTAGGGTTAGGCTTATTATTACTTAAATGCTTGGTTAGGGTTAGGCTTATTATTATTTAAATGCTGGGTTAGGGTTATTATTATTTAAATGCTTGGTTGTTTTCAACAAACTTTGAAGGTCATAATTTGGTTCAAATTTATGAATTACAAATTCAATTTGGTGGCTAATTGAGCTACCAAAATAAATTTGTCATCATTGTTTATGTTTTGCAAAGATCTATGTGGTCACATGAAAAGGTTTCGTAGATATAATGAAAATAAAATGTTGGTTTGGGGTACTTATTTCAAGTGAATAAACCACTTCACTTGAGGCTGTCGTCAGAGATATTATATTTTCGTGGAGATGATGCTGAAAATGAGGAGGAAAAATCATGATTTAAAGTTTTCCTCCTCTTTTTCAGCATCATCTCCACGAAAACAATGCACTTTTGCGATTCTCAAGGTCGTTGTCTAATCATATCATGCGTGGATCTATAAGTGCTGATTCTATGAAATTACGTCGAATTGTTTCTCGATTATTTTTGATGAAGCTAGATACATAGCAAAATGCCTGGTCATATTTAAAAGAAAAACAACAAAATAAAAACACGTCAAACTGTTATTTGCATTGGTTTTAGTCAGGCTAGTATCCTCAACGGTTATATTTTCCGACTACATTTCAGCCGATATACACTCTGGCCTTCTTGAGGGGGTACTTGTTATCCACTGATTTCCCCATAGTTATGCATTATTGATGCTGGTTTTCTGAATACTTAAATTTTAACCTTTCATAGACTGAAATAAATTTTTTAAAAAAAGAAAAAAAAAAAAAAGAAAAAAAAAAAGGAAAATTTTCCGAATAAAAACAATGCAAAAAAAAAAAAGCAAAAAAAAAAACAAAAAAAAAACATCAAAAGGTTTTTCCTTTGTCAGTATTTCTCATGTCATTTTGCCAGAATTCCACATGTCGTATATAATCATCCTTTTATTAAACACATACACGTAGAAATGCTGAGACCAGAGATTCTCAACCAGAAACAAACAAATACCATCCTCCCCTTCCAAGGAAAAAAATTCTAGGATTTAGGAAGAGGGGTGTGTGTGGGGGGGGGGGGGGGGTGGAGTAGAAACAGATTAGCAAAGTTATTCCTTATTTTTCACAGGTAAATATAATCTACCAAAAAAAAAAAAAAAAAAAAATGAATGTGACATAAAAAAATTCTAAAGAATTTATTTGGACAAATAAATATTTTTGTAATTTGTACAATACTTAAAACTTCTACATGTGCATAAAAAAAATTAATATTATTTATTTAAAATTAATATATATATATAATGTAATGTATTATTATTATTATTATTATTATTTATGTATATATAAGTGAAATTGAAGCTGAATTGTTTTTACATTTGATTATTGGGGAGGTGGTCATTTGATCAGTACCACTGAAGAGCCATGAATATTATAACTGTCCTATTTTTAAATCTCCGAAACAGTTACATGGTAAACAGCTGATGATCCCCCGTTTAATATTTCATGCTCAAGTTAAGGTCCCCTGTTTTTGTTTCACTGTTAGATACTTGAACCCCCCTTTTTTATTTGTGAATTTTACAGCAGCAAATCAGCTTATGAAAGTACTAAGTCTGCGATATTTTGGATTTAGTTAGTATTCCTGGGAATTTAAACTGCATTTTTTTTTGCCAGAAACAAACAAATACCATCCTCCCCTTCCAAGGAAAAAAATTCTAGGATTTGACTGAGCTTCTTTAGACATTATATATATATATATATATATATATATGTTCCATCTAAGGGAAAGAAAACGTCTTTCCTTGAGATGGACTGAACTTTTTTTCTTTTTTGAGAAGGGCATGTTTCTCCCAGCAATATCAAAAGATGTTCCACCATCCCAAATTTTATTAATATTAACATTACGTCTTATATTTACTTATATTGTATGTGAAGGATATATGGAAAATAAATAATTGTGAAGATTAATACCTCAAATATTGTCTTTTTGTTCACTCTCCTTTTCATCATTCTTGTTTTTTTGTATTGCTATCGACCTTCATAAATACCCACATATTTATATATATATATATATATATATATATATATATATATAAAAAATTAGAAAACAAATTTTATATTATTTCTAAGGAAATCTTGTTGAGAAATTTGGAAATTCCGGCGTGAAGGTTTTAACTATATGGATTATTAAGCATATGATTTGGATTTCTCAAATATGCTGGTGTTTTAATATTGCTTTTTTTTTTTGCTGACTCTGCTAATTTATGTATGTGTTCCACTTCATGGCATATTGATGGAATGTTATTTTCTGATGAGAGGGGAACTTTAAACTTATTTCTTTTAAAAGATGTTACTTCCTGAGTTTCTGCCGACCCATTTATTAAATTTCTTCTTTAAACTTACTGGGACTTTTCATTCTCGAAACATGGCGTAAATGTTATTTTAAATCTTTAAATACTTATATATATATAAATATATATATATATTTATAATGTAGAAGGCCGAAATATTGTACAAAAACTATATATATATAATGTAGAAGGCTGAAATATTGTACAAAAACAATATATATATAATGTAGAAGGCCGAAATATTGTACAAAAACAATATATATATATAATGTAGAAGGCTGAAATATTGTATAAAAACAATATATATTATGTAGAAATATTGTACAAAAACAATATATATATATATATATATATATATATAAAAATTGGTCCACTACAATTATAGTACATTTCTTCAGGTGGACAAAACTTAATATAATATATATAAGATAACTTATATATAAGTAAAGAAAAAACTCAAACCAACATTTAATCTATGTGTATTATAATTTATTTCATCCCCAGAATGGAGTTCTTCAGATGCTATCTAATAGTATGTCACTCGGTTACTGAAAAAGAATGAGAATGTTTCCACCGTCTTGGCAATGTTAGGGTGGGGAAATTGGATGGGGGAGAAATATATATATATATATATATATATATTTGTGAAAACCTATTTTGTTAACAAAATTCTAAAATACCTCTTATGTAAGGCAACAATAAGTAACTAAATAAAAGTTGTCAAAGTTATTTGACCTTAAACTTTCGTTATCTTTCGTTTATTTAAAGAAAGTTCAAGATTTTTGCAAAAATATTTATTCACTTTATAGTCTGACTTACATAAGTTGGTTAGAAAAAAAATGAGTCCACAATAAAAAAAATACACCCGTCCCAAATTTAAAAAAATACACCCCCCACTTAAAAAAAAGGTATACAATAAACTACCTCTTACCCCCCCCACCCCAATTTTTTTTTTAGTAATAAATGAGAAAAAAAAAAAAATTTCTAATTGCATATTATTTGGAATGCATTACTCTTTCTTTAAAAAAATTTTTCTGACTTTTTGATTGAGGAAATTGTGAAAACGAAAGGCGTTGGTGGGCATTGACATATTAGGAATGAGGAGATGATGGAGAAGAGTAAAGAGCAAAATAATGATTGAGAATCGCTGGTAACTGATAAGTGTTTTTTTTTACCCCCCCCAAAAAAAATAAAGGAGGTTAACATGCATTAAAAGAAAAATGAATGATTGAAGAAATAAAGGGGAAGGGGAGTCCGCGTGTGTGTGGGGGCGGGGGCAGGGAGATGGTGTTCAACAGAGCAACATAGAAAAACTACTCGGCCTTTGTTTTCTGCTCACATGGCAGCTTTTTGTTCGGAAGAGTCGGATTATTAATATTATTATTACAATTATTATTTGAGTTGACTAACGATGAATCTTTTAAGATTATGAAGAAGTATGGATGCTTGGTGATGTCAGAAAGTTTACACAGCAGAGAAATCTGTACAGTTTTTTTTCTTCTTTTTTTCTTTTTTTGTTTGTCTTTTTATTTGGTTGATCTTTTCTTTTTCTTTTTTTCTCTCTCGCTCTCGCTGTATTTCGTGGGCCATGATCACAACATGGGCAACAGCACCATTACCGCCAACGTGGGCAGCACTTCGTGGTTACTGAAATGAACGACGTTGTCATTTCTTGGCCATCAAAGGAGAAAAAGTTTGAGAAGGGGCAGGGGTAGAAGGTCAGGATTTAGGGAAGGGTCGTTTGATTTTTTTTTTTTGTCTTTGTTTTGGGGAGGAGGGTTGGATTGGGGAGGAAATTGTTGGCATCCAGCAGTAAAAACAAAAACACAAAAAAAAACAACAAAAAAAACTGAGAATTATTCGGCTAAAATCCCTCATAATGGATTCAGGTCTGGATCTGACGTATATTGCAAGTTGTCCAATGGATAGACATCACCATCCATGTAGGCATATGGAGGGGCGCTCGGTTCAGCACAGTGGTACGTCCTTCCATTGTCTACACGAGATCGGCTTGAAGATTCTTGAAATGTTCCCATGAAACGCTGAAAAATATAATAATTTATTCCATTTTACATATTTGCTAGCTGTGTTGCATATCCAATACTGAAAAGGTCATTTGACAGGAGTAGGTGCACTTAGCATGAACACACATGGCGGGAAGAAAACAAAATGATTGTCAAAAATAAAATAATTGTTGGATGTATTGAAAGGTTATTTGACAGGAGTAGGTGCACTTAGCATGAACACACATGGCGGGAAGAAAACAAAATGATTGTCAAAAATAAAATAATTGTTGGATGTATTGAAAGGTTATTTGACAGGAGTAGGTGCACTTAGCATGAACACACATGGCGGGAAGAAAACAAAATGATTGTCAAAAATAAAATAATTGTTGGATGTATTGAAAGGTTATTTGACAGGAGTAGGTGCACTTAGCATGAACACACATGGCGGGAAGAAAACAAAATGATTGTCAAAAATAAAATAATTGTTGGATGTATTGAAAGGTCATTTGACAGGAGTAGGTGCACTTAGCATGAACACACATGGCGGGAAGAAAACAAAATGATTGTCAAAAATAAAATAATTGTTGGATGTATTGAAAGGTTATTTGACAGGAGTAGGTGCACTTAGCATGAACACACATGGCGAGAAGAAAACAAAATGATTGTCAAAAATAAAATAATTGTTGGATGTATTGAAAGGTTATTTGACAGGAGTAGGTGCACTTAGCATGAACACACACCTGGCGGGAAGAAAACATAAAATGATTGTCAAAAATAAAATAATTGTTGGATGTATTGAAAGGTTATTTGACAGGAGTAGGTGCACTTAGCATGAACACACATGGCGGGAAGAAAACAAAATGATTGTCAAAAATAAAATAATTGTTGGATGTATTGAAAGGTTATTTGACAGGAGTAGGTGCACTTAGCATGAACACACATGGCGAGAAGAAAACAAAATGATTGTCAAAAATAAAATAATTGTTGGATGTATTGAAAGGTTATTTGACAGGAGTAGGTGCACTTAGCATGAACACACATGGCGGGAAGAAAACAAAATGATTGTCAAAAATAAAATAATTGTTGGATGTATTGAAAGGTTATTTGACAGGAGTAGGTGCACTTAGCATGAACACACACCTGGCAGGAAGAAAACAAAATGATTGTCAAAAATAAAATAATTGTTGGATGTATTGAAAGGTCATTTGACAGGAGTAGGTGCACTTAGCATGAACACACATGGCGGGAAGAAAACAAAATGATTGTCAAAAATAAAATAATTGTTGGATGTATTGAAAGGTTATTTGACAGGAGTAGGTGCACTTAGCATGAACACACATGGCGAGAAGAAAACAAAATGATTGTCAAAAATAAAATAATTGTTGGATGTATTGAAAGGTTATTTGACAGGAGTAGGTGCACTTAGCATGAACACACACCTGGCGGGAAGAAAACATAAAATGATTGTCAAAAATAAAATAATTGTTGGATGTATTGAAAGGTTATTTGACAGGAGTAGGTGCACTTAGCATGAACACACATGGCGGGAAGAAAACAAAATGATTGTCAAAAATAAAATAATTGTTGGATGTATTGAAAGGTCATTTGACAGGAGTAGGTGCACTTAGCATGAACACACACCTGGCGGGAAGAAAACATAAAATGATTGTCAAAAATAAAATAATTGTTGAGTGGAACCACCTGCAAAAAGTTAGCAGCAGAAGGAAACACACCGTTGCCAAATAAAACGCACTGGAGAAGTGGTTACATTGAGAGTGAAGTTCCACAGTGGGCATTTGCATTGGGGGATCACAAATTGTTATATAATAACCCGAAATTGATATAGTGAGTTGATTGGCGATTTGGGCCTAAGAAAAAAAATGGCTGTGCGAAGACTCTTGATAATTGCTCAAAAATCGAAAGTTAAACAAAATATGTGTAAAACATTACATTTTTGCATGATTGGTGACATTTGATGGATGTGTTTCTACCAGTATTTTGTTTAATTTTCGATTTTTGAGCGATTATCAAGGATCCTCGTGCAGGGATTATGGGAAGCCATTTTCTTTCGTTCTAACTTAACAGTGGACATTAGGTTTATTTTAAACAAAAAAAAAACGCTTTAAATAAAGTTAAAACACAAATAAACTTATTCAGGTAGGTAGAAGAGTAACTTATCTTGCCTTTGGTAACATTTATTTGTTGCATATTTGTTTTTTCACCCCTTTTTTTTTGTTTTGTTAGTTACAGTAAAAATACCCCAAAATACAATTTTCTTTTCTTTTTAAGTCGACAAAATGTGTCTACTCACCTGACAGCAGGAACCACGGCCGACCATAATTGCATGGATAGCTCCAACAACAACGAACACAAAAGGTACTCCAGATACAATCCAAGAAATTGTTTCCCATGTTTGTGAGTACACATTGCCGTTATAATGCAGTTCGTCATGTCCATGAACAAACTTATATACCCAAAGACCCTACACATAAACAAAAAAAAAGACAATTATATCAACATCATAAATTATGATAAATGACTGAATAATCTTATTAACACTTTACCTGGCAATGTTCCCACATGGGAACATAGTACAATTTACATGAGAAACTTTTTGATTTGTAGAAATTAGGGGTGCAAATCTTATATTTTCCGGATTTTAGATTAAACAAGAATGAACATTCAACAGTGGAAATCGTCAACAGTTATGGAAAACGGATCCATCCATAATTATGTTTAATCTATTAAGTAAACACGTTGGTATGAAGGTTTCAAAGTTGAAGTCGGAGGTTTTGGAAGGAGCCAGAGTTGGACTGGTAAGAATGCATCGGAAAACGATTCTTGTGAACATAAAAAAAAAATGTGAGTTTTGAGTCTTTTTAAATTTAAACTTAAAATATCAGGAAATTTGTGCAGGTAAACATATTTAATAAAAATATAAAGCTACAACTTGATTCCGGCTCAGATCTGTGAATAATAAAACTTCAAATATGGAAAACAATTGGAAAACCAACTATGATGATAATGAGCAAAATCGCTAAAAGCACCACTGGTGAAAAAATAAAATTTGAAGGCAAGCTTATTTCTAACGTTACATTAAAAGGAAAACCATTGCAATTAAGAATGTATGTAATGAACAACTCAAACAATATCTTGGGTACAGACTGGATGTAAAAATTTCAATTATGGAATATGCCCATGAACTCTTTCTGTCAAAAGAAAGAATTAAAAGAACCCTTTTTGAGAGTTCTCTGGTGGACTGGGAAGATATAAAAAATGATTGCCAAATTTGAATTAAAACCAAATATTCAACAACTAAAAAAAAAAAAAAAAAATGTTCCATTAACGTCACTAAGATTGACGAAGAATTAAATAGTCGAAGAAATGGAAGTAGAGTACAGCGTGTGGGCTTTGCCTACAGTCTATGTAAAAAAAGTAAAATTTGTGAAGACTTCTCTACAGGATTAAACCATACAGTAAAGGATTACCACTACCCTCTACCTAGTCCAGAAGAGATTTTTCGCTCAACTCAACAGAGGAAAATTTTTTTCTAAGGTTGATTTAAGTGATGTTTATCTACAAATACCTGCGAACGAGGAGTGCTTAAAGCTACTTTGTATAAATACCCATAGGGGTTTGTACAAATTCGAATGATTACCATTTGGGGTTGATGTTGTACCAGCCATTTTTTAACAAGTAATGGACAAATTGCTTAGTGGACTGGAATTTACGACAGCCTACCTAGATGATATTCTAGTGACCAGTAAAAGCACGGAGCAACACTAATCGCATGTACACGAAGCATTTCAAATGATCCATAACTTTGGATTTAAATTGAAAGTATTTTTTTCCATGGAAAAAATTAAATATCTTGGTCAAATTAGAGACAAAGATGGTTGAAGAGCAGACCCAGAACGAACTAGTGCGCTAAAAATATTCAGACTCCGGAAAACGTATCGTCACTACAAAGTTTTCTTGGTTTAGCAAATTATGATGTGTTTATTACAAACATGCACAATTTGCGAACTCCTCTAAATGAGCTATGAAAATGAAATAAAAACATTGTGCCTGGACGACAGAATAACAAAAAATTCTCACATCCTTGTGACTTACTGATGCTAGCTCATGCGTCTCGTACGTTACTACCTGCAGAAAAAAGTTACTCACAAATCGAGACGGAAGCATTGCGTGTTATGTTTCCAGTCACCAAATTTCATTGATTTGTTAATACATTTTGTGTTTCAAACCGACCATAAGCCAGTGGTAACGATTTACGGATCAAAAAAAAGGGATTAGAAATGCATACTGCAAACAGACCATGGGAGACCATTTTCCTCAATTACAATTATAAAATAGTTTCTCCTGTCGTCAAAAATTAGCCATGCGGATGGATTATCTAGACTTATCCCCAAAAATATGCTGCACCTCTTGAAGACACGGTGATTGCCTCCATAGAAACTGAGGTAGATATAAAAAATACATTGTGCAACCGTAATTAGGGAGTTTCCGGTAATACCCAAAGAAATAAAAGAAAAGGCATTAGACAACGATTTTAAAAAAACATTGGAATAAAATAAAAGAAAAACACCGACAAATCTCGGGAGTGTATTCAATCTGTGATGAAGTAGTTATGTACGGCGATCGAGTGATTATTCTTGCAGCATTAGAACCCTCTTATACAGAACGACCCGCGTTTCCATGACTTTGTGTCGTCAACGTCTCGGAAGCGCTCGAGTGTTGACGAGGCAGAAACTGCCAGACAGTACATTAAATACTGCCAGACGATAAATTCAAGAAAAGTTACAAATGACAAAATTTAAACGAAGAAAATCAAAGTAAAATACATGTATAAAAATAAAGAACGAACAAACCATAGCTAAACAACTGTTTATTAGATATTTACTTTTTTTTGTCAAAGGAACCATTGTTAATCAAATGTTTTTAAATAAAATGTTTTATTTTTGTCAAAGGAACCATTGTAAATCAAATGTTTTTAAATAAAATGTTTTATTTTTGTCAAAGGAACCATTGTAAATCAAATGTTTTTAAATAAAATGTTTTATTTTTGTCAAAGGAACCATTGTTAATCAAATGTTTTTAAATAAAATGTTTTATTTTTGTTAAAGGAACCATTGTTAATCAAATGTTTTTAAATAAAATGTGCAACATAATGTTTCAAAAAATGATTTTTTTTTTTATATAACAAACAACGAAACAACTGCTTTTAACCAATTTCTTTTTCTTTTATTTTTTTCATTTTTATTTTTTCCATGTTTTTTTCTTCTTTTTAACATTTTCTGGGTTAGGTTTAGGTTTAGTCTTTCGCTAGAAGTGACCATTGCTGACAGAACTCAATGAGTCCTTCGAGAGATTCAACGTGCTGACATTAGATCGTAGAAATTATATTTTTTTAATGCGTGGCAGATCGTAGAAATTAATTTCTTCCAAAAGTTATTGTCTGCTTGCTGCAACCTGATTGGTTAATAGTTTCAACTCTCGGACGCTTTCGAGACCTGCCCGAACGTTGATGACGCAAAGTCACAAAAACGTGGTATGTTCTCTATAAGAGTACCAAAAAGAATACTAAAAGAATTTAATGTCCGTCACCTGGGAATTTTGAGAATGAAAAGTCTCACAAGAAGCTTAAATATTGAAAATGCAGTGAAGCTATGTAAAGGTTGTACTTTGGCAGCAAAAACACCTTGTATAAAGTTCAGACCCTCGCTAAAAACTGTGACCGACCGTGGTCTAAGATTCACATAGATTTTGCTGGCTCACTGGATGGTTTCTATTACTAGGGGTGGGACGTAATGGGTGAAAATTTCAGATTCATGCGAGTAGTATTTTTTGTGTTCATTTATACATAAATAACACTAAACAATCAAACATTTTGAAAATTTTGCAAAATTCAGAAGGTGCAGGCCACTAGTTTTTGGCTATTTTACATTCATGAAAACCCTTTCAGTCTAAAAATGGTCCTAAATTAAAGTACTATATCAGATTTAACCATCTATATCCATTCATAGTTTTTGAGGATGTTTTAGAACCTGCAATGTCGCATGAAACCACTTTTTCACCGAAAAATGATGGATTTTGAGTCCCGTGGAGCCCTAACAGCTATTTTTGGCCTGCACCTTCTGAATTTTGCAAAATTTTCAAAATGTTTGATTGTTTAGTGTTATGTATGTATAAATGAACACAAAAAAATACTACTCGCATGAATCTGAAATTTTCACCCATTACGTCCCACCCCTACTATTACCTAATAGTCGTGGACAGTTTCTCGAAATGACCGGAAAGATTAAACTGTAAAAAACAACCACTGAAGTAACTATTAGTTTTTTTACATGAATTGTTCGTCCGGTTCGGGGTTGTTGACTGCATTGTATCAGACACTGGAATGCAATTCACATCTAGTAAATTTAAACTATTCTGTCAGATTTCTGTAGAGGAGCATTCCCTAATCTACTGAAAAAGCCTTTTCTTAATTTTCCTACAGCAGTTTATTCCATAGAAGATGAAATAATAATATCAATTCATAAATTTGAACACTCGTCTAAGAAGGATTTTTAGGAGAAAAGCAACAAAAAAAACAAAAAAAAAAACAAACTAAAAAAAATAGTCAAAAATATACCCAACACATAATTAGGTATAACGGTTTCATTTGGCTACGTTTTTTTCCCTACCAACTCAATTCATCTCAAGAGACCACGTTAGTAATGTCATATTATATATTTATGAAATTCCAACGTCTGAACATGTTTAGTTGTTATTTGTGTCTAGAAACAAAGCTGTTTGCGAAGAGTTAATTGTTTGCTTCTATTTTGTTGATTCGTTACAAGTTTGAAATATGGACGATTTGGGGAGATTATCAACCAGCAATGGGTTATTTTTATGCCAAATCAAATTGTTGAATAGGATCCTATAGTTGGGATAATTTTTAATTGCACATAATTTTTAACTCTCCTATTCTGTTGTTCCCTTTCCCGGCCAACCATGCTAGTTTATTATGCAAAGATTATCTGGTACAAACACCGAGCCAAAAGAAATGATACTTAGTACAATATCTATTTTGATTTTGAAACGAGGCAAAAAAAAACTTACAGCGGTTGTCAGACACGCCAGAGCAAACCAGACACCCATCATGATTCGTTCAGCTAAGGAAAAATTCTGCTTTGCTGAAAGAAAAAAAAATAATTGTCAGAAATATTTAGTAGTTTATCAAATCATATCTAATATATAAAGAAAAGTCTGCCGGATTTTAGAAGTTGGACCTAAATAGCATTTAACCTGACAGATTAAACTTTCCTTCTGACTAGCGATTTTTTACATTTATTATTGTTGTACCATGTTATAGGCAATATAATAATTATTATTATTAAATAATTATTATTATTAAATAATTATTATTATTAAATAATTATTATAATTAAATAATTATATTATTAAATAATTATATTATTAAATAATTATATTATTAAATAATTATATTATTAAATAATTATTATAATTAAATAATTATTATAATTAAATAATTATTATAATTAAATAATTATTATAATTAAATAATTATTATAATTAAATAATTATTATAATTAAATAATTATTATAATTAAATAATTATAATAATTAAATAATTATAATTATATTATTTATTATTAAATAAAATTATACATATTCACAATTTGAGCAATTTTAAATCTCAATTTCAATTTTTTACATTATATAATGAAGGCCTAACTAGATAAAAGAAACCATTTTCAAATCCATAACTTCAGTGCTGTAAGCTCTTTTTGTCCAATATAGTTTACATTAGTAGAGTTTTTCAACATATAATGTAAATAAAGAGAAGACTTACCATAGACCACAATAAGTCCTATAAATGTCAAGACTACCACCAAGAACACCAGCCTCTCCAATGAGACGATCATGAGGACATTGAAGTATGGTCCAGCCTGCAATAAAAACAATGGAAATTAAGTGAGAATTGATGGAAACACACACAAAAAACACAATGTACATAGAGATAGAATATTTAAAAAAAAAAGAAAAAAAAATCGAAGTAAAATTTAAATGTTTCATGTATCATAACTTTTATGCTCACACGGATATAATCTCTTCACTCTATATATAAAGTTAGGTAGATATGTGTGTGTGTGTATATTGTCACGTAGAACATGTAGTCAAATTAAAATTATAAGAAAAACTATATTTTATTAAGATTACTCGAAATACGCAGAGTCTATCTTGTCATATTATTGTTTTTTCAATTTCCTTTTGACCCAGACAGTCTTAATAGAAAGCTAAATGCTATTTCCTGTCAACCAACCTCCCCTCTACCCTAACCCGGAGACTATACATGGCCTGACCTTACATAAAAGTGCATGCCACCTTTGAAAGATAATTCAAAAACCCCACCAAAAGCCTATGTAAAATCGGACATGTGATCAATGCTAATATATATGGAAAGAGAGCACATGTTACAGCCAGTAAACGAGTGTGTCAGCCAGAGACAGTTGCAGTGAATGATGAAAAAGAAGCGAAGAATACAGACAGGAAGGAGAAAGAGACAAAATTCATGCCCTTCGCCTGATATCAATCTTCTGTGTTGATACAAATCCGCAAGTTAAATCAGCATATCTTACTACAACCACGAGGAATAATATTCTAAAAGGCTTTTTGAGGTGAAAATTTTTCGCCATTAAATTGCTGGATTATAAAAATTAAAATAATTAAGTTTATAGAAGTAAAAGGAAAGAGAAAATGGAGTTCGATTCAATTATTTATAAAAAATTATAAATAAAAAATGATTTCGAGGTTTGAGCTTCAGAAATAAAGTGTCAAATGCCAATATTTAAAAATATCCCTTTAGACATTTCATATTTTTTTTAAGTTGATTACATATTAAGCCAAGAAATAGGCTAGGCTTATCCAGAAACGTTGGCTTGGATTAAATACATCAGTAGAAAAAAAAACAGGATTTGGCATAGTTGCTCATTAACCCATAAAGTCGAACTTATTTTTCAGATTACATTTAGTAATAAGAATGGTTTTGCTTAAACGCCAGTAGCTACCACCTATTCCAGTACCAGTACTATAGCTCCATCGTAAGGGCCGCATGCTCCCCGTGAAAATCCTCCTGCAGATTGAGGTCCACCACCAGGTCCGGTTGCTTAGTTAGAACCGAATTACAATAGCGGCCATTACCTCCTTAATACCAACAACCGCCATTGGAGTTTCTGTAACCTCCATAATTAAAGCCGCCCTGGTTCCAGCTACCTGCATAACTGTTGGAATAGTTGTTAAACCCATCGCAGCCTCCAGGTGTACTGCCTCGGCCATTCTTGGAGCCAGTCATTGGGACAGGTGTTTTCACCTCGATACTCTTAGAGCCAAGAGGGAACCCGCTTGTGATGACGTACTTGTTAACGGAGTCGACATCGGCAAAGATAACGAAGCAGAATCGCTTCTGTCTGCCAGTTTTTTTGTCTTTAATCATATCAATTTTTTCGACAGTGCCGAACTTGGTGGAAATGTCACGAACCACTTGTGGTTTCTTCCAATCCACCGACAAACATTTTTTTCACAGAGGCCTGGCTTTCCTCGCTGTCATCTCGGGGTATAGCTCTCTTGGTGTCTAATTTCTCTGCATTGGGGTTGACATTGTGGTATGATGTACTGTTTTCCATGGCGGTTGGCTCCTCGCACCAAAGCTGCACGTAATCCCTCTGAAGATTAAATATGTTTGAACAAAATAGATGTTTTTTTTTCTTTTTTTTTTTTTTTGTTGCAAAATAAAGCAATTTAAGTTTTATGTCGAGCTATTCAAAGGCGACACGGGAAGTTGAAGGTTGCAAACAAAAAAAAAATCACTGCGTAGTAGAACTGGTTCTTCCTTCCCCCCATCCCCTCTGGCACATTTTAAAAATAAAGAGAGCGGTTCCAGGATATCATGTGACTATAAAAGAAACACAGTATTTTTCTTTTTCCAAAACCTGTCGACTAAAAATATTAATTTTAACAGTCTTTAATTGGGATGGGGGGGGGGGTGTTCTCTAATCATCTTCAAATCTTCAATGTGAGCTTTGCATGTTTTTTTTTCTTGTTTTTCATCTTTTTTCCTTTTTGCTTTGGATTAGTATGCTTATTTTAATAATTAAATCAAGGTCTCTGATGAGCAGCGTGTGACATCTAAAGACTATTTTTGTTCGCATGTTGCGAAACGTTTGTAAGACGATAAAAAATATAAGCATTCACAAAAAAAAAAATTATGATTGTAGACTGGCATTTTTTCTTGGTCATTGGAATTCAACCCAATATCTCTCTCTCCCATATATATATATATATATATATACAGGGTGGGCAAAAATAAGGGTCCTATTTTTAAAAATTCATAACTTTTTTATTTATTGATTTAAAAAAAATTTTTTTTTTAGAATAAGTAAAGGACCCCTTCCGAAGCAAGCATGAGCCGTATTAGCCCTAAGGAACGTACCCTCATTTAGAAAACATTATTTTTGCTTAAAAAACTCAAAACAGTGTAAAAAACAATACTTTAGTTTTTGTAAGTTATAAGAAGTGTTTTTCGGCTAAAATTTGTTTTGTTTATTTCAAAAAATCTCGGAAGGGTCAGTCTACACACACATAAAGTTTGGTGAGTTTAACTTTTATTTTGTGGAAGTTATTCAAATTCAAGTTATTCAAATTTAAAGATAGGACCCTTATTTTGGCCCACCCTGTATATATATATATATATATATATATATATATATATATATATAAACAATTTCTTATGAATGTAATTTGGCAGGGGATTTTAAGAAATGAAATGTTGACAGGTCAGTCATTATAGCATTAAGTGATGCTGTATCCGTGTTCTTCAGTCGATTGGACGACACGACACGACGCTACCATTCTCACCCTCTTTGCCTTTCTGCTTCTCTTAGTTTGTCCGTTATGAATTATCACCATAAAAAATACATTTGTTTGCATGTTGCGAAAAGTTTGTAAGACGATAAAAATATAAGCATTCACAAAAAAAAAAAAAAATTATGATTGTAGACTGGCATTTTTTCTTGGTCATTGGAATTCAACCAATATATCTCTCTCTCATATATATATATATATATATGAGTATATGAAAGGATAAAAATAATCCGACGGTATGAAATTAAAAATGGAAAAGCGGAAGACCTTTTCGCTCAACGTTTCGCCCAAATTTCACGTGGGCTTTGTCAAGAGCGGACGAAGAATACGTCTTTTGTCATTTTTGTATTCTTCGTCCGCTCTTGACAAAGCCCACGTGAAATTTGGGCGAAACGTTGAGCGAAAAGGTCTTCCGCTTTTCCATTTTTAATTTCATATATATATATATAATGGATTCCGTTTTACCACGAAGATATACTTACATTTGTGGTGTGTGGTACTCCCAAAGCATTGATGACACCCACCACAAGAAAGGTAACAACAACATTAATAAAAGTCTTATTGATGGAGTTTCTCTCCAAGCATGGAATGAGAGACTCCATGATGTTATCCACAAGTGTTAGAATGGCAACACACTGAAAAAAAAAAACAAAAAAAAAACGTAAAAGCATTTCAAGGGATGCAAATGTTATTGTCAAACTCTTAATAAAACCATATATAGAACATTGTACTCAGTCGCGGATCATAAAGATTGATCACTTTTCTTTATGTGTAACAGAAATTGAAACCAAACAGTGATGCAATTTTAAAATGAATAAAATCATTTATTTATTTGTTTGTTTATTTTTTTAATATGCTGAGACTTCAGATATAATATATCTTCTTCGGAGCAAGACTTTTTTTTATCCTTTCTTTCTTCATTTATTTCCTCGTTTTGTTGGTATTAACCCCAGGGGGGGGGGGGTAACCTCTCATTGAGACAGAAAAATGTACTTCAAGTTGTAAAGACGACAAAGTCAAAGCAATATGTTATGCGTTTAGTGGCGCGTGGGGTTAATACCAACAAAATCAGGAAAAGAACGGAGCAAGACTTTTTTTTATCCGAAGAAGATATAATTTATCTAAAGTCTCAACATATTATATCTAAAGTCTCAACATATTAAACAAATAAACAAATAAATAAACGATTTTATTCATTTCAAAATTGCATCATTGTTTGGTTTCAATTTCTATCGTAAATATTCATACATGCATGACGCTTCATAAGATGTGGACATTTTTTAATTCACTTTTCTTTGTTTGTCCTCTGAACTAATAAAACTAATAAGATCTCAATTATAAATATAGATTACACTCTTTAGGTTTAACTACTTTACATGAGAGGTGTTCTGTGAACTTTTGCAATTTTAGTAACCAATTCTTTCTGTGATTTGTTCTTCACAAACTTTTGAATGCTATATTCTTTGGCCGTCAACTGGTGTCATCTACAACATCTATAAAGAAGCGCTCCATTTTATCAGATAGAACTTAGCAGCTTGTAAAATGCTGTGAAAGTGCGCCTGTGTGCGTTCATTGCATGCGCAGTGATCGTTCACTTGTCTTCGTCTGAATTCGGTGCTTGATTCCAACACCGATCGCAATGTCAATCATGTGGTCTCTTTAAAAAAATTTTTTTTATATAACATATTTCACCCCAAACAAGGCAAGCGGCCACTGTAGCCGTAAGGGGCTACTGAGAATTAGGGTGTAGGTTTTGGGTGTCACCCCAAGTTGGGAGCAGTCTAGTGAGATGTCTGTTTACATTGGATTTCTGACCCTTTTTGCTAGAATATATGTAGATATCACTAGGACCACATCGCGAGACAACTCGAGATTATCAGCTGTTTTTTTTTTTTTTTTTTTTTTTATGGAAATCGCTCCGGACAAGGCATGAAGCCACTTGATGTAAGAGCTATAAAATTTTTTTAAAAATACTACTTCAAAGTCAAAAACTAGCCAACGATAAGTGTTAGATGGATAGAATCTAATCCAGAAAACAGCAATTCTTCCCTCTTTGTCAGAAGCATCGCTCATGGACTGTGAGGACTAAAGGACAAAATAAGGGAAGCAAGAGTTATTAATCTATGCATTGGGTTTCTGTGGTTCTCAGACAGATGGGCCTTTGTTTGTGTTCGATTGAACTTATGTTTTGATTCGGTCAAGCTCAGAGTTCTGATTGCAAGTCTGTCGTTCGGTGGACAAGTATCATTGTAACCTCGAACAGTGAAACATTGTTATTCTTTTTTAAACTGGAGACGTAGTTTCGATTGGGGGGAGAATCCTTTTGTTACAGCAGTGACAGAGATCACATGATCGACACCGCGATCCGTGTCGGAATCAAACACCGAATGCTAGGCGTAAAGGGTCCAAATGTGGGCTATATTTAATTTAGTATAAAAAGGATAGTGTAAAACACCTGATTTGTGAAATCTTAACAATATGTATTAGAAATCAATTAATAAATGTTCCCCAAATTTCAGTTTCTTTGGAGTATTTTAAAGGGTTTTTAGGGGGCATCATATGGGCGTAACCAGATTTGCACTGAGTGTGATCCATACTCATGAGTCACATATTTTAGCAAGATTTCCTGAATTTCAATTTCTTAAGATCCCTTAAGCTTAAACTTTAAATTTCAGACATTTTCTAGAATCAAAACAGAAATAAGAATTCTAGACATAAAGTTTTGGATTTTACAAGCTGCTAAGTTCTATTTGATAAAATAAGACTCTCCTTATAGATGTTGGCGATGACACCATGTTGTAAATGACATGTGTTGTAGATGACATATGTTGTAGATGACACCATGTTGTAGATGACACCATGTTGTAGATAACATATGTTGTAGATGACATCATGTTGTAGATGACATCATGTTGTAGATGACATCATGTTGTAGATGACATCATGTTGTAGATGACATCATGTTGAAGACCAAAGAATATAGACACAAACACTTTAAACAAATAAATAAATAAATAAAAAAACTAAACTAAAATAGAAATACAAGCAAGCACGTGTTAAAATAAGGTCGCCCATTATATTGAGAACAACAAATCACAGGAAGAAGTTGAATCATTAGAATCGTTCTACGAAAATAAACATTCTTTCATATCTGTGCTTGGATTTAAAAGATCTCAAATTGATTATATTTCGAATTTGTAGTGAAGTACAATGAAATAAGAAACTGTGACTTACCAAAAATAGAATATGATATAGAAATATAGATAGGTAAAATAATAAGGCATAAACCGGGGGTATACGTAAATAGCTGAAGGCAGTCGCCATTGTGTCAAAGATGAGAGCATAACCTGAAATTGAACAACAAAAAAATATATATATATAAATTGCCATATAAATATAACTGGATATAGCATATATAAAATTTAAAGCAAAAATATATATCTCCTATAAAAAGGAAAAATGTCTGTGTGTATGTTTGTATGTCTGGAAAAGGCTCTAAAAATACCTTAATTTTTTCAGGTCTTTTTTCATCAGCCTTTTCCACATAAAAATTTTTTTTTTTTAAATTTATTTTCTTTATTCTCAAGGCATCCAGAAGGTCTATAGTATTTCGACATCTTCATGGTGGCCATAGATTTAGTTTTATATTTTCTCGTAATCAATCGCTCCACATTTTTACGAGTCATCACTTTTACTAAAATCATGATATTTCTTTTTTTAAGTGGTGTTGCCTACATAAACTGTGATCAAACGTGACTTGACTTACGACTCCAAGGTCAGCCTTTCTATTATCGTCTATTTTGAAATGATTTATGGGAGAAACTGGCATCATATTCATTCAGATACTGGTCACTTCCGCATTTATTTACGCCATCAAAAGATCTTTCCTGAGAAAGTTCCAAGGAGGCAAATCGGGTTACACAAGCACAGAGTGGAGCAAGTGCTAATGTGATTGCAAGATGTAGATGGAGTAAGTTTAGGGAACTTTTGCCATTACTAACTAGCAGAGCGTTACCACTGTCGACCAGGGGAAGAGTCTATCAGGCATGTGTACACAGTGTGATGTATGGAAGGGAAACCTGGCCAGCGAGGGCTGAGGACATGCATTGCATGGAGAGAAATGATATGAGAATTATACGATCGATGTGTAATGTGAGTCTTATAGACAAAGAGGAAGATTAAATCTGGACAGTATAGAGAGATGTGTGCAGAGCAGAAGACTTCAATAGTATGGCCACGTTGAAAGAATGGATGAGAGTTCTTGGGTTAGTAGATGTAGAACAGTTGGGGTAGCAGGTTAAGTTCACAGGGGAAGGCCAAGGAAAACATGGGAGGAAGTGATAAAAGCAGACTTGAAAGGAAAGAGTGATAAATAAAAACCTGGCAATAGATAAGTTATTTTGGAAGCCAATTTCTTAAAACCGTCCAACACATGCCAACATGTAAAACAGATGTTAAACCAAATATGATGATGACAATGTTATTGTTGTAACGCCTATTTATACATTTTCTTTTACGAACTTTGGAACTATACACATTAAAGCGAATTGTAAGCCCCCCCCCCCTTTTCTCATCGGCTGATCTTTTGCATTTATGCAGTCCGCACTCATAGTTTTCTAAAATATTTACGAAGAACCCCGTCCAGGTTACTTTGATTCTTTTTGTCTTATCTCCCCCTGTAATTTATATAAATGAATTTTAATCATGTATAATTTTGGTTATTCGGCTACATTTCTCATCTTGAGTGTTATCATCACAACGTTTCGGCTGCTGTAACCTCCGGCCTTCTTCAGGTGTATCTCTTCGAACTTGGGAACATTTCTGTCGAACTCGGGAATCTGGACGGAATTTCGAACGGAACCCTTTATTTAATCCACGAGGGTTGCATGCTCTTGTTCCGTCAGCCATGACTGGGAGAAGTCTTCAGTAATTCGCAATTCTTTGTATCGCCCGCACCGAGGATTGAACCTTCAACCTTCAGATGACTACCACTTAAAACTGAATTTTACTTAGTACTATATCCACTGCGCCATGGGTCCTTGCGCCACGAGTTTGAAGAGATACACCTGAAGAAGGCCGGAGGTTACAGCGGCCGAAACGTTGTGATGATAACACTCAAAATAGGAAATGTAGTCCGAATAACCAAAATTATACAAACTAGCGGGATCCGTGTAAATTACACGAAATTATGTTTTCAATACTAATTATCTTCTTCCTAACGTATACATTACTTTGTAAATGTTTTCGATTAAATTAAATTTGGCTCCAATTCATAAGTAGAATACAAAGATTCGAAAGGTCGTTGCTTTTGATGTAAGCGTGACACACAAAATAACACACACGCTATCGTATTAATAGGTGTCTTCCCGGTCGTCCCATCCCTACCCCCCCCCCCCCCCCATCGATGTAGAAAAAAAAATCTTAGAGGTTGGTTGGGATCGAACTATAAACCAGTCGGGCCGAAGTCAAAAATACTACGTCGCTAACCGTTGCGCCAAAGGGAAATACTTGAAAATGTTTCGAAAATTAGGCGAGTTGAATGTTTTTCAAAATCTAGGTGCGGCACGCATACGCAGAGCTTTTGCCGGAAGCGTGACACATGAACACACACGCTATCGTATTAATATATAAATTATCAATCCTCATCTCAAAAATTCAGAAATATAAAATTTTATTGCGTTTAAAACCTTAACTTGTATAGATTTTCCGTTCTTTCATGAAGTTTGTTATCGTCTGTCCTTATTTCACAGGTGTCTTGAGAAAGAGTCCCACTCCCTTCGTGTTCATTATATGTTCGTAGTTGAACCCGAGGAGCTATTTTATTATTTTATTTCGTGACCGTCTTGTCGTCCTTAACGAGGCGTGAGCATAACAAAATAAAGGTAGGTTCGTATATGTATTTGCATGTACAGGATTCACTCCTAAACTAATTAACTGTTCATTATTAATTTTGGAACACAACTGCTAGGCGTAAAGGGTCCAAATGTGGGCTATATTTAATTTAGTTTTATACAAAAGGTGTATAAAGGGAGTGTAAGTCCTTCGTGAAAATTCAAACAATTCAGATTTGTGAAATCTTAATATATACATATTAGAAATCAATAAATAAATGTTCCCCAAATTTCAGCTTCTTTGGAGCATTTTAAAGGGTTTTTAGGGGGCATCATATGGGCGTAACCAGATTTGCACTGAGTGTGATCCATACTCATGAGACACATATTTTAGCAAGATTCCCTAAATTTCAATTTCTTAAGATCCCTTGAGCTTAAACTTTAAATTTCAGACATTTTCTAGAATCAAAACAGAAATAAGAATTCTAGACATAAAGTTTAGTATTATTACATCTTGATTTTAATCTTCGTAAGGGGGCATAAAAGTGGTGCAAAACTGTTCTGTTTGGGGAATTAATTTTACTTATCCTGGGACGGGTATTCTAATGATGTTTTTTTTTTTTTTTAATGAAAAGGTGTGTTTTATTTGTTTCTTCTTATCGACATTATTTTAGAATTTAGAGTGGGGAATCAGTTTCTCATTACTGTTATTTTACTCAATTCTCCATGTAAATCGTCGTTTGTTATCCTATCCCTCCCTAACCACCAAGTGACACCTAGGACGGCCCTTAACATTCTCGTATAAGTACCATCTAAACTACTGCACATTTCATTTGTAAGAGTCCCGCTTCATTGAACTAATTTTGTTAAGGTAATGTTTTAATCTCTATTTATAAAATTAAAAAATCGGAAAAAAAGTTTTTTTTTGGGGGGGGGGGGGGTCATAATATGGGCACAACTTCCCATTTGAAAATTCAAATATTTCAGATTTGCATTGAATTTGATTCATTGTCATTAAAAACCAATTAAGCAAGATTCCCTGAATTTCAATTTCTTTTTCTAACTAAGTTCACCTCAAACAAGGCAAGTTGTCACTGTAGACCCAAGGGGCTACTGAGAATTAGGGTGAAAGTTTTTTTTTTTGGGGGGGGGGGGGGGGGGGGGGGGGGGTCATCCTAAATTGGGAGCCGTGCAACAAGACGTTTGTTCACATTAGTTTTAAATTTCTGCATGTTGATACAATTGGGGAAACAGGGAGCAGGGAGGGAATTCCAAACGCCAGCAGCTCGAGGAAAGAAGCTATTGGAGTAGAAAGCTCTACGGCATCTGGGGACCTCCACAGTGAATGAATTAGATTTAGCTGATTGTCGGGTTGGTCGAGTGTATTTTTGTTGAGGGGGCACCAGAGTAGCAAGTTTATCGGAGAACATTCCATTGAAGTACTTGTAAAACAAGCACAAGGATACAACATTGCGGCGATGGGACAGGGGCTGGAGCTTGGTGGATAGTGAGGGACCTATTAGATTTGCGACTCTTTTTTGGACTTTGTGAGAGAGAGAGAGAGACTGACTGACTGACTGACTAGTGGATGGTGCACCAGCCCAGATGTGACAACAATATTCCATGCATGGGCGGATGGTGGCTTTGTAGAGATATAGGATAATGTCAAGTATGAGAAGCTTTCTAGCACGGTAGAGGGAGTCCACCTTCTTTGCAGCAGCCTTGACAATGTCTTCAATGTATTTGTTCCAATTCATGTTACCTGTTAATGTTAAGCCGAGGAGTTTTAACGTTGAATTTTCAGGTAGGGTGTTATTTGATACAGCAATCGTTAGTCGAAGAGGTTTCTTGTAGTTGTTGAAGGAAAGGAGCTTTGTTTTAGCAGCATTAAATGTTACCATCCATTTATGACCCCATTCCACTACAGACTGGAGATCACTTCCTAAGGATTCAGTCATTGTCTCAGATATGTGAGCGTCCGTCTTACCCACATGATGAGAGTAGAGCATGGTGTCGTCAGCAAATATACCCATCTCAGACACAATGTCATCAGGGAGGTTGTTTATGAAAATCAAGAACAGTAGAGGTCCAAGAGAGGTCCCTGGGGGTACACCTGCATGTTGTTTGGATGAACGGCCATCGAGAACAAGCTGGATCTTTCTTTTGGATAGGAAGGATTTAATTATATTAAGTATTCGTCCAGTTATACAATATGCATTAATTTTTATGAGAAGACCTTTATGCCATACCTTGTCAAAGGCTTCGGATATATCAAGCGGTACCACCCTAGCTCATCTTTTTAAGACCCTTAAAGCCTTAAATTTTAGACATTTTCGAGAATCAAAATCATGTAATGGATTTTGATCAAAACTGGAATAAGGATTCTAGATATGAGGTTTAGTATCATTATTTCTTTCTTTTAGTCTTCGTAAGGCCGCATAAAAGTGGAGCAAAAACTTTTGTGTTCGTGGAATTAATTTTACCCGTCCTGGGACAGGTATTCTTCTAGCAATTTTACAAAGATTAAGACAATATTACCATAACAATTTGGTTAAATTAATAATTTAATGACCAAATGAAACCGAAATAATTACTTTTAACTTTAAAAATCTGATTTATTTTGCAAAAAAATAATTTGGTAAACAAAAACAAACAACATAGTCAAAACAAAATTGAAAATAAAAAAGATTCCCAGGCAACACCACGACGTTCAACTAGTCTCTATGATAAAATTGTCAGTCAATTTATTTTTTAATGCTGATAGAATTAAATAATCTTCTTTTTAACTAGTCTGGATGCTTAATTGGCCTAATGGATAAAATTTCCGACTATGGAATCGGCTATTCAGTGTTCTAATCCAACCTGACCTCTTAGGGTAAACTACACACTAATACTGTCGGGGAAGGTATGCAATGTCTCTGCCCCCCCCCCCCGCTATGGATAAAAAAATACCAACTTGTGTGTTTAATTTAGCATATACAATGAAACGGTACTAGAAAAACATATGTGACTATCACCACCCACCCAAAAAAGGAGAAGGTAATCCCTGGAAGGATGGTGTCATGACAACAGAAGATGTACTTGCGCCCCCCCCCCCCCCCCCCCCCAACAAAAAAATGAGTTTATTCTTGGAAGGATGGTCTTATGACAAATGAACAGATAAAACACTACCCCAGTTTCCCCCAAAAAAGAGGAAGTAATACCTGGGAGGATCGCATCATGACAACAGAAAAGATACTACACTACCCCCCCCTCCCTGAATTAAGCATTAAAAGATGGTACAATTCACTCATTTACTATCCAGGTTTATCGTCTATGTTCCCTTTGACAAGAGGTTCGACAAAATAATAGAAATAATAGTATAGTTTCAGCTTCAGACAGACAGGTACCAAATCTCCATTAGTAATATACAGTTTGTCTATATCAAATGATTTTAAAAGTTTAGCAAAAACAACCGGAAGTAGATTGTCCCTCAAGCAATAACTGACCCATTTCACTTAAATAAGCTTCAGCGTTGACCACTAATGGACAGACGACCTAGATAAAGACAACATGGACAACACTTTGTCCATTCAGCAAACAGCCGACAGGTGTTAGATATGCACTATGGCAAAAGACGGATATAAATAACCCTTTTATATTGACCAAAGATATTTCAATGATGATGAGAACACGATAACTGTGCACTGCTTCATTGGCCTCCAAATGAAAGCAGGTCATGTGAAAGCTGGCAGGTGGGTGGATGGAGTAAAGGAGGTGGGTGGATGGGGTGGAGGAGTTAAGGCTCATAGAATGTGTCCAAACTTGTCAAGAAAACAAGTTAATGGCTTCTACAAATAATTTAGCCATTTTTTCTTTTCAAAGAAAACCTCCATAACTTGGCACACACTTAGATCAAACAGATTTCTTGTTCCTCAGAAAATGCTTTTGTTGCAGAAATAAGGGGGTGGGGGTGTTGGAGGGGGAGGGGGGTGATGATGATCACTATAAGAATTTCACTCGTTTTAATGCAAACATTTTATCTCTTCTCCCCCCCCGCTCTCCCTTTTCTCCCCTCCCCCCGCTCTCCCTTTTCTCCCCTTCCCCCTCTCTCCTTTTTCTCCCCTTCCCCCTCTCTCCTCTTCTCTCTAACCAACAGACACACTATCAGTTGATTAGACTGTTAATAAACAAACTATAACTAGTCAAAAGGTAATAAAACAGAGAGAGAGAGGGTGACAGAAGCGAGGGTGATAGACACTGTATAAAATAATAACTGGGGTGAAACAACAGAGTGAGAATAACAGACTTAATCTTAGAGATGAGTGACTTAGTGTCTAAGTTGCAAATTCAGGCTAACTCAATCCCAAAACTGAGTAATATTTTAGCATGTGTTTTGTATGATTAAAATATGGAGGGAAAAATCCGTTGATTAACTCTGCTTTAGTATAATAATAGATATATCCCACAATGCAATTTGGGTGGCTAATTTGAGGCAAAGCATTTGAGGAATATAAGACAAAATTTGGAGAGATTGAAGCACAATGCAAGAGAGAAATGATTAAATTAAAAAAAAAAAAACAGAACAGGCCATAATTCAAAGTGAAAAAACATAGGTGCTTATGCTGTTCAGCGGCCGTATGAAAATTAGTTTTTTATAAAAACAATATTATATACTTATTCAGCGTTATATTCTTACTCACTGTACAAAAAAGTAGAAAAAAATTATCCACTAGAACTTTAATTACTAGTATTTTTCCATTCTGCGTATCATAACAGCAATTCGTTCAGTAAGCCTCCATCTTCTTTCTTACGAAGATTTCAAGGGCAGATAATTCGAAATCTTAAGAAAGAAGATGGAGGCTTAGTGAACAAATTGCTGTTATGATACGCAGAATCGAAAAATACTTGTAATTAAAGTTCTAGTGGATAATTTTTCTACTTTTTTGTACAGTGAGTAAGAATATAACGCTGAATAAGTATATGATATTGTTTTTATAGAAATATAATTTTTTCATACGGCCGCTGAACAGCATAAGCACCAAAACATATCTTCATGAAGTTTTAGAACCTAAAAAACAGTCATTGGTTTAATTATTGACCAAACAATTAAATTTGTTTAATGATTGACCAAACACACACAATACAAGAATGTACATTCATTTATTTGTTAATTTATTTAGTCACATGAAGAAAAACCAAAAAAGAACCGTCACCAATGTAAATATATTTAACTTGCATAATTGATAATGAATTTAAAAGGTCTCAGAGTGAAAAACAATAAAGTAATAACAACAATTAAGAAACAAAGGGAAGATAACTCTGATTGACATGAGAAATTAATCAAAATTTACCAGATGCAACCATCTACCTCTATAAGAGCCAAATACGTCCTAAGATGGAGTACTGTTGCCACATCTGGGGAGGTACTGCTGCCCAGAGAACCTTTTCCTGCCTTGACAGAATACAAAACTGACTTCGAAATCTAGTGGGCGATGTTCTATTCTCCATTCTACTACCTCTTTCTCACAAAAGAGACGTTGCTAGTCTTTCTCTACTTGTTAGATAATGGCCCTGTGAGAGATGGACGCATCTATCGAGACGGGTTTTGACTTACGCGATTGTAGCGGAGTCATTCCGTGCAAAGCTACCGATGTGTTTTCCCACGTCACGATGACAGGTGACGCAACCTTAAGGTCAAGAGTTGAGGTCACAGCTGCATGTGATCACGAGATTTGGAGAATGAGAGTTCCGCGTGGGAAAGTTGAAAGAACCCATCTCTGTCTGTCTGCATGTCTTTCCTTAAAAATGAAGACATACTAGGGAGTGTGCCTTAAATATAAGTGTATTCACGTGTACAATTTGCATGTGAAAACAATGGAAGTAGTTCTGCATATCTAGCTGCCACTTAAAGGAGCTAATGACACTTTTTTAACATGTTACACAATAAAATTAATTTATTCATACATGTTAGGTTAAGAGTATTAAGATATATCTGAATAGCTCATTGGGTAAGCTATCTAGCTTGCAATATCAAGTAAACTCTCCTTAATATGATGTTGAATATGATGCTATCCCACACACTAACCCGAGCAACACCGGGTAACCCTGCTAGTTATAGTATGAAATTATAGTTAAATCGATAATATATGATCAAATAAAGTTTGTATAACCTTCACACAGGGATGTAAGTGGCCGATGGCAAAAAAAAAAAATCTGAAATAGATATGAATTCCCTCCCCCCAAATTTCCTAACCGATAGGGAGGGAGGGGGGGGGGGGGTTCATGCCTCCCCTCAATTTTCTAACTGCCTCTCCCCAACCAATTTCTCAACATGGGGGGGTGGGTGTCTGTAACCTCTCAAACCCCCCTACCACCACACGTGTGAAATTTAACATAGAATAATCCATATACGAAACTGATTCCCCACTCTAAATTCTAAAATAATCGTTTTTTTTTCCTTCAAGATTTTCAGAAGTAGAATCTCATTTTTTGGGGATGAAGGGTGTTAATCTACAATACTTACTTTTTTTTTTCATACTGAAAGTATCGATTGATAGGTTTTAACTTCATTTTTGCTTTTAAATAAAGTGCTGTTGAAATGAGCTTTTTGCATAAAAAGAATGTTCAAAGTTTTTTTTGTGTGTAATAAAAGTTTAAAACATTAAAAATATGTTTGGAACAAGAAAAATAAACATTAAAAGAAACAACTCAAGGGCGCATGTGGGGGAAAGGAGGCAGGAAGCCATTCTTTGATGAAACAAAAGGCTTCTACCCCTCCTACTCTCACCATCATGAATCGTTTGAAGTATGACAAAATTAATATTTCCTGAGGGGAAAAGGGAAGTAAAAGAAGAAGTGGTGGAGGAAAAAAGAGAGAAAAAACAGGAAAAGAGAAAGAGAGAGGAATAAATAAATAAAAAATAAAATCAAACTAAGGCGTTTTCTGAATAAAAAAAAAATTTAAGAAAAAAAAAAAAAGCGGAATTCCGCTTTTTTTTTTCCTTTTTTACAACATCAGCGGAATTTCATTAAAAAGCGGAGATCTCACATCCCTGTTGAGCGTGGATAAGAATTCAACTTACCACTTAGTGGAACATCTGTAAAAAGAGCTTGTGATTTTAAAATGAGATTTCCCAAGTAGGGAGCCATCGTGAGAGTGGGTAACAGCCAAAACACTGCATACATTACTGTCATCAACAGCCATGTTCTGGAGAGAGAAGGACAATAATCATGGTTTTAGAAAATAAAAAGTAATTTTCTTAGAATTTATTTTTTGGAGGGGGGAGAGGGAGGATTCGCAGGTTAAATTTAGGATTCAAAAAAACAAACTATTTGTAGCAGTTACATAGGCAAACTATTTTGTATTGGTCTACGTGACTCGAGATTATAATTCGATTTGGCAATTATATAATCATCGCCTCTTCACTGCTTGGGCGAATGACACTCTTATATGTAACGAGATTCATACGCGATGAACCGTTTTGGTGCGAACACGAGCTGACATGAATCTCCAGTTCCAGCCCGTCTCTCTAACAGACGAGACGTATATTCTGCGCTCTCTACCTGGTAGATGAATCGAGGAACTCCAGGATTATATTATTTCGTCTAATCGGCATGAATCCGCCCATTTACTATCTTCATTTTGTTTCTGTGTCTCCGCAAATAAAACTGCATATCTATTTAGTTGTGGAGCCATTATTTATTTCGACAAAGATTGGTGATCCCTTTTTGCTTATGTAACATTTCTATTTCAGTCAGATTCGGCCAGATGTATTACTTTTCCAAGTAAGTTTGTCATTCTGATTTTCTTCCCGATTCAAACCACAAACCCAAGATTGGTTTCATCTAACTAAATATTTAAACAACTTTATATTTGCATACAATATTATCATTCGTAGTTGCTACCACTGCCAAGGGGGTTATGTTTTCATACGCATTTGTTTACTTGTTTATAGGGGATTTATAGGGGATTTATAGGGGATTGCTCTACCAATTTTTACTTCATTTACTGGAAATACTGTGATTAGGGGCCAGATTTATAAGAGTCATCCTAATCGGAAAGTTGTGCAGAAAAATGTTTGTTCACATTAAATTGATGGAAGAATTAGCAGTCTGTGGAACACCATTTTTTCTCTATTTTTGCGAAAATCTGCAGACAAACGTTCTTTTCTGATTAAAATTGAGGATCAAAAAACAAAATTATTACACTGGAATGTCGTGTGTGGTTGTAACGGAAATTGTCACGCATAAGAATTTATTCTGAAAGATATTACGCTAAGAATCAGAATTTATTTCCCAAACATTTTCAATGCAAAAAAAAAAATTGGGTTTTTTGATGATACTTCATAAGATATCACATCCAATGTAGTCGAGTGAATTTGAAATATAATAATAATAATAATAATAATTATAATATAATGGCTATGATAGATTTTCATAGCGGACATATAAACTTGCTGTTTCATATATAGAGATAATAATGATAACAAATATTTACATATAGAGATAATAATAACAAATATTCAACATAGTCTTTAAAAGATTATTTTAAATATTTAAAAAAAAAAAATAGAAAAGAAAAAAAAACTTACAGGTTTTTGCGAATTCTTCCGAATCCAGTCATTTTACCCATGGTGGGAGCAATACCAAACCACAATGGAAGCGCCATTTGAATATGGACAAAAGAATTCATGCATCTCTGCAATAAGGAAATATAACGAAAGATCGATTGAAGAATTTGTTTAGAAAAATAATATTTGATGACATTTAAAATCTGCTCATGAAATTGCTTGCTTTCGGTTCCCTTTTTTATATGGCATATCAACACTTTTCATTGATCAGTGAATATTAAAAACATAATATTTATTGTCGAGGATTCACGATAGACAAACTGCTACTTTACCCATGGTTGAGTGAATAGGGTTTATTGGTGTGTCACAGAGGTATAGTACCTTTGATAACCGGACAGACGATGTCATCTGCAGGTGGTCCGGTCCACTGGTCACTACGTGATACTTAAGTCTCACCAGTGCCAGCTAGTAGCTGCTGGAGCACAGCAGCTGGCACACCCGGGCAAAATCTGGCAGGAGAAAGTCGGTTGGTGAATACCTTTCCCTTTCTTTGATGCCTGAAGACTGGCAGCGGGCTGGAGTATCAGACAGAGGCTGTTCTGGAATCTAGAATCGCAGCAGCGCCTGATTCCACCTGAGGGTTAACTGTCCATGAGACGGACACAATAGGTCTGGAAAGCAATGGCAACCTAATAGACCTAACCTTTCTGCCATGACACCTACATGACGACTCGAAATACGATCAACACCGACCGTTTCAGAGTTGCTGTGCGGGCTGCGACGACCTGAACAGGCCACGTGGATTACTAGACTGGGTAGATAAGGGTTCATACCTTTCTTTGATGCTCAAAGATTGAGGGACGGCGATCTCTCATCTATTATGCTCTTCTGGTGGCAGTGGGCTGGAGTATTGGACAGAGACTGCTCTGGAGTGTAGAATACTGGCTTCGATCGGAGCTGCGCCTGGCGGATTATTCCATGTAAGGGGCAACAGTGGGTTAGGGTTAACTGTCCGTGAGATGAACAATGGCAACCTACCAGACCTAATCTTTTTGCCTAGACATCTGCATAACGACTCTAAATACGATCAACACCGACTATTTCAGAGTTGCTGTGCGGGCTGCGACGACCTGAACAGGCCATACGGATTACTAGACTGGGTAGATAAGGGTTCATACCTTTCTTCCAAGAGTATTTTCACAAATGAACACAACAGAATGGAAGGTATTTGAACTCTGTCTACCAATTCCATTGGTAGCTCCATCCCCCCAACAATTGAGATAAACCTCAAAGCATTTTTTTTTTAAGCTAAAGTAAATTTAAATCATGTCTTAGCTCCAGAAGTCTGCTCTCCTCCCAGTCTGTACCCTATTGTCTCTTCACAAACAATGTTCCCCATCAACCTATTACTTGGAAACGTTCCCATATCATAAAATATAAAACTAGAAACAAGACCCAGCGCTGTCCAGGATTGAATGAAGAACCCCATGTCCTGTTGGGCCCCACCCAGAACACGATACTACTTTTTTGGTACTAGTCAGTTTGTGACTCATGCTAAAACCAACTTTTCGTTGGCATCTTCCGGTTGTTTATGTATGCCGAATGAAAACAACCAAGCGTTAAAATCAAAATGAGGCCACGCTATCAAACAGGAAAAAATAATGAAACAACATTTAAAGCAAAAAAAAACAAAAAACACTCACCGTATGTAAAATTTTATGAAAAAATATTTAGTTTTGACAAAGAAAATATAATGAAACAACTGTTATAATTTTTTTCCAACAAAGTTTTTTGGTGCTTGTTCACTGTTTCGGCTAGACGGAAAAATTATTTATGTGTGAAAACAATATTATGTACTTACTCACTGGTATTTTATTGTTCAATGTTGAAAAAATTAGGAAAAATTATCCAGTAGAACTTTAATTACAAATATTTTTACATTTTCCGTATCGTACAAGTCACTTCGATGACTATGCCTTCATTTGCTACCATTGGACAGAAGTCAAGGGCAGATAATACTCATTTAAAAAACAAAAAAAATAAAAAACAAGTGCATTGATAAAAAACATAATTTATTGTAATAAGTATATTTAATGTGAAAGTAAATAAAATTAAAGTAATTAAATTGAAACTGGGTATCTTTCCGCAATTTCGTGGAAGAGACCGCCTAGCTTGTTGATTATCTGCCCTTGACTTCTACACATAATATACATAATATTGTTTTCACACATAAATAATTTTTCCGTCTGGCCGAAACAGTGAACAAGCACCAAAAAACTTTCTTGGAAAAAAAACAGTGAACAAGCACCAGTTTTTTTTTTTTTCACAAGAAAGTTTAGGTTTGTTTAATTTTTTTTTTTTGTTTCGATTAATTGTTTTGTTTTTGTACTGGTACAGGTTTGGTTTGGTAGTTTTGTTTTACGGCATATCAACCCTTTTTGGGTTATTTAATGCCGAATCTGGTCATTATAGTAAAAGTTTTTATGCTTCAAGTTCTTTATATCTTCAAATGTTTAATCATCGTTTTTGGTTTGGTAGTTTTGTTTTACGGCATATCAACCCGTTTTGGGTTATTTAATGCCGAATCTGGTCATTATAGTAAAAGATTTATGCTTCAAGTTCAAAAATAAAATAAAAAAGGGGAGGGAGAAAGGGAGAGGGGCTGTTGTTTTTGTTTTTGGTTTTGTAGAACATAATTAAGTTTTACAAAAAAAAAAAAAAAACGTCAATGTAGGTGAATTTCGTCTCAGGGAGCCACATCTGGTATCACCAGTGTACTGGTACAGCTTTTAAACCAGACCGACTAGGTTAGGGTTAGGGTAAGGGTAAAGAAACAGTTTTTATCTTTTTTTTGGGGGGGGGGGGGGTTAGTTCTTACATATTTTTCAGGATAAGGATTTCTGTTGGCGTTAGTGCAGACGAATTTTACAATTTACTCAATTCACAATTGAAAATTATCGCCTGCTGTCCCGCAATCTGATTGGCTAAGCGCTTTGTCAGGTTCCGGCCGTTTACGTAGACAGTTGAAAGATGCCGATGAAAAGTCGGTTTTAGCATGGGTCACAAACTGTACCAGTACCTCTTCTTTTTCAGGGTAATTAAGTTTCTATACACAAACACTATGAGGAAGGTACTATATTTAGGACTCATTTTTTTGTAAATAATTTTTTCTAAGTATTTTACGAAGTTCTGTATATAATTAGAAAGATAATGGAAATGATTGTTTATTATTTAGATCATAATAATTAATAATTAAAAAAAATATTACAAATAATAATAGTAATAATGAATAAAATGTTTCTTTTCAAGCGTTTAAGTGGCCATGGCTATAGGCATAAGAAATCGGGTTATTAAGTTATATGTAAACAAATTTGGCAGTTTTAAAAATCAGTGGAACCCAAATATTGTCTGCGTATGCATGTCCGACCCAGTTGCCATAAGAATAATATCTGTTTTAACTGTCTCTCTTATGCACAGAGATTGCTACATGATAAAGTTTTGTTCAGAGTACGATGCACAACACCAGTACAACTTTTTTTAAAAAATTAATTTTTACATTTTTATGATATTCAATTTATGGGATGTTAGCCAAAGAGCTACTCAAAGTGTAGTATCTGTTCCGATGGATACTGCACCCCATAGACTGGTATTGTCTTGGCCTTCGAGGCTTGATTAATGCCGGTCTATGGGTCTGTCCTGTGCAGTTGTAGGAGGTCCATTCTCCCAGGCTTCGCCTCCCCTCTTTGGGGAGGAGTAAGTTTATTGCTTACTGCCTGAGGCGCCCCTACCGGGGAATGCCGACGGGGCTGCCCAGGTAATTTTTAAACCCCACTTTCCCGACCCGACCTTGGGTCACATCTTACTTGTGGGAGTAAGATAAAAACTGGCCTTGTGCCTAACTCCTGGAGAGGAGTAAATCAATACTCAGTATTGATTGGCTGGGAGTAGGTTTAAGTGAAGTGACATTACTTGGAATAATTTTGAATAAATTCCTAGTGCTTAATCCTCTTGAATCACCCCCTCCTCCAGCATCTCCCAGGAAGCAATCGGAACCCCCTGCGCACTCCTTCTCCAAGCCCTGAACACTTTTAGTAACATTTCTATTCTTTTTTTTTTTTAATTTCTATAATTTTCAAGTTATACATAACATAAGAAAAACTTGCATATCCTTTTTAAAGCTGTCAAGCTCAAATGCAGATGATAATGTTGTACCCCCCCCCCCCTCAAATATATACTTATCCTAGTACCCGGGGTAATGCAGTTTCAGGATATATATATATATATATATATATATATAAGAGAAGTTTATGTAGTTTGCTTGAAGCATTGTTTATTAGTATATAGAAATGTGATACTTAGAAGGCAATACAATGCAGAGGTGTGACGGATAGACACAAGTTGGAGCAAATAAGAATATAATGGTAGAACAAATTAAATAGTTTCACCCTTAATACAATGTATACATATATATATATATATATATATATTTATTTATGCACGCTTGAACTTGAGTTGAGCATGGTTCTGAAGAAGGGAAGAGTTCCCGAAATATTATATCATACAGAGTTTCCACCAGACCATCTTGATACAGGTATTACATAACATTGTAACATTGTGTAGATAAACAGATATATGTGTGTTTGTAAAAAAAAAAAAATAAATAAATATATATGTGTATGTATACATTGTATTAAAGATGAAACTATTTAATTTGTTCCACGATTATATGTCTTATTTGCTCCAACTTGTGTCTATCCGCCACACCTCTGCATTGTATTGCCTTCTAAGTATCACATTTCTATATATGTATATCTTTCTTTAGTAGGCCTTAGTCGGTCTTGTCCGACCATGAATGACACCTGCAGATCTAGCCGGCTAGTTTCAGTATTCACAAAATCTTGTCAGTGATGCCAAGGGGCATACTGACTTAACCTAAGCATTTCTTGTTGTGGCTGAGAAGGCCTATGCAGACCTTGCGTTCTCTGTCACAATTGTCACAGATGAAGTAGGAAGAGGAGGATGAGAAAGCTCACTTGCTTTTGCCCTTTCTTTCCTCCTTGCACGCTTTTCAGCGGCTTTCGTCTTTCATTTTGCTTCCCCGATGCTAAGCTGTCGTTGGAAATTTTTCCCATTCATCCCTGTCAGAGGCAAGGCTTTCTCAAGATAATGGATCGATGTCAAGGACCTTTATGTCTCTCTTGCAGACATCCTTGTTTCTTAGAAGAGGTTCACCACAGTATCTCTCTCCTTCTTTTAACTCTCCATAAAGGTGATCTTTGGGAATTCTGCATATATATATATATATATATATATATATATATATATATATATATATATATATATATATATATATATATATATATATAAGGTTCTATCCTTGTCTAAGTTAGCTATGCTGATGACAGCTGTGAGCCAAAAACACGTGTCCATGGATTACTTTTATGTACGTATAAAATAAATAAATATATATATATAAAATCCGAGTATGGTATAGATCCACAGGGTATAAATCCAGGGGAGTTGAACCGGGTTTATGAGAGTGCTCAATAAAAATATAGAGCAGAAATATAAATGATAATTTATTTCATTTTGACTACAAATAACATGTTATTTCAAGACCTGAGGATCAGGAGCCCCTCAAACTGCTCTCATGAAACAAAATCAATTTTATAGTCAAAATGAAATAAATTCCTGGCTTAAGGAAAATTTAACTTGAATAAATTGCCTTTTTGCGGAATATACCTTGCTTTGAACTTTTGAATTGAATTTTGATTTGGCTTTTGCTTTCTCTAATTCCTTTCCATTCTCCTTCATTTCTACCTGCTCTATCCTGGATATTGAGCTGTATACTCTTCACAATAGGGTTTTACCTTTCCTAAAAGTTCGCTTTTAGTACACCTCTTTATATATATATATATATATATATATATATATATATCATGCAAAAATTGTTAAAAATAACAGAATTCATCTGTTTAACTATATCTTTCTTTACTTTATCAATTTTTTTAATGATTTGTTTTGTGTTAAAATAAAAAAAATTGTCTGTGTCACGAACGGTTTTGATTCCTTTTTGAATCATCTTCAGGTGTTGAAAGCAAAATAGTTATGGAAGTCTATCACGAAAACCCTAGAAGTTTGTGAACAAACCGACAAGAACTACAACTCTAAAATCTAGAAGACACTTAAGAAACTTCAAGGAAAATGAAGCGTATATTTAGTGATAGTTTTTTTCTAATTTCAGTTTCAAGACTAATTTTAAAATTTTCAAGAAAAAGTGAGAACTAAACAAAATACCTGAGAGTGTTAACCGAAGCTTACGCAGTGTCTCGTTTATACATGTTCTAACACAAGCATTTTCAAATCAACAAAGAAACACTGAAACGATAATGTATGCAAAAAAAAACATGTATTCATCACAAACCCGATAGGGTTCGCTTTGAGATTGTGTCCATGAAAATGTGTACAATAAAATTTGAAAAGAATGTGTGTGTGTGTGTGGAAGTTGATGGAAATGTCTTACATACCGTGTAATATGTATGTGTAGCGCACAAGTGCTGGTGAGTTTGTTCAACAGAGGCGAGACCGGAAGAAAGAGGGTGAATTATTATATGCCGATGGGAACACCTTCTACCATCACAAAAGGGGAGATAATATGGGTTTGTAACGCCCCTTGGTGAATGTATGTGTAAGTTTGTAGAAAAGGGTAGGTAATGCTACACACCCGGTAATACATTAGAAGATGTTCATTAATTAATCATACTTTTCTGCTTCCGATAGATTTGTTCATTCATCTAGAAAATAATTGATCTCAACCGCGAAAGATAAGCAAATTGGAGAAAAGATAAACTAGCAAAGAGAGAGGGGGGGGGGTCCTTAGCAGAGGTTTACATTTTCTGGGTGTGATTAGTTAATTAAAATGGCCAATTAAATCAATATACAATTCAACATTTGACAAAATATGATTTTAATTTAAAACTTCATCCAATATGCTTATAATCTTTTGTGGTGTATAAATTGGAATTGCAAGCACTTATCAAGTTCCTGCACAACAAAAAAAATGATTTTTTTTTAAATATAGAAAAATATAGCCACAAACTAAAAATAAGAATTGTCTTTCACTAAAAATGGAACAGAAAACTTTATTTTATATTTTAATTTAAAAATTTTTTATAAACAAATATTTTTTAATCCAAACTGTTCAAATTTGGAATATTTTAAAAATCAAAATCCAGTAGTGCTTGAGTGTATTTGTTTGAAAGAGATTTGTATGCTGAGTAAAATTTTCTGACGATGTGTACTTCCACCTGCCTTTAATTTTCATTCAAATTTTGGTGCCTCTATAGAATTTGAACCAAACTAAACCGACTTTTGCCGAATGAGTTTTACGCAAACAGCCGGAAAAAGCAGAGTAAAAAAAAAAAAAAAAAAAAAAAAAAAAAACTAACCTGAATGTATTTTTCTTTATGAAGAAGGATTTAAACAATGACATAACTTTCCTATTTTTTTCCCATGAGAATTTTTTTTAGTCATTTAAAAAAAACACTCGCCGTTTTCTTTTTGTTATTGTTTGAAAGGGTCTTGGTCATCGGCAAACAGTCAATTAGTACATAGGTTAGAATTAGGGTTAAAAATAAATCATCCTCTGAACATTTTTCATCCTTCAAAAACCAGTCGTCATCCTGGTGCAGATATGTTTGCCTATCTTGCAATTTTTTTTTTTTTGTAAAAGGTTTTTTCTTGTCAGAATTAAATTACCCCTTCGGAGACTGAATAGCCTGTACAAACGCACTTAAATTCATTTGAGGTTTGACATTTTATGTTTAACGTTGTTTTTAACTTCATTTGAGGTTTGACATTTTATGTTTGACTTGTTTTTAACTTCATTTGAGGTTTGACATTTTATGTTTGACGTTGTTTTTAACTTCATTTGAGGTTTGACATTTTATGTTTGACGTTGTTTTTAACCGTCATCTGCCAGAAATCTTTTTTGCGGCTTTCGATTTGAAAAACACTTTGTTTGCTTTCGGCTAGTTCCACGTTTCTGCTTCGGTAAAAGTCGGTTTAGTTTGGTTCAAAATCTGTAGAAGTACCAAAATTTCTTGGACTAATCACATATGGTAAATTTCTTCAGGGAAATGTAAAGTGAAAAACGTTTACGTCCATCAAAATAGACCCCAAAAAATAAAGAAAGAAACCGATAAATTAGATACAGAAGAACATGCAAAAAAGCCTAACCCTAATCCTAACCCCTAATACACAAAAAAACTCAACCAGAAGCACAAAAATTTCATACTCAGAAAGAAAAAAAATCACAAAAAAGTAATTCTCATGTCAAGTCAAGGACATTGCAGACACAGAAGCTGACAACCAAGAAGCCAAATTAAACTTCCACTAAGAATAAATATGAATATTTAGACAGGATGGAAACAGAAGAAGAACGTTCAGAAAATATAAAACTGAAAAAGAAAAGAAAAGAAATAATAAAAAAGCTATAGAGTACAACAATTCCACAAAAGAAATATGATGGAACCATTTCATAAAAATTATAAACAATCCTACGGTAATCTACCTTCTCAAGAAACATTCAAGAAAAATCAAAATTACCTGCAAAAAATGTCAATTACATTATTTCCAAATAGTCAGTGATCTTATATTACCAAGCAAAGAACATGAATGACCCAGATAATATATTAAACATCCTAAAAGAAACGAAACTTGTTTACCAAAATCGAAAAAAATCACTCGCACATTGTGAATAATATAAAAACATTCCACAGTTAAAAGCACCTTCACAAAAGAAGTATTGTAAATATAACGTTTGTAACCCGACGGTGATTCATGAGCCATAAAACAAAATCAAATCAAGCAATCAAAATAGAGCTTATGAAAATACCTTAAGAAAATCTTCTGACGTATAATATGTTGGCTTTAGATCTGGCAGTGTGAAAATTTCCTTCAACATATCCTTGGTTGGTCCCTGATCAAGCCTGGCAAGCCCGTAGCCCAATACAACTAAGGTGCATGAAATCGCTATGGGAGCCACAACTGTCACAATCTACAAAGAGAAAGAGAGAAGGAAAACAAAAATACATTAAATACAAAAACAAAATTATTTATTTAAAAAGGAAAATGAATAAAAAACAAAAACAATTATCCTCTAAACAAAACGTTTTTAATCATTTTGCCCCACCCCCACCTCCTCTCCCTACTTTTCATTTAAAAAAAAAAAAAAAATGTATCCCCTGGAAAAAGATAGAAGGAAAACAAAAATACATTAAATACAAAAACAAAATTATTTATTTAAAAAAGAAAATGAATAAATAAATAAAAAAAATAATTATCCTTTAAACAAAACGTTTTTAATCATTTTGCCCTATCCCCCACCTCCTCTCCCTACTTTTCATTAAAAAAAAAAAATGGATCCCCTGGAAAAAGAGAGAAGGAAAACAAAAATACATTAAATACAAAATTATTTATTTAAAAAAGAAAATAAATAAATAAAAAAAACAAACAATTATCCTCTTAACAAAACGTTTTTAATCATTTTGCCCCCCCACCTCCTCTCCCTACTTTTCATTTTAAAAAAAAATGTATCCCCTGGAAAAAAGTTATCTATTCAAAAACAAGTTCTACTTAAATCATTTATAAGTGTATTTCAATGTAATTAAGGTCTTCTATGCATTGGAGTGTTTATTTCATATGAAGTAATCAGATTTTATTTATTCCATTCGTCATTTTCAAACTTCTCATAATATTCTTTATCATTTAAATGACAATCCATCAATCTCATTAATCCTTATCCTTTATTGGCTTTTGGCCTTGATAAATGATGACTCATTAAAAAAACAAAAACAAAAAAAAAACTCCTCTACATAAGAGAATAGATAATAACAATAATCTAAAGGATTGTTTCCATTACATAAAGATTTACTAAACAGAGTAACATGAATTGGAACAAATACATAGAAGACATTGACAAGACTGCTGCAAAGAAGTTGGGCTCCCTTTACCGTGTTAGAAAACTTCTCACACCTGACAGTAGCCTATATCTCTACAAAGCCACCATCCGCCCATGCATTAAGTATTGTTGTCACATCTGGGCTGGTGCACCATCCACTAGTCTCTCTCTTTTAGACAAGGTCCAAAAAAGAGTCGCTAATCTAATAGGTCCCTCACTATCCACCAAGCTCCAGCTCCTGTTCCATCGTCACAATGTTGCATCCGTGTGCTTGTTTTACAAGTACTTCAATGGAATGTGCTCCGATGAACTTGCTGCTCTGGTGCCTCCTCGACGTAGATACACTCGACCAACCCGGCAATCAGCCAAATCTCATCCATTCACTGTGGAGGTCCCCAGATGCCAGAAAGCCTTCTACTCCAATAGCTTCTTTCCTCGAGCTGCTGGCCTTTGGAACTCCCTCCTTGCTCCCTGTTTCCTGACTGTACCAACATGCAGAAATTTAAAACTAATGTGAACAAGCATCTCGCTGTACAGCTCCCAATTTAGGATGACCCCCCAAAACTTTCGCCCTCATT
>OY744533.1:12708972-12713972 GCA_963556195.1 Sepiola atlantica
CAGCGATTACATAATAACAAACATGAAAACTTCCAACTATAAAAAATAAGATAAAACAATTACGTTTTTACTTACTAAAAGAAAAACAAAAAACTTTACTTCTACAGAATTTGACCCAACGTAATACGTTCGGCAAAAAAAAAGAAAAGGTTATAGATTAGCCAAATGACATTACCTACTTCTTCCTTCGCACATATTTTTCCCATTCTTTTAATGGCTATTCATTTAAATGATAACTTTTTATTTTCAAAATAACTGTTCACTATTTTGATACAGTTTATTTCATACAATAAAAATAAATATTATTATTTTTATAAATTATTAATAACTAAATTACATTAACAATTGCTTCCTTGTGAAAAGTTCCCTCAACGTTAAATACTTTGAGAAAATTAACATTTTTTTTTAATCCAATGTTGGGGGGGGGGGGGGGAGAATTGAAATCTCAGCGATTTATTAAATAGGCCTACAGAGCCCCATTAAAATCACCCCACCCCACATTATCTTTGTATAGAAATTCCATTTTCTTTGGCTGAAAAGACAAATGGAAAATGAGTACCACTGAAACACACACATAATTAATGTAACCTGCAGAGCATTACAAATTGTATTCGGATGGTCGGGGAGAAATAAAATGACGATTATATGATTATTTTCAATAAGGAAGACTATTCGCTATTTTTTTAATTGACTGCGATTGAGTGACATGAGTCAAATGCCTAGCAGTGGGGTGTGGCGGGATTGATAGGTTGATGTGGTGGATCTGTTTTGAAAAGTAACAAAATATAAATAAACCGAAAAGAAAAATATTGTATTCGAGGGAGGGGGGCATAAAACACCGAATTGTACAATATATTTAAATCGACAGAAGACTCAGGAATGTGCGGAAAATCCATCAACGTTACTTCTACTATTTCGAAAAGTAAAACAAATAAAACTAAACCGAAATAAAATAACATGTATTGGGAGGGGGGGGGGGGAATTGCCTATTATATGATTATTTATAATAATAAACACTATTCTCTATTTTTAAATGACTGCGATTGAGTCACATGAGCCAAATGCCTGGTGGCGGACGATGGTGGCCATGAAAAGTGCTGCCCGTTTTATGTTACGATTCACCTTCTGGCGAGCAAATGTATGGGCCGATTAGATATAACTCTTTCTCAACCACTAAATTAGATATTGTTCTTGCATTGCAAAGCATGCTTCACAGAGACAATGTATATATCCAACAATTTCAGATGGCGATGGAGCATAATGGAGGTGCAACAAAAATTGAGATCCTCTGACATAGATTAAGTTATCAGTGTGGAAATTCCGGATCCAGTGGCATCTTTTACATGATATCATTAGGCACCATATGATTCATGGACCATGTGGAAACATAAACAGATGTTCACTCTGTCTCAAAGATGGACACTGCAGTAAGAGATATCCCAGACACTTCTTGAGTGAAACTCAATCGGATACAAATGGCTACCCACAATATCGACAACTATCTCCTTTAGCTGGAGGTTTTGAGACGACAGTTACTCTACCTGGCAACATAACAGTTCCTGTAGACAACCGATGCATTGAACCACATAATAAACTGCTTTGTAAGATTTTTGATGCACATATCAATGTTGAATATTGCAACAGCGTGAAATCAATAAAATACATTTGTAAATATGTAAATAAAGGTAGTGATCAAGATACCTTCACAATTGAAAGTAATGCTCATGATGAAGTTAAGAGTACGAAACGGAACGTTACATATCAACCAATGAAACCATTTGGAGAATACTTAACTTTCACATACATGTATATCATCCCCCAGTTATTCACCTATCAGTTCATCTAGAAAATGGACAGCAGATATACTTTACTGAAAGTACTGTGGCAGATAGAGTTGCAAATCCAACTTCAACCACTCTAACAGCTTTCTTCAAATTGTGTCAAACAGATTTCTTTGCATGTACACTTTTGTACTCAGAAGTTCCACTTTATTATACCTGGGACACAAAAACTAAGGTCTTCAAGCAACGATTACAGGGTAAGCCAGTTCCAGGCTATCCGTGCATTAAAAAAACAGAAGTTTTGGGCAGGGTATGCACCGTGCATCCAAATCAATTTCACTGCTTCTGTTTGAGACTGCTTCTACACAATGTTAGAGGTACACAGAGCTTTAATGACCTAAAAACGATCAATGGTCAAGTTATGACTACATTCAGGGATGCATGTAGTGCACATGGACTACTTGAAGAAGCTTTTACTGAAGATTTCCTTCTTAGGAAATGCAATAAACAGCCTGAAGTTGATATAACACTTTCAGACGACATCTTCAATATGGCTTTAGTACATATAGAAGCTATGACTTATAGGATGAATGGTAAAACACTGACAAAATTGGGTCTTACCTCACCTAATCGATCTAAATCAAACTAAATAATGAGCAAATTCATATTTTTCGTACTATAGTTAATACTGTAGAAGATCAGCAAGGTGGCCTGATATTCCTTGATGCACCCAGAGGTACAGGAAAGACATTTGTTACCAAGTTAATTCTTGCTAAAGTTAGGTCAGAAGGTAAAATAACTGTGGCAGTCACATTATCTGTCATTGCAACCACTCTTCTTCCTGGTGGTATAACAGCTCACTCCACATTTAAGTTGCCATTATCCTTAACAAAAGATGCTGATCCAATTTGTCAAATAGAAAGAGGATCAGATCCAGCTAAAGTTTTACACAATTGTTCCTTGATCGTATGGGATGAATGTACAATGGCACATAAACAAGCGTTCGATGCTCTAGATAAAACATTGCGTGATCTCAAGAAACGTGATGTTGTTATGGGTGGCATAACACTTTTATTATCAGGTGACTTCCGACAAACGCTTCCTATTGTTCCACGTGGAAGTCCCGCTGACGAGCTTAATGCTTGCATTAAATTGTCATATTTGTGGAAGTACATTAAGACTGTAACGTTATTTACAAACATGCGTGTACATCTCAATAGTGACCCAATGGCTGGTGAGTTTGCCTCCCTCCTCCTAAAAATAGGTGATGGCAAGCTTGCAACAACCAACAATGGCAAGATTGTTATTACTTCAGGTATTGGCTCAATTGTTTCATCACTCACAGAACTTAGTAGCAAAGTTTATCCAAATATAGCCGAAAACTATGTGCATCCTGAATGGCTAATGGAGAGAGCAATTCTAGCTACTGAAAATGACATGGTACATGTCATCAATCAACAACTGCTTGATGAAATTCCAGGTGATAAACAAACTTTCACTTCTGTGGATTCTACTCTCGATGACGACCAGGCTGTACAATATCCTACAGAATTTTTAAATTCATTAGAATTGCTTGGTATGCCAACACACAAATTAAAGCTGAAAGCTGGATGCCCAATTATGTTACTCCGGAATCTTGATGTTCCAAGGCTATGTAATGGAACGAGACTGTGTGTTAAACGCATGAAACCTCATGTGATAGAAGCTGTAATACTAACTGGTGTGGCAAGGAGCAAACTGACATTCCTTCCCAGAATACCCATTATTCCGTCGGATTCTGCAATAGAATTTAAAAAGCTTCAGTTCCCAGTTAAATTGTGTTTTGCCATGACTATTAACAAGTCCCAAGGACAATCATTGGCAGTGGTTGGTCTAAACTTGACTTCACCTTGCTTTAGCCATGGGCAGTTTTATGTAGGATGTTCAAGGGTAGGCTCTCCACAATGTCTATACATATTGGCACCAGAAGGTAAAACATCAATCCTATTTTAATTACTTAAATTACTTCCAGTGAAATGATTTATTTTCTGAATCTATTTATTTAACTTAAAAATTAAAATCAGGCTGTTATATTTCCCCGGGCAATGTCGGGACACGGGTCCTGCTAGTATATCATATTTTTTAATAACTTTGTAGAAAAGCAAGGGTTATAATTGCCATCTTTCTTTCTATTACAAAATGGAAATGAAAATTGCCAAATTCTTCTATTTATATTAACAGAGAAAACTACACATTTTAAAAATTATAGTAAGATTAAGTTGAAGAGTTCAGATAATTTTTTAATATATATATACTTATATAGATAAGTTCCGCCCAACCAGGTCGTTGAACACTCCTTCTGATATGTCCGGTTGCATACACATGAATTGACCTCAATTTTCTTCCTTTCACTGTGATTATTGGGTTGACTGAATGGTTCTAAGCGTTCTGACAGAAGTTAAAATATTGACTTTGGTCTGGAGTTTCGAATCGGGTGACCGGCAGAACAATCATGTATATATGTGTGTGTGTGTGTGTGTGTGTATATATATATATATATATATATATATATATATATATATATATATATATTAGTAGTAAGTTTTTGAAAGGCTGTGGGCAATGCAATTCCGGGTAAGATGCAAGTTGAAAGGAAAGGAACAAAAACAATAAAAATAAATCGAATACGATATAAGACTTACTATTTATTTTTCCTTTTTTTTTCCTTTTATTTATTTATTTTTTTTTTTTCTTACATAACAGCAAGAGTGTATTAGCTGTTCGTGTGATGTCCGGGTGATTAAAAATCACTATTGATTCTGTGATTCTAAGGTCACCAATGTTTCTGACAGAATCACAGAATCAATCCTCATCTCCAGATTAAACCCCTCACTCAATCAACGTCACGAGCTCTACTCACCTTTCATTCTATAATATCTACCCCCCATCCACCAACCAACCCCCATATCTAACACTTAACAGAGTCCGTTTCCACCACTTCACTCATTACTCACCTCCCATAATAAACTCACCACACACCCAAACAATCAAACAGGCCCCTCCCCATATGAACTTCCATCCTTACACACTTTCAACCACAAACCAAAAACCATATTCAGCATACTCTTCTAACCCACCAAAATAAGTCACTCCATAACCTAGCATTATTAATTAATAAATCCAAACACATATAGAATGTATACAAATAACATGCAAATATTAAATAAATAATTCATAAAA
>OY744533.1:12718972-12923972 GCA_963556195.1 Sepiola atlantica
AATACTTTAATAAGACCACAGATAGAATATTGTACTCCATCCTGGGCACCAGTGGTTAGACATGGGCATTGCGATATAATATTAAAATTGGAAGCCGTACAAAGAATACAGTCTAAACTAATAAAAGAGATAAATGATTTCAAATATAATAGGTTGAAATCCGAGAGAAGAATGATGGGAGGATTTAATTTTGAGATGTAAGGGGGCTACTGCGAATGAGGATGCCCCCATAAATGTGTCCCCTAAGTGGGGAGTTTTACAGGGAGATGTTTGTTCACATTACGTTTAAATTTCTGCATGTTGATAGTCAAGGGAACGGGAAGCAGGGAGAGAATTCCAAAGGCAAGCCGTTCGAAGAAAAAAGCTATTAGTGTAAAAAAAACTTTCGGCATCTGGGGACCTCTACAGTGAAGGGGTGGGATTTTGCTGATTGTCTGGTTGGTCGTGGGTATTTATATCTAGGGGGCACAAGTGCAGTAAGTTCATTGGAGCACAATCCATTGAAGTACTTGTAAAACAAGCACAGGGATGCAACACTGCGGCGATGGGGCAGGGGTTGGAGCTTGGTAGACAGTGTAGGACCTATTAGATTAGAGGCTCTTTTTTTTGGACCATGTCTAAGGGGGAAAGATTAGCAGTTGGTGCACCAGCCCAGATGTGGCAACAATACTCCATGAATGGGTGAATGATGGGCTTTATAGAGATATAGGATACTGGCAGGTGTAAGAAGTTTATTTTTTTTTTTTTTTAATTCCACAGATTCCAAATTACGACAAGATAACTTTGGGTAATTAACTGTGATCAGATGTAATGTGCACACTTGTGTAATGCGCGTAGATGATTTTCAGCACAAAATTTGTTTAAAAAATGTGTCTACCCATGTAAAATTTGCACTTTAAACATTTCAGAATTTCCATGGGAAGTAAGTAGTTTTCATTTTAGTTTTATTTATCATAATTTCATTTAGTTACAAACTTATGATTACATTTTCATTAATCCAGTAAATGTAATGGTTCAATTTAATTTTGTCTGACATATATTTGAATATAGAAGGTATGACACTGAATGTGGGGTTAGATGTGTCGTTAATGTGAACAACAGATCTTCTCCACAAGTTGTTTGTTAGAAATGAACATCTAAGCAGTATTCTTTGTAATTTTCGAAGAGAAAAGAAAGAAAGAAAAAAAAGAAGTTTTCTGTCCTTTTTTTTGCAGTATTTTCATTGTTAAAATAATTTAATTATTAGTCTAATTAAAAAAAAAAAACATTACTACAAAAGGTCCTGGTCGACTATGTTCAATTCTTAATGAAAAAAATCAAATAATATTTTGGCTAACTAATTACTACTGCAAATAGGCTTTGTTTTAAAAGAAAGAAATCTTTAGTTAGCTCACTCTTTTCAATCAATTACAAGAAAACATTTGAAAAAAAAAAAAATAGTCAAAAAAATAGTCAAAAAGTTCTACTTGTGCAATGTACGCACCTCCTGAAATATATTTTTACTTTTTTAATTTTTTATAACTTATTAGTGCAAACTATAAAAAAAATGAATGAACTTATCCATTTTTTATAGATTTTGTTCAAGCAATATTGTACTAAAAAACTGTAATTAAATTTTTAGTTGATGTTTTTTTGTAACATAATTTTGTTGTATTTACATTTTAACATAGATCAGCATTTTTCTTCTTTTAGGAAAAGTTAGCAATAAAAAAAATGCTTGAAATATTGGAAGATTTCTATATAAACAACTTTGCCATTTAATGAACTCTTTCGATAGGTGAATATGATGACTTTTTTTTGCTGTGACTGTCTTCTTTCGAGCTCTTTCGTTATTGGGATCAATAATTGTATCTGAATCAGGAATTTAGAACAGTATCTGTAATTGTATTGAAATCAGGAAAAATATTGGTATCGTCCCATCAGAATGGACCTGTGAGTAATGGCATTTAAAAAGTGACCCCCATACTCCCCAAAGCTCACAAATTGTGATCTCCCCCCATCAAATGCAGTTTTGTATCATACCCAAGACAAACCCCCAAAGAGGGAGGGAGGGGGGGGGGTCATCCATTTCAACAAAATGGCGGCTAAAGTTGGGCATAAAGATAAATTGCAAAACATTGTGATAAAATGAACAGGTGGTGCGAAAACGATAAAAATTCAAACAATTGTCAGTGTAGGGAGATGAGCAATTCTTGTAATAAAAGAAGACCTACTTGTAGAATTCATATGCAGCACGGTTTGTTATCTCAGGCAGACCAGTTATTGAACTGAAATAGAAGAAAGAATGGACATTAGAATGGATCATTGTATTCACATGGCATTTTATTATTCAATATGGGTGCCAGCAATCGACACCAGCTTCTAAAGCTGCCTGGAAACCGCATCAACTGATTTCACAAGGAACTTTTTTTTTCTTTCTTTTTTTTTTACTAACGATTCAACACTTATCAAGGCTAAAAACCTGCTCGAAGATTAGGGTCAACACCCGGCAAAAATAACTCCATGCATTTTAGCCTGAAGATTCCCCCCGGTAGCCTCCGTGTAGCTTAATTGCCATAAATATATGCTTACTTCCTAGCTCTAGTTACGTATCGAGCACTGAAAAGAAACGATTAAAATAGAATTTTTTCTAGCATCTGGGGATCTCTACAGTGAAGGGGTGGGATTTTGCCACTTGTCAGGTTGATCGGGGTCATTTACACTGAGGAAAAGTACACGTGCAGTAAGCTTGTCGGAACACATTCCATTGAAGTACTTGTAAAACAAGCACAGGGATGCAACATTGCGGTGATGGGACAGGGGCTGGAGCTTTGTAGACAGTGTAGGACCTATTAAATTAGAGACTCTTACTCCATTCATTGATGAATAGGATACTGGCAGGTGTGATAAGTTTTCTAACCCGGTAGAGGGAGCCCACGTTCTTTGCAGCAGCCTTGACAGTATCTTCTATGTATTTATTCTAATTCATGTTGCCTGTGAATGTTATGAGGATTTGCTGAAAGCACTACATCTGCCCAGTATGGAGGTTACCCAAAGAATGAATCGATTACACTGGTATGATCATGTGGAAAGTTCATCCTCATGTTGCAAAAAGCATGAATATCCTAAATCGCAGGAAGGTTGGCCAACCAAGGAAAATTTGGAAGCAAGTGATTGGAGAAGAACGCACAGAGTGGAATTTGGAGACTGCTGACCTGCTGACCCGCTAAACCGAGTGAACTAGAGAGTGAGCTTGCATAATATCAGAAAATGTTTGACCCCTAAACAAGGGGAAAAGTGGCATTAAATGGATAGAAGAAGAAAGAAGTTGAGCTATTTTTGACAAAGTTTTTAGCGTTTGTCTTCATAAGGAGTGATTTTTTTTCAAGTCTGTTTGAATTAAGGATGCAAAAAAACAAAAAAACAACAACTTTATTTAATCCAAAACAAGACATATTGGGCCTGTGGACGAGTGGTTATAGCACTTGTCTTTGGGCTGGACGACCCGGGTTCGATCCCACTCACGGCATGCGAATTTTCGGGTCTGAAAACTCCCTCTGTCCACCCAGCAGTAAATGGGTACCTGACTAAAACTCAGGGAAGGTTCAAGGCAGCAGAAGGAGAGGGATGGGCTCCGCCTTCCATATGCTGTGCCCTAGACACGGTGATTCTTAACAAATCACCGCCGCTACGGCCATGGGCAGTGTGCGATGTCGGCAACGACACTCGTGCGCGTCCAGGCTATGCGACCGTTACCTTTTTTTTAAGACATATTGAGATTTAAGGGGCTACTAAGATTAGGGGCCAGATTTATAGTGGCCATGTTTGTCCACATTACATTTAAATTTCTGCATGTTGGTACAGTCGGAACATGGAGGGAATTCCAAAAGTAAGTGATCCTAGGAAAGAAGCTATTAGAGTAGAAATTTTTCCAGCATCTAGGGATCTCTACAGTGAAAGCGTAGAGTTTTGTTGCTTGGATGAAAGCTGGGTTGTATGGCATCAAAGATGCTTGTGAGATTCTTGCCTCTATGAAGTTGGGTAGTCTGCCTTTTAATGTCAGGTTGTTTAGGTCCTTCGTTATACCACGTCTCTGAGTGATATCATATGCCATCTCTAGATCAAAGACTATATACTGATGCAATAAGGAACATCTACAATTGATCTTTCTTTTTTTTTTATCAGTTCTCCCCAAACAAGGCAGGCCGCCACTGTAGATGTAAGGGGCTACTGAAGATTAGGGTGTAAGTTTTTTGGGGAGGACGGTCATCCTATGTCGGGAGGTGTGCAGCGAGATGTCTGTTTACATTAGTTTTTAATTTCTGCATTTTGGTACACAGTTTGTGTAACTTTGCCTTCACAGCGGACCAATCATCATTCATCCGACCGGGAGGAGGTTCGAACCATCGTTCTTTTTCTGCCACTACGACATCACGGGCCCAAGTAGGGTGTTCACAGTCTGGAAGGATTCCTGCGCCGAGGACGGTTCTCATTACATTTGATGCCGTCGCCAGGAAGAAGCATGTGGGGTCCACCGTTACACAGGAAACACATACTCATACTTGACGCCTTTTCGTACACACAAGCTCGCTACATGTATCCACCTACACTGTGTCCCTAGTCATTTATGGACTAAAGTGCTATATAAATACGCATAACGGACCCTTCACATATAATTAGAGAAATGCTCATCAACAACATAATAATTATACGAAAATGTGGTTGCGAAAAAAGACGAAATATATATAAAGATTTCCTGATCAAATTCGAAACGTCTCTTATTGAAAGCATAGCATTCAAATGCAGACAATTTATTGGTGGTATTTCGTAAGTAATTTCACAAAAACATTACAATGACTTATTACTGCTATTGGCTATTATTAACATATCATTGCTTGAAAAAGTACAGGGATGAATGGACATCATCTTTATTCCATTGATAGGAAAAAATCGATAGTCATAAGAGCACATGAAAAGCTATTGACAAAAAAACTAACGAGTTCCTTGTCGGTCTTAGACAACAGAAAGCGTCTATAAAAAGGTTGGCTGCCGAAATAAACTTTCACATATAATATCAATTGTGTCTGTTCTGATATTCTATAATATAAAGGGCAGTTGTCTGTGTGTATGTCTGTGTGTATGTCTAGCTAAAACTACAAAACAAACACCCACAAAGTTGATATTTTCTTGATCAGCGTTGCCCTGGATGTATAATATCAAAAATAAACAAAAAAACAATTATTCATTTTTTTTACTCTAAACTGGTGCATATTTCGTCAGGAGGGGGGGGTCTGTCTTCCAGCCACTAACTAGAAGGTATTTACCTTATGCTGACTCATTCCTTCAGTAATCTATATAAGTGTGTATGTCCAGAGATAAGAATGGGCTGAGGGGGAGAAAAAAGAGAGGGAGAGGGTTAAACAGGGGAGGAAGAAAGAGAGAGAGATAGAAGTTTTAATAGAAATATGTTACACTTTTGCCCCGGGCAATGCCAGGTAGGTAGCCTTGCTAGTCTATATATAAATAGCTATTCCTTTGTGTGTAACATTAAGAGAGGTAATCTATTATATAAATCCCACCTGTCTGTCTGTATGTATGTATGTATGTATGTATGTATGTATGTATGTATGTAAAGCTTCTCCTCCGAAAGTACCCAACACACGGTCACACGGGTGACATCATTCCGACCGGCCAGCCCAGGCGCGTCTAATATCTCGGAACCGGAAAAAAAAATTGACTCTTCCGGGGTCGACTGCGCACTTTTCTCCAATGGGGGGTGGCTTTTAACTCCATTTTTCAACGTTATTTATACTAATTTGAGAAGAAAAATAATGCAAAGTCACGATAAACTAGATATGACGTCAGAGTAAGGGAGTGGCGGGTAGAAATTCACTCACACTACAACCATTTTTTTTCTTTCTTTCTTCTTCCCCTCTCACTCCCACACTTTCTTTCTTAATTATTAATAGACGCTAATATTCCTTCCCCCCTCTCTTCCTCACTATGGCCGTTCTGTTATCCTGATATAATACTTCCAGGCATTACCTCCTCCTTTCAGGCCAAATAGGGGGGGGGGAATGTCGGCATTCACCGATGTGAGTGCCTCAGGCCAAATCTGAGGAGGGGGAATGTCGGCATTCGCTGGTATGAGCGCCTCAGGCCAAATTTGGGGGAGGGGGAGTGTCGGCATTCGCTGTTATGAGCGCCTCAGGCCAAATTTGGGGAGGGGGAGTGTCGACATTCGTCGGTGTGAGCGCCTCAGGCGAAATTTGGGGGCGGGGGAGTGTCGGCATTCGGCGGTATGAGCGCTTAAGGCGAAATTTGGGGGAGGGGGAGTGTCGGCATTCGGTGGTGGGGCGCCTCAGGCCAAATCTGGGGAGGGGGAATGTCGGCATTCGCCGGTATGAGCGCCTCAGGCGAAATTTGGGGAGTGGGAGCGTCGGCATTCAGGCCGAATTTTGGGAGGAGGAACGTCGGCATTCGCCGGTATGAGCGCCTCAGGCCAAATCTGGGGAGGGGGAATGTCAGCAGTCGGGCACCTCAGGCCGAATTTAGGGAGGGGGAATGTCGGAATTCGCAGGTATGAGCGCCTCAGGGGAAATCTGGGGAGGGGGAATGTGGGCATTCGCCGGTATGAGCGCCTCAGGCCAAATCTAGGGATGGGGGAATGTCGGCATTCGCGGTATGAGCGGCTCAGGCGAAATTTTGGGGAGTTTGAGTATTAGTCTGCGTGAGAGAGATCCCTACCGTGGGCGCGATCAGCCGTACTTTAGGGGAGAGGAAGTGCACCAAAGGAAAAGGGATTAAAAAATAAAATGATAATCTGATTTTTGATTCGAGAGTGTAAGATCAAGATCGACACCTATCGGATAGGACTAGATAATACACTTGATCTCAAGGCAAAAATGCCGAGAACAGATACTACACTTTGATCTTAGCCAAAAGGCCGACAAAGCTTAAAAAATATTATGCGATTTACTGGATTATTTATAACAAATCTACTCCAGTACAGCAGCCTATCCACTATACACTGTTCAAATTACTTTAATAAATTAACAAGTAATAATAACTATGATTTTCTTTCAACAAACATTGTACAATACTATTTAACAAATTATTACATGAGTTTTAAATATCAACAACATTTTTTAGACTCCTCTAGGCCGTTTTTCTCTAATTCAACATAGCTTTTATACGCCATTTTTTTAACATATTCGAAATAATCTAATGTATTTCACCTCTCGGGCGCTGGCTTTTCAACCCCCACTTTCCGACCCGAGCTTGGGTCACATCTTACTGGTGGGAGTAGGATAAAAACTGGCCTTGTGCCTAACTCCTGGAGAGGAGTAAATTACTCTAATGTATTTGTGTACTAATCCGATAAAAATGCAGAGTCACTGTAAACATCCCATAATCCCTTGCCGGATGTACCCGGTCTTGCCCTAAATTGTGTCCGGTTGTATCAGATCATCCAATAACTTCTGTCCGGATGCATCAATAACAACATAGGAATCCTATGTTAAGTGTGTGTAGTGAAACAAGGGTTGCTCAATCACATCCGCACCTGTCCCATAATCCCTTGCCGGATGTACCCGGTCTTGCTCTAAATTGTGTCCGGTTATATCAGGTCATCATGACGTCAGAGAGTGGCAGATAATTTGAAAAATAATGCAAAGTGTCAGGAAGAAATTCACTCACACTACAACCTTTTAATAGACGCTAATATTCCTCCCCCTCCCTTCCGTTATCATGATAGGCATTACCTCCTCCTTTCATGCCAAATTGGGAGGGGGGTGACGGCATTCGCCGGTGTGAGCGCCTCAGGCCAATTTTTTTCTTGGGGGGGGGGGGGGGATATTAAGAAAATCTATAATAAAGACCAATGTGCATTTAATTGTATCTATAATAAAGACCAATGTGCATTTATTTGTATCTATAATAAAGACCAATGTGCATTTATTTGTATCTATAATAAAGACCAATGTGCATTTATATTTATCTATAATAAAGACCAATGTGCATTTATATTTATCTATAATAAAGACCAATGTGCATTTATATTTCATCGGGGGGGGGGGCCTTTTCATTTATTTTTGATGATATTTTATAGTAATTTGAAATTGCTGAGTCATATTTAATTACGTAATACCTCAAGTTCATAAACCAATTAATGTTTTTTAATGAAATTTATTTTTTAGAGGGTAGCTAAGGAAGTGCGTTAACTCACGTTTAAAACACACAATTAAGGTGTTTAAAACAAGGTTAGAGAATATATACATAACATATAAAAGTGTATTCTTATGTAAAATTCACAGAGTAAGATGATGAGAGTATTCTCGAATCTATTAACCCAGCCCTTAGAGGTCCATGGGGAATATTTCATCGAGGGGGGGGGAATTTTCATTTATTTTTCATTATATTTTATAGTAATTTGAAATTGCTGAGTCATATTGTAATTTAATTACGTAATACCTCAAGTTCATAAACCAATTACTGTTTTTTAATGAAATTTATTTTTTAGAGGGTAGCTAAGGAAGTGCGTTAACTCACGTTTAAAAACAAAATTAAGGTGTTTAAAACAAGGTTAGAGAATATATACATACCATATAAAAGTGTATTCTTATGTAAAATTCACAGAGTAAGATGATGAGAGTATTCTCGAATCTATTAACCCAGCCCTTAGGGGTCCATGGGGAATATTTCATCGGGGGGGAGGGGGCTTTCCATTTATTTTTCATTATATTTTATAGTAATTTGAAATTGCTGAGTCATATTGTAATTTAATTACGTAATACCTCAAGTTCATAAACCAATTAATGTTTTTTAATGAAATTTATTTTTTAGAGGGTAGCTAAGGAAGTGCGTTAACTCACGTTTAAAAACACAATTAAGGTGTTTAAAACAAGGTTAGAGAATATATACATAACATATAAAAGTGTATTCTTATGTAAAATTCACAGAGTAAGATGATGAGAGTATTCTCGAATCTATTAACCCAGCCCTTAGGGGTCCATGGGGAATATTTCATCGGGGGGGGGGGGGCTTTTCATTTATTTTTCATTATATTTTATAGTAATTTGAAATTGCTGAGTCATATTGTAATTTAATTACGTAATACCTCAAGTTCATAAACCAATTAATGTTTTTTTAATGAAATTTATTTGTTAGAGGATAGCTAAGGAAGTGCGTTAACTCACGTTTAAAAACACAATTAAATTTTAGGGGTCAGGACAAATTTTTTAGGGGTCAGGCCAAATTTGTTATTTTATTTTTTTTTAACTTAAAATATTTCTCAGGGTTGTGGGACACTGAAAAAAAAAGTTGGTGGGGGGGCTGGAGAGATTAGGGGGTCGGGGAAAATTTAAGGGTCAGGCCAAATTCTTTAGGGGTCCGGCCAAATTTTTTTTTTTCTTTTTTTGAACTTAAAATATTCCTCAGGGGAAGAGTCAAAAAAAGTTGGAGGGGGGGGGGGGGGGGGCTGGAGAGATTAGGGGGTCGGGGAAAATTTTAGGGGTCAGGCCAAATTTTTTTTTTTCTTTGAACTCAAAATATTTCTCATGTTTGGGAGAGTAAAAGAAATTGATGGGGGCTGGAGAGATTGAGGGTCGGAGAAATTTTCAGGGGTCAGGACAAACTTTTAAGTGGTCGGGCCAAATTTTTTTATTTTTTGAACAAAAATATTACTCAGGGTGCGCGAGAGTAAAAAAACTGTGGGGGGGGGGCTGGAGAGATTGGGGGGGTCGGGGAAATTTTTAGGGGTCAGGACAAACTTTTTATAGGTCGAGCCAAATTTTTTTTGTTTTTTTATTTTTTTAACTAACAATATTTCTTAGGATTGGGAGAGAATAATAAAAAAGTTGGGGGCGTTCTGAAGAGATTGGGGGCTCGGGGAAATGTTTAGAGGTCAGGACAAACTTTTTAGGGGTCGGGCCAAATTTTTTTATTTTTTTATTTTTGGAACTAAAAATATTACTCAGGGTTGGGCGAGAGTAAAAAAAAGTTGGGGGGCCTGGAGAGATTGGTGGTCGTGGAAATTTTTAGCGGCGATATAAACGTATTTACCATTCGCACCGGGGCGGCGATAGGTACCTATTTAGCATTCGCACCGAGGAGACTATAGGTACGTATTTAGCATTCAGCGGTGGCGATAGGAACGTATATAGCATGTGCACATGGGATGCCATAAGTACGAATATAGCATGCGCACCGGGAGTGTAAAAAAAAATTGGGGTGGGGGGCAACATTTTTTTCCTTTTCTTTTATCTTTTTCATTGACAATATTTATATGTATGGGGCAGGATGAAAAAAAACATTTTCGGGGCGGGGGAGCTAAAAAAATTTTTTTTTTCTTTTTTTAAACTAAAAATATTTCTATGTATGGGGGGAACATAAAATTTTTGGGGCGGGTCAAAAAATTTTCTTTTCTTTTTTATTTCTTTTAAATTAAAAATATTTCTAAGTATGTGGGAGGATGGAAATAATTGTTCGTGGGGGGAGGCAAAAACATTTCTTTTTTTCTGTTTTTAACTAAAATTATTTATATTTATGATAGTGACAATACATGAATGAACACTATTTTGTTTTTCAAACACGACAGGGGTGCACTAATATGAGTTCTTACGTGTGCTAACTGGGCTGGAGATAGGTACATATATAGTATGTGCACACTTGCAGAGATAGGTAAGTATGTAGTATGCACACCAGAGCCGCGATAGGTACGAATATATTATGCGCACCAGGCCGGCGATAGGTTTATATATAGTATGTGCCCTGGGGTGGCATAGGTACGTATATAGTAGTGTATAGGGGTGGCGATAGTTACGTATTTAGCATTCGCCCTGGGGTTGCGATAGGTACGTATTCAGCATTCGCACAGGGGCGGCGATATGTACATATTTAGTATTCACACTGGGGCAGTGATAGGTACATATGGTGTATGCACACCGGGGCGGCAATATGTACGTATTTAGCATTCACCCCTGGGCGGAGATAGGTACTTATTTAGCATTCAGCGGTGGCGATAAGTACGTATATAGCATGTGCACATCGGCGGCAATAAGTATGTATATAGTATGTGCACCGCGGCGGTGATAGGCATGTATTCAGCATGTGCACTGGGGCAGCGATCGGTTCATATATAGCACGTGCACCAGGGCGCTGATAGGTACATATATAGCACGCGCACCGGGGCGGCGAAAGGTACGTATTTAAAATTCACACCGGGGCGGCGATAGGTAAGTATATAGCACGCGCACCGGGGCGGCGAACGGTACGTACTTAAAATTCACACCGGAGCGGCGATAGGTACGTATTTAGCATTCACACCGGGGCGGCGATAGGTATGTATTTAGCATTCACACCGGGGCGGCGATAGGTATGTATTTAGCATTCACACCGGGGTGGCGATAGGTACGTATTTAGCATTCACACCAGGGTGGCGATAGGTATGTATTTAGCATTCACACCGGGGCGGCGATAGGTATGTATTTAGCATTCGCACCAGGGTGGCGATATGTACGTATTTCGCTTCCGACCGGGGCAGCGATAGGTACGTATTTAGAATTCACACCGGGGCGGTGATAGGTACGTATTTAGAATTCACACCGGGGCGGCGATAGGTATGTATTTAGCATTCGCACCGGGGCAGCAATTAGTACCTATTTAGCTTCCACACCGGGGCGGCTATAGGTACGTATTCAGAATTTAGGGGTGGCGATAGCTACGTATATAACATGTACACATGGGCAGCAATAAGTACGTACATAGCATGCGCTCTGCGGCGGCAGTCAGTACATATATAGCACGCGCACCGGGGCGGCGATATGGACGTATATAGCACGTGCACCAGGGCGGCGATAGGTACGTATATAGCACATGCACCGGAACGGCGAAAGGTATGTATTTCGCATTCGCACCGGGGTGGCTATAGGTACGTATTTAGCATTCGCACCAAAGCGGCGATAGGTACGTATTTAGCATTCGCACCAAAGCGGCAATATGTACATATTAATTATTCGCACTAGGGCAGCGATAGGTACTTATGTAGCATGCACACCGGGACGGCGATAGGTACTATTTAGCATTCGCACCGAGGCGGCGATAGGTACTTAAATAGTATCTGCACTGGGGCGGCGATAGGTACATATATAGTATGTGCACTGGGGCGGCGATAGGTACGTATATAGTATGCGCACCGGGGTGATGATAGATACGTATATAGTATGAACACCGGGGCGGAGATAAGTTCTTATATAGAAGGCGCAGATAGAGGTGTTACTTTTTATAGAAATATGATATACTATTGCCCTGGCCAACGTAGGAGAAATGGTGGGGAAGAAACAGCTTTCGCAAAAGGCAAAATTAGAAAGTAGCGCTGAAATGGGGTGACCAGGGAAGAGAAAGGTAGAAAGATAAAGAGACGGCTATAGAGAAAGGGGGGGGAGAAATAGAAGTTTGTATATAAAGATGTTACACACACGATTTTTCTTCAATTATATGTTTTTATGACCCCGAGCAACGCCGGGTAGCCCCGCTAGTTCAATATATATTCCCAATATATATATATATATATATATATATATATATATTTGGTTTTTTGATGTGGTTGTTTATATGTTTGAGGAGACCTAATTAAAGGGTCGAAATAATTTATAATGTATACAACCTTAATGTGTGTATAGTTTTTTTCCTTTTATTATATATATATATATATATATATATATAGTAAGTTATAAAAATATATTTATGGCAATTAAGCTATATCTCCTCATAACATTTTATGTAGATACATGAAATAATATATATATATATATATATATATAAGAGGTTTATGTAGTTTGCTTGAAGCATTGTTAACTTGTATATAGAAATATGATACAATGCAGAGGTGTGACAGATAGACACAAGTTAGGGCAAACAAGACATAATGGTGGAACAAGTTAAATAGTTTCACCCTTGATACAATGTATAGATACACACACACACACATATATATATATATATATATATATATATATATATATATATATATATATAAGATAGATGAACGAAGAGTGATAAACATGCACGAATGTCCAAATTTATTTCAAACTTCGATAGTTCAATGCAAGGTATATTCTGTAATAAAATTATGTTGATTATTCTTCGTTCATTATTATGTTTATCACTCTTCGTTCATCTATCTTTATAATTGCTCTATCTCGTATATTGAGCTTTTACCATTTCACTATAGGTTCTATCTACTAAAAGTTTACTTTTAGTTTCATATTTATTCTACACATATATATATATATATATTTATTTTTTATTTTTTCATAAACACACATATATCTGTTTATCTACACAATGTTACAATGTTATAATACCTGTATCAAGATGGTCTGGTGGAAACTCCATATGATATAATATTTCAGGAATTCTTTCTTCTTCAGAACCGTGCTCAACTCAAGTTCAAGCGTGCATTACATAACATTGTATAGATAGACAGATATATGTGTGTTTGTGAAATATATATATATATATATATATATATATATATAATTAATTATTGAAGACAATATATGTATAATCATATATCATCAGATCCTTTTACTTTGTAGTCTCCTTTGAAGATTCAGCTCAATGTTTGTCAATTATTGATAACAGAGCAAAATATAGAACAGATATTTATTATATTCCAATAACCATGGTTTGTTTTATTACTTTTATTTTTGTTTTTATTTTTTTCACATTTCCAAAAATTTCGAATTTCTGTGAGATATATTTAACGGTCTGTTTCATTTGTTTTGTGCCAAACAACATTTGTAAGTCAATATCGTCTCTGCAACACTACAAAATCATCAGAAAAAGTTCACAAATAATAAGAGTTCTTAGATTAGAGTGTCTTGAAAAACACCCACATCATACATCAGTTTCATTTTAAGGTGAAAATAAACAAAAGAACAAACAAAAATTTTAGAGCAGACACTCACATGTGTACGATCAAACTAATCAGCCATTTTGATTTTTACTTTCTTAATTTTTTTAATTTTTATTTTCGTTCAAAGCTAGTATCTCCCCCAAAAAATTAGTGCGATTCGTTTAAAAACTTTAATTCGGTAATATTTGCTAAAATATTTAATATGTACTATAATTTATTTATAAAGTCCCAGTTTATTTGAAGATAATTTATTTATTATTAAAGTTACCTGAATGTTTATGGTGCGAAACTCATTTAAGCAGATCATTATAGAGCTAGTCTCAATGTGTCAAACCGTCCATTCAATCAACTATTAAAAAAGTTTCTTCTACATAAGTGTTTATATGGAATTTATATAGTATTTATTAGTAAACCCTTTCTGAGAATATTGAGACAATGTGGAAATTTCTGGATGTTTTTCTAAGTAAGTCAACGGTTACTTCCCTTTGTTGAAGGGTCGGGGGGGGGGGCCCTATGTGCAGGTCGAAGGTCATATGGATATTGCGTGGGTGTTATGCCGTGAAGGCCATGGTGTGTCACGTGATTTCTATTTTTAGCAATGATGCATTGTTGTGTCTGGAGATATCGGCGCGAAATTTAGTCAGAGCAGAGTTAGTCGTTGAGGCCGACACATGTTAAACCTGTTTCTCCGTCCACGTGGGGACATTAAATTTGTAAAGAATTTCTACTTGAGGAAATTCAGGAGATAAAATTATCTCCGGGCAAGAATAGCCTTTTTTGTATGAACAGAGTTTGACGCCGAGGTCGACACATGTTAAAACGGTTTCTCCGTCCACGTGTGGGACGTTAAATTTGTAAAGAATTTCTGCTTGAGGAAATTTAAGAGATATGATATCTCTTGGCTGAATTGCATGTTGTTTATGAAATATTTCCCCTCGGTCAAGAATATTATCCTTGTGAAGTTGTTTCAAGCCAGATACTTGAAATAAGGAGATGGAGAATGTGAGCGAGACAAGATGAACTCCATGCAAGAAATTGCCTATGTTGAAGAGCTTGGCTCCCGAGAACTGAAATACTTTGCAACACAGATCGATTTGAGAGATATAACTGTGCCAGTTTTATCCTTACTTTCGCGTGTGATTGCCGTTCAAGACTTGGAATGAAGAAGTTGAACGAGATAGCTCCGGGGACGAAGTTGCCTATGTTGAAGAGCTTAGCTCCCGAGAACTGAAATACTTTGCAACACAGATCGATTCGAGAGATATAACTGTGCCGGTTTTATCCTTACTTTCGCGCGTGATTGCCGTTCAAGACTTGGAATGAAGAAGTTGAACGAGATAGCTCCGGGGACGAAGTTGCCTATGTTGAAGAGTTCAACTCCCGAGAACTGAAATACTTTGCTGTCGAGAAGATTCTAATCAGAGATCAAGAATCATAGAGATTGATCGTCTTTGCAACACAGATCGATTCGAGAGATATAACTGTGCCAGTTTTATCCGTATATTCGCGCGTGATTGCCATTCAAGATGAACGATGGAAAATAGCGAGTATTATGTTTATTTGAATTGTGTACTGTTCTTGTGCCATATATATTACGTTGGATTTGCTAAAAGAAAACATTGAAGAAAAAGAAGAAGAAAAGATCTTTCTGACAGACGTTTGATAAAATAAAAAAAGAGTTATTTTTATCATGGAAATTATGTTGGACTTCGGCACGGTTTGTTAATTTTATTTCTTTTGATTGTAACTTTGGTATAAAGAAAAAAAGAGACTTTTGATTGATTTGTAAGAATACGGACTTTATAGTAAGTTCATGTTTAAAAAGGATTTATTCCTTAACTTAGATTGTGTCAATTTTTGTTGTATCTAACTTTAATGTCCAGAAGTACTGATGTGTAATTTTTTTGAGTTTTATTTTTTTTGTATGTTATCCAGGAATAATTTATTTATTCCAGCTTTGGAAAAAAAGCAGTCCTGGCTACCTTTTTTTGTAAATAAAACTATATTTTAACTTTTACGAACATCTTGTGTTGTCCCATTCCTTATCTCTTGTTATAATTTTTTTATGATAATTGTCCTAGATAACATAACCTTCGTTTAGAGCGGTTTTTCGTTAACGTCACGAAAATTCCGACAACAAACTAACCTTCCCAGAAATTCATCACTCAAGTAGTAAGCCACTAGTTAAAATACGAAACTAAGGGGGTTATATTTACGGCGAAATATATCCTCCATATTTAGCCAAATTACGATTTCGAAATATAAAATGGACATTATATATTTATTTATTTAATTTCTTAAAGTGTTCTAAGGATTCAAAAGTAGTTTAACGGTGATCTGTACCTTAAACATTAATTTTTACTATGTTTTATTTCTAAATCGTACTATCAAGTGAATTGCTAAGACAAATATACGAATGTAAACAATTAGAGTCTTACATTAATATTTCCATCTATTATTTAGTCGTTTTTCTCCCTTCTTTTAAGTATCAATTATGCTTATTAATATACATTCACAAATATGCTTAGTATCCATCAATAAATTCATATCAACCACACATATATACACACACATAACATAAGTATATATATACATACATATACACACACACAAAATATACATATATATATATATATATATATATATATTCAGACACATACATGCATGTATACACCTATACATACGCTCACACACATATCGAAATATTTCTCAGTATATGTACGATAAAAAACAAGTATTTCTTTTACTTCTAAAACTAAAAAATTAAGTGCAAATAGGCTAAAGATAATGTTAAAAACCCAATTCACTCTAAACAATTAACGTGACTAAAATAGGAATTAGATCATTCCTGTTTATTTTCCTACGATGAAACTTTTTTATTTTTATTTATTTTATTTTTTTTAAATTTATTTATTTTTTTTTTTAAATTTATTTATTTATTTTTTTTTTTTTAATATCTAATATTAGGTTGTACCTACTCTTACACTTATCTATCAACATGCCTACCTGCATACATACATTAAGAGATCCGAACGCAAATAAAAACGTACAATCCACATCTACAAAAAACTCCACAAACAACCACTACAGAAATGATTGTATTTCAACAGATTACAAGCCTCTAAATATTTGTGTTAAGTAATATGATATCAAATCTTTCCCATAAAAAGAAAGCTTAACATCGAAGATCAGTTATAATAAGTCTGTACCCTTCCATTGCTTAAGGTTTCAATATAAGTGAATCGGAACTATTATGCTCAGTATCCAAACCCCTGACATACATATATATGTACACACAGATACATACACACACAATATATATGCACATATCCGAATAAACAAACATACACATGCATACACCATATATATACATATATATACACACATTATTTATTTATCTATTTATTTATTTATTTTATTTCTTTATCTGTTGGACATTTATTTTGCATAATATTTTAGATGATACTAGTGTTATTAGTTTATACTCTTACCAAAGGGATATTTTACTTACTATTTACCATTTCTCACCTAATTAATACAGATCGAAAAAAACAAAAAAAAACAAAACCAAGATGAATAAACCTATTTCAATTACTTATTGATGTTCTCATAATCTAGCCTTCTTACTATTTTTATTATAAGTCAGATATAATTTTAATTACTTCGGTTATTTTAGATTATAGGTGATGTGCTCTATTTCTAAATGTTTTATATTGATGTATTAGTACTCAGTTATCTAGTATTCGGTTTATGTTTTTTTAATTGTCAAGAAAATTCTTATGTTGTTCCTATACATTAGTTACTTACATACTCTTGATGAAAAGGGTTACCAGCACAGGTATTTTATATGGGTCTGTAGCGGGATAGGATGTATGCGGTTCTATGTAAGCAGTTCTGAATCACCTCCTGTCTTTTATTTAATAAATTATCTTTAGACATAACTATATTGTAGGATTCTAGAATACAGAGGTTGCATCTCTTAGATTTGTGAGGTTTATATTTCCCTGCTCTACCTAGTATAGACCATTTTAGGTTGTATTGTATGTTTTTGCTATTTAGTTCTCTTACATGCTTAGCTAAAGTCGTAGGAATCTTTTTTGAACTTGTATTAGGTTCTTTAAAAGAGTGTATATGGTTTCGATATCTGTCCTTAAAACTACAGCCCGTCGAACCAATGTATGTTTTAATTCTGTTTTCCTCTATAACGTTACACTTATACACTGTATCTGAGGTTAAACAATTCCCCTCTAAAGGGCATTCGCTAATGTTTCTACAGTTACATTGGGAGTTATTATTCTGATTCTGAACTGTGCTGGTATCTAAGTTACTATTCTTTTTGATTTTCGTGTTATTTGAACTTACTATAGTTGATGTGAAGTTTATCGAAGTTGAAAATGATAGCTTAACTGTATTCTTATTTATAAGTTTGCGTAGTCTACTATCTCTAGGAAAATTTCTCTCGATAATTTGGTAAAATTGTCTAGGTATGTCAGTAAGGATATTTAATCCATAAGGGGGGGTTGAACCATAGTGAATTTCTACGTCTGTTTTTCTTCTCAGTGTTTTTTACTACGGATGGTAGATTTGTTGATCCTCTAGTGTTAAGTTTAGTGCTAGGTGCAGTAATCCGCATATTATTAGTAGTTATTCTCCTATTGATTTTTCTGGGATTCCCCATAGCCATGTTATATGATATTATGTGAGGTGTATTTCTATGAGTCCCGGGATTTACATTATGCTCCAACGGGCCTACCTTTATGTAGCTTATTTTCTCATTATATCCAGATCTGGCTAATGCTTCATTATAGTAATCTTTATTTTTATTGAATAGTGATTCGTTAGATGATAGTTTTGATATTCTCTTAGAGATACTAGGGATTATGGCTTTCTTAATGGGTCTCGGGTGATTAGAATTAGAATCTACATAAAAGAGAGTTTGGTTTTGTTTATGATATGGTTCATATGTTCCATTGTTTCGGTCTAAGCAGATGTCTAGGAAGTTAACTATCTTATGGTTTAAGTCTATTGTTACCTTAAGGTCCAAATTTTTAAAGAAATTGTGGATATCTTTCTTAGTATTCTCTAACCTTCTATTGCCAGAGTTAACGAAGAATAGAACGTCATCTCTGTATAAGCCGCCCTTAAGCAATGGTAACTCTTTATGAAGCTCCTTCAAAATGTAAAGGCCGACCAAATCCGTTATCTGTGCAGAGTCCGGTGCCCCCATAGTTATGTCGAAGTTATTCTCTCTATTTTTTCTTGTCCATAGTTTGTTATTATACAGAATCAAAGTTCTTCTAGCTAGTTTAATAATATCGATCTCTAGTCTAGTTATATTCGTTTCAAATCTAGCTATATCAAGGGCTTTGTCCAGAAGTGTAGGGGATATTGATGGGTAATATGCATCAATGTCAAACATGATAAACTTCCCGTTACTCCTTTGGGGGAGTTTTGTAAACCAATCTATGACTTCGTCTGACGATGTCCATAAATTGTGAGTTATCTTGGATTTAATGGTGGGTATGATTCTATCCAATATTTTTTTACTAATTGCCCCTATGTCCGATATACATGGAGAGATCAATCTGATGGTGGGGTTATTATTAAAAATTAAAATATTAATATATATATATATATATATATATTAAAAATTAATAAATATATATATTAGTGTTTGTATACATTGTATTAAGGGTGAAACTATTTAACTTGTTCGACCATTATGTTTTATTTGCTCCAACTTGTGTCTATCCGTCACACCTCTGCATTGTATTGCCTTCAGGTATCACATTTTTCTCTCTCTCTCTCTGTCTGTCTGTGTGTGTGTCCATATTACTTACCAGGTTGGTGAGAATATATATATTCCAAAATTCATAATCGGTTCATAAAAAAAAATTATATACACACCAACTAAATGTTAAGACTTAAAAAAAAAAAAAAATGCGGCCATGTTACTCACCGTATTTTCTAGAATATATATTCCAAAATTCATACTGATCCATTCGTTAGTTGCAGAGATTACCTTGTACATTACATATAACCTCCATTGGTTTTACAACTTAGTGTAGAATTGAATTCTTTCATATATCTTCTAAAACAATTTTGTTGTGAAGTAAGTGAACACCCCTTCAAGATGAACTCTTCTAAAACCATTTAAACAGCACTCTCCCTTATTGAGTGAACAAAGTTAACGATTATCTGTTATAATGTTATTCTGGGTTCTCGACTGTGCACCATATTTATTGTCCGCATATTTATTCTAAGGATCTCCCCATCTCCCCATTTTGGCAGATGCCAGAAAGAACGGAACCAAATATTGGAACATATACTACATTTTTATATGAGCCTGTTGGCCTGATTCGTAGACACTTCATAATAATCTCAAAAGACTTCAGTTACTTGGTGGGAGGTGACGGTGTTTAAGTGGATGTCGACACGGACTGAAGACATGGGTGTTCCAAGTTCGAATCCAGTCGGTTCCACAATACTACTTTCACTTAGGGATGTTGGCAACCTTCTCATAGTCCTTCCTGTAAATACTCGATGTCTTTTCAGAAAGATTTCTAACTAGAAAATCGTCGGGGAAACTAATGCCAACACCAGAATCATCTGATTCACACAAAAGAAGTTACTTGGTAAAATTAGAAATATGTAGAACGAGTCGAAACACAACCCCCCCTCCCCACACAAGATGGACTGGTCTAAGACTATTTAAACAGCACTCTCTCTTACTGAGTGAATGAAGTTAACGATTATCTGTTATTACTTTATTTTGTGTCCTCAACCGCCATACGGGTTAGGGTTAGGGTTCTCTGGAATAAATGACTTATTTTCTATTTATGTGTCAGCCTTTCATATTTTATGAGAATAAAATGACAAAAGATTTCCTTCAATTAAAAATTGCGACCAACTACGAAACGTCAAAACTTGCGGATGTGAACTTTTATGGTTTTTTCGTATTTATTTTATTTTAATTGAAAACCTTGAAGATTACTGTTAGCAGAACTCTAAATTTTCAATAATTTTGTTTTTTTATTTTAAAAATTTAACCTTGATATTAAAAGGCATATCAGAAAAATTGAAAAATTAAATAAAAGAATCAATAAGCAAAAGTTATCGATTTCTCTTCTTTTTTTTTTGACAGACTTGTTTGAATATACTTATTATTAGACTCAAACTGAGTTAATCAACGTTTGTCTCTTCAAAGGCTTTTTTTTCTCCTATATACTTTAATCACTCAAAATAAAATTAAAATATTCCTTGAGACTGAAATTGAGTTATGTTTAAAAAAAAAAAAAAAAAAAAAAATACATGATCTTTTGATTCTTCCATCTCAAGTGCCTAAGTGATTTCATGCCTCGTTTGCGACTTTCTAATAAAAAAAATAAAATATATGCCACTAACTGTAGAAACATAAGCTTAAAAACTCTGGTGCCCAAAACTTTAAAAACATCCCCGAAGATATAAATATGCACTGGAAGGATGTATTTTGGGAACAGGAATATCGAAAGTTCCAGTCTGTATAGAAAATAGTCAGTGATTCTTACCTGGCAATAACCAGGCTTTATATATATATATATATATATATATATATATTTGTATTTTAATCTATTTTGGTTTGCTTGTTGAATACATCATATTCAGTTTAATGTCCGTGTTACATGCTGGCATGTGTTGGACAGCTTCTAGAAATTGACTTCCAAACTAGCCTATCTCTGGCCAGGTCATTATTTAAAATACATAACCTGAAATGCGACAGATTTTCTTTGGAAGTCATTTCTTTAGTTGATGGAAGGTTTTTACAAGCCCGATGTCCTTCTTGACGCCAATCCAGTGTATGTAACGGGTAGCAGATAGTAATGGGTAGCAGTGCTTTTATCAGGACACCGTCTTTAGGTGATTGCCTACGAAGGTTAAAAAGCGCTTCACCTACCCTGAATTATCTGGTTTTATCATCGGTCGAATATCGTTAGTGTGATAAAATTTGCATTGTTATCTGTCGTCCTCGGCCAACTCCGTGCCATATCTTAATCTATATCAGCTTCAGTATGAATAAAATATGCCTATACTAACCTAATATCATTATTATCGACTTTATTTTCCCAATTAAAAACACTAGTAGTATTACAGGGTGATTCATAAGTCACTTAGCTATTTATTTTTGAAATTCTACAGTTAAAAAATACGGTAATACAAAACAGAAAGTTTATTCAACAAATTCATTTACGGAAGTTTAAAATTACAGCAAATTTTCAAAATTTCCACCTTCGTTCTGCATGCATAGCTCCATTCTTTTTTGCAAGGAATTTACGACTCTTTGTAGCATATTTGATTGATTATGAAATAAATATATATAAAAACAAATATATAAACGAACAAATTTAAAATAACAAATAGCAGTAATTAGAGAGTAAGATAACAATTATCAAAAGTTCATAGTATGTTTGTGCTTCATATGGTAATCATTTTAAATAGCTAAGTGAAGTGACTTATGAATCACCCTGTATAATGCTGATCTTCCTATGACCCACTTGTTATATCAAGGAGGCTTTGTGCCAAATTTGGTGGAATTCTGCCAAGTAGTTTTGGAGCCTATAAGTGACCAACAGACACAGATAAAACGTGCTTAATTTTTATAATATAAAATGGATTCCTACTTTAATATCTCTATAATAATACGCTAGGGCAATTTCATGTTCGTACGTATATCATCACTCTCCACCCCTTCTTTAAAAGATGGGATCGTCTGATCACCAAGGATGCAATACAAAAAAAAGAAAAAGAAAAAGTAATTTTAAAAATTTAATCTGATATCGCTGTTGTATTGAACATGGAGCTAAAACACATTTTCTTGGCCTCTGAGCTAGGATCAAAGTGTACTATCTGTTCTGTCTAAAGATGGTACAATAATATCGGGAGATCTGCGTTGGCGCCGGACATCCATAAAATAGAAAAATGTCACAAAATCCTACAAAGGTTTCAACTAGATCTATTCTGAAATTACATTAACTAGAGTTCTTAGATAAGTATATTTCAGTTTGAACAAACGTGGTACACTGATATCGCGAGGTCTGTGTCTAAGAATAGAGGGATTTGTTATCCCTTTTCTTATTGTTCAACACACAAAATGAATTAACGAAATAACGAAACCTTTTTTACTACAACAAACGAAAGGATGTTATTCGTATTTAAGGTTACCTATACCGTCTGGTATAGGTGGAAAAATCTTTGGACATTGTCCGAAAGAAGAAGAGAATAAGTTCTTAGTTCAAATATCTTCAGGTGAAGATGGCAGTCGCCGTGAGCGTCCAGTGGACAAGGAGGCAAGAGAGAGACTGAAGCGATCCTTCCTGGCTGGTGCTAGAGTACCGTCTGGTCATTGTCTGCAATCTCCAAAGGGGGCTGAGGTAGTCCCTTAGGGAACTAATGAAATCAATGCGCCCTGCGAGCTGATTGGCCAAACCAGCTCACATGGACACTGTGCCCTGCGAGCTGATTGGCCAAACCAGCTCACAGGGACACTGTGCCCTGCGAGCTGATTGGCCAAACCAGCTCACAGGGACACTGATACGCATCACAAAGTAAATCTAATTCATGACTACTACATCTGGAAATATGTCAGAGACATGTGTGTGTGTGTGTGTGTATATATATATATATATGTGTGTGTGTGTATATATATATATATGTGTGTGTGTGTATATATATATATATGTGTGTGTGTATATGCATAGATATATATATGTATATATATATGTTTTTAACTTTACTCTATATGTAAGTGTGTATGTATGTTTGTGAGTATATAAATATGTACGTATTAGCGTGGGTTTGAGTATGTATGAGTATATCTCGATGTCTATGCGTGTGGTTAAAGAGGAAGAGACGGTATGACCCAATTTCTTGCAAGTTGATAGATAGGTGTCAAAGTTGGCATCTTATGGAAAGGGTTGTCTCGTCTGAAGATTTTTGAAATGTAATTTTTCTGCTTTTTTTTTTTCTTTTTCTTTCTTTCTTATGATTGTGTATTAGCGGATATTATCTTAGCTCACCAGTATATCCCTGATGAAGAGCCGAGCAGGTTCTGAAACGATTGTCGGATACTCCAACTATGTTTATTTTAATATAAAAGCTCTAATATTTATTGAGCACTTTTGAAAAGTAATGGTTTTGTTCATTTAGTTAATATTTGAACTTAATTAATTATATATATAAGCACAGCAGCAATATACATCAGATAAAGAACTGTGGAAGTTTTCACGGGTTCAACTCGTAGGCCTATTAATATCGTATCTACCTATGTACTTAACATTTGAGAATTTTGATCTGAAATTATTTTTCTATATGTGTATATATATATACACACACATAAATTTAATTAATTAAGTTCAAATATTAACAAAATGAACAAAACCAATATATATGTATGTGACTCGATGTGGCGAGTGTAAAATGCAATAAATTTGGGCAATTTGGGGCATTTTTGACCCCCCTTTGACCCCCTGGGGGCGCGAACCAGAATTTTTCTGAGATCAAGGACGCTCATTTTATATCCAGAACAATTACCTCTACATTTTGGCCAAGTTTCAGAAAAATTGAATGGATGGATCAAACGTTATGGGAGAAAAGGTAATTTTTTTACCATTTTGGGGGCTTTTGACCCCCTGGGGGCACGAACCAGATTTTTTCCAACGTCCGCGATACTTATTTTCTATTAGGAACAATTGCCTCCACATTTTGGACAAATTTCAGAGAAATTGAATGGATGGATGAAAAGTTATGGGGTAAAAAATGTCATTTTTTGCCATTTCGGGGCTAATCAGACTTTTTTTTAAAAATCGGAGAATGTCACTTTCTAACCTGACCAAAGTTACAACTTCATGCAACATTTCAGAGAAATTCAATGGATGGTTGCGGAGAAAAATCCGGACGGACGGAAATGCCTCAAAACATAGGTCCCCCAATTTATAAAATCTCTAATTGGTCCCCACCAATTAGAGCTTTTATATTAAAATAAACATAATTTGAGTATCAGACAATTGTTTCAGAACCTCCTTGGCCCCTCCTCAGGGATATACTATATATATATATATATATATATATATATATATATATATAGTCTAAAGAAGCTTTGAGTCATTTTAAACAAAGAAAGAAACTGCAGTTTAAATTCCTAGGGATACTAACTAAATCCAAGATATCGCAGACTTAGCAGTTGAATAAGCCGACTTACCTCTGGAAAATTCACAAATAAAAAAAGGGAAGTCAAGTATCTAACATTGAAACAAAAACAGGGGACCTTAACTTAAACGTGAAATATTAAACGGGGATCATCAGCTGTTTACCATGTAACTGTTTCGGAGATTTAAAAACAGGACAGTTATAATATTCATGGCTCTCCAATGGTACTGATTAAACGATCATTTCCCCAATAATCAAGTGTAGAAATAATTCAGCTTTAATTTCACTAATATATACATAAATAAATGAATAATAATAAATATATTAATAATAATATATTACCCTTAAGACTACAGTGTGATATGGTAATTTGCATATCAAATAATATTAATTATAACAATAATAATAATACTATCCAAACATTACACTCAAGAACCATTCTGCGATATGGTAGCTAGCAATAAAATTATATAGGAATAAAATTGCATTATAAAAAAAAGCTTAAGTACCTTTGGTACCAGATAGGCAAGTAGATAAGAGGATATTGTGTGTATTTAGGCAGCATTTTATCATTGATGCAAACATTGTTAAAAATAACTGAATTCGTCTGCTTGATTATACTTTTTTTTATTTAATGGTCTTTTTTGTATTAAATCAAAATAATTAATAAATGTCCCATAGGTATCACGAACGTTTTCGATTCTTCGGCGAATCATCCTCGGGTGTCAAAAGCAAATGAACAAAAAAACGGGAGAAAGAGAATTTTTTAAAAGATAGCGGAGAAACGCATACGTAAAAGAATGTTTTCGCATTGTTCCAGGAACGACGTTGACAATTTAAATTCAGCTACGCCGGAGTGGCGTCACAGAATAAAATCGCGTTACGTTAAGCATTTTAAAATGTTGCCACTGGTTTCATACGTGATGTTATTAATTGTAGGTTGTTGTGTTTTTATGTAGATAGACTCCAAAATTTTTAATTTGTTTTAATTGGCTTCGGAATGTATTATTTTAGTGTTATTAACTAGAATTTGTCTTAAACTGCCCTCACTCTGAGTTAAGACAAAAGTAAAACTCCTACGCTATGAACTTTTGATCTGGCCATAGTGTAGGATAAATTAGATGACCTTGAAAAATATTTCTTCATTAAAAATATAGAAAATGAGTTTAGGTTTGACCAACTATAGTAATATTTTATGAGGATAATCAAAGAAGCCATATGTAAACAAAATGGAGTTATTAGGAAAATAACTATTTATCAATGCAAAAAGACATTAAATGCCTAAATATTAAAAACAAATTGTTAATAGACATTACATGTATATCACTGCACTAAAATTATTAAATATCCTCATTATTTTCAAAATCATTCGCGTTCAATGATTTCATTGAGTCTTTTATGTTTTGTCAAAATGTTGGATACTTTGTTCAGTTCCATTTTCTTAATAAACATTCTTCTTTGTAAAGCACAAATCATCTCTATATCGTAGTTATTAAAGTAACTCTTTTCTTCCAAGAATGTTAGAAGTGATTCCGTATTTTTTTCTGCGACTTTAAAAAGGGTGTACGTTCGTTAGTATATCGACAAAAATATCTTTAAATATAATAATTTATCGATTAACTTTAGAATTTTTTTTTTAATTGCTAAGCTTAGTTCATAGCGTAGGAAGTTCATATTTAATTTTGTTCATAGTGTAGGAAGTTCATATTTAATTTTGTTCATAGCGTAGGAAGTTCATATTTAATTTTGTTCATAGCGTAGGAGTTTTACTGTATATAAAGTAAAAAGAAGGGTACAAAGAAAGAAAGAAGGAACAGAACCAAAGAGCATGAAAGAGAGAGAGAGAGAAAGAGAGAGAAAGAGAGAGAAAAGGAGATTAGGCAAAAGATAGAAACAAAGTCTAAGGCAGCAGAAAACACATACAGAGAGACAGACAGAGAGAGAGAAAGAAAGAAAGAAAAAGAGAGAAAGAAAGAATAAGAGAAGAGAGAAAGAAAAGAAAAAGAGAGAGAGAAAGAAAAGAAAAAGAGAAAGAAAAAGAGAGAAAGAAAAGAAAGAAAGAGAAATAAAAGAAAGAAAGAGAGAGAAAGAAAGAAAAGAAAGAGAGAGAGAAAGAAAGAGAGAGAGAAAGAGAAAAAAAGCACTTACCTGACAACTCCAGGAGAACAGTGGTTGCTATTCCAAGCATTGTCACAAGTTCCCCATATGTATGGTTGCTTAGCAACCGAAATGATCATGTAAGTGGCTATCTCTGCGACCACCGGACCTTGATAAATGCACACCAACATCAAATGCACCAATGCTGCAATCCCCACACCTACATAAAAAAAAAACAAAGAAAAAAAAAGTCAATTTGCAAGAAAAACAATCTTTTTCATTTTTTTTATGGAAGTCGCTCCAGACAAGGCATGAAGCCACTTTATGAAAGGAGCTCATCCTAATAATAAAAAGAGAGAGGAAGGTAGAATCACTTCAAGACAAACCAAGCCTGAAAGAGACCCCACCACCAGCATTCAATCCCCTGGACACCAAACAGGCTAGCTAAAATATAAGCCCTTCAAGAGCCCAATAGATAAAAAGGGGGTTACAAAGATTCCGACACAGAAAACAGCAATTCTTCCCCCTTTGTCAGAAACATTGCTCATGGAATGTGAGGATTAAAGGAAAAAATAAGGGAAGTGAGAGTTACGAGGCTGACGAAAGTAAACCAAAGTTAGTCACTTTCTGCTCTCCTTTCTACTCTTCAGGGTTAATATGACAAAGCTGAAGCATGTGATATCTGACGCTACAGAGATGATATCTGTTCCACAAGGCCAGCAGTACCCATGCAGTATCTATAAGCTTACGACTGGCTCAAACGCTATCAAATGCAGAACATGCAATAAGTGTAATGTTTTTGGATTGTTTAGATAAGGATTGATGATATTTATTATTTGGGTTGTTCGGACTATTGTTCTCATTTTGGGTGCTATTCGAAATGTTGTGAGAATACCACCCAAGATGAGAACAATAGTGCGAACAATCCAAATAATACATGCAATAAGTGGTGTCACCAAAAGGTGCACCAACCTGCTGGTGCTATGTGTAGTAGATGCATCTAATTTAATTTGCAGCACCTGTCAAAATCCGCTTCTCATGAAAATAGAAGTTGTTGCAAGTGTCGAAAGAGTCAATAAATTCACCTACCTACGTAACACAATCGATTTTAGTGGGCGAATTGACACAACTATAAGACAACTTATATCTGTGACATGGAGAGTCTTCAGGCAGCTGTCGACAATTCTACAAAACGCAGGGATCCCATCTTATGCGAGAGTTGCAGCATACAACACACAGGTCCGACCTATACTTTTGTATGGCTGCGAAACGTGGTCAATGATATGAAACGTCAGAATGACACGATTCTAGCTACAGCGCATCGGATGGAGAAAATTGATGGTCTCACTCTACAGGCTTCGATGAGAAAGTACGTCGCACAATGATGTTTCAACTGGTATGGTCACGTCGCCCGCCGTCAGTCATCCGAAATGCTCCAAAGTGTCTTCCATATTGACGTCGATGGCCCAACGCCAGATGGTAGGCTGCTTAAGACATGGAGGGATCAGTTGATGATGACCTGATCGTGGTGGGCAGAACACACGAAATGGAAACAAGCAGGAAAAGTTCGAAGTCATTCACGAAACGTCTACCCTCAAGCATGAGACAAAATGAGGAAAAATGAAAGTCATCATCATCATCACCATCAACAACAACAGTAATCATGTAATCATTAAGTTCTATTTTAACAGATTTTAATATAGCAGTATGGTTTTGATTGATTTTAAATATTTGGTCTGACCGATTACACTTTTTAACAGAGTACCTGAGGGAGCCTACCCCCCCCTCCCCACCGAAAATGTTCAACTTTTTTTCTTTTTTTTTTTTTTTTTTTTTTACTAATGAGTCACCACTTATCAAACTTAAACGCCACTCGAGGATAAAGGATTAACAAGATTGATGGATTGTCACTCGAATGATGAAGAATATTATGAGAGGATTAAAAATGATTAATGGAATGAACAAAGTTTGATTACTTATGAGGACAGTTTATGACCAATTATTTGCTGACATTCGATTTGAAGATGACCATGTTGCAGTCTGCAGGGAAGCAGTCGTGTGGTGATGTGTTCCACATTGTTTAAAAACACAAAAATATGCCTTATCACAAAATTAAGCAAGTTCTAATAGTTTTAAGACCCCCCCCCCTCATAGGAGCGTCACTTAAAATTTTTTTTTTTTTAAATGAACCTTTTTATAATCATAATTTCAGTCATGTAACCCCATTTAGTCATAGCAACTTTTGATCACCCTGAGACCCTGGAATGGGGCGATCAAAAGTTGTTATAACGAGATGAGGCTACAAAACTGATCCAACCATCTGCGAATGTGGAGAGGAGGACCATCCGATGCAACACTGCCTAGTCTGCCCTCTACTGCCAAATCGGTGCAGCTTAAAAGATCTTGCAGAGTACAACAATAATGCAAAGGACTGCGTAAAAAAGTGGGGAAACAGTCGTATAACCACTTAAATGATATGCAAAGAAGAACATATTTACATTTTTGGAAAGATAACTCGATGAAGGAACATGGCATAAAAAATATCAGGGTTTACAATTAAAATCGGTAGGACGGCTAACGAAATGTTGAAATTTAAATCCCATAAACATTCTCGAGTTTTTTTTTTTTTTACGACAAAATAAACGTTGTACTAAATAATAATTTTTAAAAAATGCTGTTGAATGCTGATCTTTTTCCCTTCTTTTTTAAATTAGATTTTTGTGAAATTTAATTGAATTAGTTAGAGTATCGTTTGGTCATTGCATGAATTGGCCACGTTGAAAGAATGGGTGAGAGTTTCTGGGTTAGTAGATGTAGAACAGTTGAGGTAGCAACCATCTGTGAATGTGAAGAGGAGGACCATACGATGCAACACTGCGTTGTCTGCCCCCTGCTGCCCAACCGGTGCAGCTTGAAAGATCTTGCAGAGTACAACAATAATGCAAAGGACTGCATAAAAAGGTGGGAAACTGTCGTACGACCACATGACACTTCGAAGACACGCAAAGAAGAATTTGTGTAAGATTTGCGAATGATTATAACCCCCCCCCCCCCCCCATAAAAAAAAACACTTACCAAGTGTCATCTCGCACCTAAATAATGTTAACGGAATCATCTTTTTTTTCTCATAAAAAGAACAAGAACTAACCCGATCACCCGGGACTTGCTAGCGTAAACAAACGATTGCTAAATTACTTTGTTCACCGTACATGTTTTCTTTAGTAAACCTTCTTTCCTATCCTTAATACTTGTAGTTTACTTGAAGCATTGTGTAGAGTGTGTAAGAAGTTGAAGGCGATGCCAATGCAATTTTGGTCGCAGACACCGTCTGATAGGAAATCACATGAGGCAAAGATAAAAAGCTGAAATGACAATATTGAAGAATTGAATATTTTTCAATTAAATATTTATTTTCTGACGTAGCATATCGCATCAGGGTGGTATGGTATCGTATAGTTTTTATTATTTTTAATTTTTGAGGTATCCTCCTCTTCTCAAAAGAATCTCAACTCAATTCGGAGAGTGCTTTTGTCCGGAAGCCAGAATCGGGAGTCTTATAGGTTAGCAGGCTGTGTACATAAAACTAAACAGAACTTTGATGAGCAAAGTTTCTTTCCAAGAACTATCCGTCTGTGGAACACAATACCACGGGGCTGCTTCCCAGCTGACTACAACATGGTCGTCTTCAAGTCCAATGTTAAGAAATTCTTGTTGAGTTGTACTCTTCAATAATCTCATTTCTGGCCAGTTTCTCAACAATTGTTACCAATCCTTACGTTGTTGCTTCACTGTCCTCCTGACAAACTCATTAACCCTTATCCTCGAGTGCCCTATCGGCCTTGATAAGTTGTGGTTCGTTAGTTATTATTTAACAAGCTGCGCATGCGTGGTCCCCCTCTGTATGTGACTTGGTGTGGTGAGTGTAAAATGCAATAAATTTGGGCAATTTGGGGTATTTTTGACCCCCCTTTGACCCCCGTGGGGCCGTGAACCAGAATTTTTCTGAGGTCAAGGATGCTCATTTTATATCCAGAACAATTGACTCTACATTTTGGCACAGTTTCAGAAAAATTGAATGGATGGATCAAACATTATGGGAGAAAAGGGTCAGTTTTTACCATTTTGTTTTTTTTTAATCCCCTGGGGGTGCGAACCAGATTTTTTCCAAGGTCAGCGATACTTATTTTCTATTAGGAACAATTGCCTCCACATTTTGGCCAAGTTTCAGAGAAATTGAATGGATAGATGAAAAGTTATGGGGCAAAAAATGTCATCTTTTGCCATTTCGGAGCCTTTTGACCCCCTGGGGGGGGGGGGGGGGCTAACCAGATTTATTTTAAAAAATCGGAGAATGTCACTTTCTAACCTGACCAAAGTTACAACTTCATGCAAAATTTCAGAGAAATTCAATGGATGGTTGCGGAGAAAAATACGGACGGACAGATGGACGGACATGCCTCAAAACATAGGTTCCCTGATTTTATAAATCGGGGGACCAATTATTATTTTCTTGGATAATTCAGATACTCAGGTCACAGCGCTTATGTTATTTTAATAAAAACTAAGATAAATTCGTTGATAAAAAAAAAAACAACAAAAAAAATAATTTACTCAGTGTTTTCTTTTTTTTATCATAGAATTTATCTGGATTTTTCACCAATTCACTCAACTGGAAAATCAATGATAAATTAGCCTTTTCAATCAGTAACTGTTTTTTGTTTTCTTTCAGAATAAAAACAGCTAAAAGTTAATTTTTATCACTAAATAAATAGCATATCGATCATTAAAGTTTTGTTGAATAAAAAAGTTAAGACATCAAATGAATGTTTTATTTTAATTACAGAATGAGATTGTTACGGTGCATTTGTTACGGTGCATTTGTTACACTTGTTTACTTTTATCTCCTCGCCTTTTCCATTATCAAATTGAACCGTAAAATAAATGTACGAGAGTGCAGTACTAATAAAGGTGTATGTAGTGGCCTCTTACTTATAAGAGCCGTGACGAAATCTGAGAGACTGCCGTAGTTAGTTGAATCGCTGTTGTTTCAGTTCGAAACAGCCTTGTTGGTGCTACTGCTGTTTGTTTTGGGTGTAACTTGGTTAATTTGCGTTAGTATGTTCAAAATACAACAAAGAAGATAACATAATTCATTTTTGGCTATAAAAAAAGGTTTTTCTTGTTTATCTATTGTTTGAGAAACACAAACTAATTTCCTGTTAATGATTCATTCGTACATTATTTGAGAGACTGTTACGTGCTACTGTCTGTTGGTCAGCGTGCAGTGAACTGCTGCCTGTATACCTCGTTTACTGTAAACCTGTTCGGACTTCTCTTTCGTTCTGTCATTCTCTACCCCCTTTTCTATTTTATTATTATTATTTGTGTCATCAATTTACGTCATATAACATTTTTCATAGTAAATTCTGATACCATATTTTTGCAAATATCATTTGTTTATCAAATTTCTAATAACTTATCTGACCTATTTTTAATACCAAATTTGTTTTAATTGTCCATTGTCTGTTGAGTTAGGTCATAAATCCTAATGCAAAATTGCATTTCCAAAATTCTTCATCAAACTTTGTCTTGATAATTCTTTCGATTTTTTATTTTTGAGTCATTAGTAATTTTTTCTACATTATCCGTCTATTGTGCTACTTAAATTCACAACTTTTAATATAAAAAAATCAAGTTGAAAAGAAATTTTATTTCTTGTGTAGTTTGGTTTAGAATGGAGAATTATCTTGAGATTACTCGAGATTGCTGATGAAGTAAAAGTTCAGGGTTTTGATTAAAAATGAACCAATATCACAATGGGGAAGATATTATCCATACTTGTTTTTGCTATAAATAATCCTTAGAGTACAGTGATTTATGATTGGTATAGGTTTTAAGTCTGTATTGGATGGGGAAAGAGTGAAAACCAAAGATACATAGAATTTTTGTCTGATATTTTTTAAACGGCAGTAATACCCGGCGTTTAATGAAAAACTCTGTGTCTTCCTGCACACAGTACTGAACCCCATGTTATTGTATTTTTATTGAAATATACTCCCTACTAAACTACAATCCAATTTATGTTTGCAGATGCGGGGAGGAGGGAAAGGGTTGCATCTTAGGAAATAGATTGTTGTTGCAATTAAAAAAAACAAGGGTTTTGAAAATGTCATTTTCGTTTAAGCTAATACACTTGTGATTCTGTTAAATAATCAATTAGCATTAAATAATAATAATAATAATAAAAATCAATGTAATTTATAAAATTCTTACGTGTGATAAACATACAGATAAGAAAATATCTGATAACTTTTATTAATATAGATCTATGAACAGACATTGTATTTCATCTCGTTTAATTATGCTAGCTCACTGTATGGGCACAAAAATAATCGAAGCCCCTTCTTTTTTATCATCATCGGTTCGCCCCCCCCCCTCCTCGCTTTCCTGGATACCTTTGTGCACGAATTATTGTTCCTTTTTTGTTGTTAAACAAAGCTCCACTTGATCAACTCGAAATGAACGTTCCAATAGATTTCGCTTATATATTTCTAATCTAATGGCATCAAATATACACCTGAATGTCTGCCAATTTTTACGGCTTTGTGTCATTATGGTTTCCATCACGATAATTGGTTCAGCAGATATAACAAGCCGTGCGTGCGTGCGTGCGTGGTTCCCCTCTGTATGTGACTCAATGTGGCGAGTGTAAAATACAATAAATTTGGGCAATTTGGGGCATTTTTGACCCCCCTTTTACCCCCTGGCGGCGCGAACCAGAATTTTTCTGAGGTCAAGGATGCTCATTTTATATCCAGAACAATTGCCTCTACATTTTGGCCAAGTTTCAGAAAAATTGAATGGATGGATCAAACGTTATGGGAGAAAAGGGTCATTTTTTTGCCATTTTAGGGGCTTTTGACCCCCTGGGGGCGCGAACCAGATTTTTTCCACGGTCAGCGATACTTATTATCTATTAGGAACAATTGCCTCCACATTTTGGCCAAGTTTCAGTCCTGGGGGACTAACCAGATTTTTTTTCAAAAATCAGAGAATGTCACTTTCTAACCTGACCAAAGTTACAACTTCATGCAACATTTCAGAGAAATTCAATGGATGGTTGCGGAGAAAAATCCGGACGGACATGCCTCAAAAGATAAGTCTCCCGATTTTATAAATCGGGGGATCAAAAACTGGACAACTGAACCCTCAATTTTACCGCAAGACTGAACGCGCGACTCAAAATTGAACACAAAAAAAAAACCCCGTAAACTGCTAAGTAATTATCAGTGTAATCACATTGATTATTCAGCGAACGTATCACTTAATGAATCATAATATTACGTTGAGGAAAACGTTGTTTTTATCTACTAATGAGATCAGGCCCAAAGGCCACCCGAGGATAAGGGTTAATATGGGTCTGTCAGGTTGACAGTGAGACAGCAACTTGAAAATTGAAACCGATGCTTAAAACTGTGCAGAATTTGATTATTTAAGAAGACGGCTCAACAAGAATTTATTAACATTGGACTTGAAAGTGACCATGTTATAGTCAGCTGGGAAGCAGCCCCACGGTACTGTGTTCCACAGACGAGTAGTTTTTGGAAAGAAATTTTCTTTATTGAAGTTCCGTTTAGTTGTAGGTACACAGAGGAAGAAAGGAAAATTATTTACAGTGGTTATAGCTAGACGAGTTTTTATTGTGAATATTTTACAGGGGAAACTATAGATTTGAGCTCAGTCGAGCACCTAGCATGAAAATAACGATTGAGTAGAGAAAGACTAGCAACGTCTCTTCTGTAAGAGACTATAGAGGACATCCTCCACTAGACTTCAAAGTCGATTCTGAATGAGAAAAATCTACCTCTCGTGGATGAAATCAAGGGTTAAGTTCAAAATTATGTATAGATTCTCAAGTCCGACAAGACACACCCAAAAATGGTCAAAGGTTACATCGGCCGAAACGTTGTGAGAATAACATCTGAGATGAGAAAAGTAGTCTGAATAATCCAAATTTCTGTTACAAATTAAAAACTGACCTGGACGCCAACCACTTTCTGTCTGTTTGTTGATCACTTAAGAAAAATTATGTTGTGGATTTTAGTAATTCAGAAGTTTAACCCAGACCTCAATGCTACTAAGACAAAGCTCCTTTTCAAAAATGGATGGTTACATTTAATGCTACTAAGACAAAGCTCCTTTTCAAAAATGGATGGTTACATTCAATGCTACTAAGACAAAGCTCCTTTTCAAAAATGGATGGTTACATTTAATGCTACCAAGACAAAGCTCCTTTTCAAAAATGGATGGTTACATTTAATGCTACTAAGACAAAGCTCCTTTCCTTTAACAATTATAAGAAACATTTTCAACCACTGATTGCCATAACACCCTACTCGAGAGCATAATATTCAAACTTGTCAGCCTAATATTCACAGGTAACATGAATTGGAGCAAATAAATAGAAGATACTGCCAAGTCTGCTGCAAAAAAAGTTGGGCTCCCTCTACCGTGCTAGAAAACTTCTCTCACCTGACAGTATCCTATATCTCTACAAAGCCACCATCCGCCCATGCATAGAGTATTTTGTCACATCTAGACTAGTGCACCATCTACTAGTCTCTCCCTCTTAGACAAGGTCTCAAAAAGAGTATCTAATAAGTCCCTCACTATCCACAAAGCTTCAGCCCCATCGCCGCAATGTTGCATCCTTGTGCTTGTTTTACAAGTACTTTAACGGAATGTGCTCTGATGAAGTTGCTGCTCTGGAGCCCCCCCTCGCCGTAAATACACTCGACCAACCAGACAATCAGCTAAATCCCATCCATTCACTGTGGAGGTCCCCAGATGCCAGAGAGCCTTCTACTCCAATAGCTTCTTTTCTCGAGTTGCCGGCCTTTGGAACTCCCTCCCTGCTCCCTGTTTCACCGACATGCAGAAATTTACAACTAATGTGAACAAGCATCTCGCTGCACAGCTCCCAATTTAGGATGACCCCCCCCTAAACTTTCACCCTAATTTTTAGTAGCTTTTTACATCTACAGTGGCAACTTGCCTTGTTTGATGTGAACTAAGTTAAAAAAAAAAATTTTTTTAAAAACAAAAACAATGTAGGCATAACTCTTTATAGTTATTTCTTTTGGAAAAGAAAATATTTTGAAATATTAAAAAAAAAAAAAAAAAAAAAAAAAAAAGAAAAAAAAAAGGATAATGTGAACCTTATATTTGAAGTTTCTAATTTATAACAAGCCGCGCATGCGTGGTCCCCCTCTGTATGTGACTCGATGTGGCGAGTGTAAAATGCAATAAATTTGGGCAATTTGGGGCAATTTTGACCCCCCCTTTGACCCCCTGGGGGCACGAACCAGAATGTTTCTGAGGTCAAGGATGCTCATTTTATATCCAGAATAATTGCCTCTACATTTTGGCCAAGTTTCAGAAAAATTGAATGGATGGATCAAACGTTATGGGAGGAAAGGGTCTTTTTTTTGCCATTTTAGGGGGCTTTTGACCCCCTGGGGACGCGAACCATTTTTTTTCCAAGATCAGCGATACTTATTTTCTATTAGGAACAATTGCCTCCAAATTTTGGTCAAGTTTCAGAGAAATTGAATGGATGGATGAAAAGTTATGGGGCAAAAAATGTCATTTTTTGCCATTTCGGGGCCTTTTGATCCCCTGGGGGCCTAACCAGATTTTTTTTTTTAAATTGGAGAATGTCACTTTCTAACCCGACCAAAATTACAACTTCATGCAAAATTTCAGAGAAATTCAATGGATGGTTGCGGAGAAAAATCCGGACGGACGGAAATGCCTCAAAACATAGGTCTCCAGATTTTATAAATCGGGGGACCAATTAAAAAGAATTCTGTTCAATTAATACTGTAATAATTCTTACTTAAATAAAAAATTACAAATTAAACTTTCCTACGTTGGAATTGATTTTCATAACCCACTTAATTAAAAAAAATTGTTTTTTACTAAGCTTCATATTGAAATTGATATTTTTCAAAGATCTCAATTCTGCCTTTATGCTACAAACTTAACGTTTTTCATATTTTTTCTAAATGAATAAATGCCAAAGTTTTTTTTTCATTTATCACTTCTATATTAGCATCAAGAACAGATTACTCTTATTTAAATCAATAATACAACAATATTTTGAAATACTCTATATATAGTACAGACAAACGATCCAAAGACAATCATTAGAATGCCTAATTAGCATAATTTTTTTAAAACAGTTCATAAATTAATGTTTGGTGTTATACATTTGTAATTTTATTGTGTCATTTTGTCTCTATATATGTAATAGTGTTGTCGATATTAACAGTAATATATTAAAATGGTTTAATAAAACCAATGGATGACTTAGTTAACACCGCAATATTTTTCTCAAGTGAAGTAATTTCATCTTTCTTTTAATTTCATTCAGGACTTATTTAAAAGATAAATAAATTTGTCTCAAAATTCCCGAAATGTTAATGTTTATCTATTTATATGAATAAATGCGAAAGTTTTAGTCTTGTGTTTACAATACAAGAAACTTATGAATAAAATGTTTATTATTTTAAATTTTGGTTGCAAGTAGCAACTTTGCGAAACGATAGTGAGCTGGCAAAGCCAGTTAGAATATATATATATATATATATATATAAACAAATATTAAATTACATTTTACCTACAGATCACGTCGTTTCGAGCTTATGGCTCTCTTCAGTGTAGGGAAGTGATAATTTCAGATGGTCATAAGGGGTGAACCCAGTTCACAGAGTCACCTTTGGATCTGCACGCTTTCACTCTATCCTCATGGCCATTTCAAATTACTACATGGTACGGAGAATTTAAGTCATATTTATGCCCATCACATAGTAAACATTAAGACAGACTAGAGGATTCGACAACCTTACTTGGAGTCTTGCTTTGTATATATATTCTATTTATCTTCCTCCCACAAGGTAAGATGTGACACAAGGTTGGGAAAGTGGGATTTGAAAAGCCAGCGCCCGAGAAGGTGAGCACTCTGACCTACAAAAAATGCCTGGGCAGCTCCGTCGGCATTCCCCGGTACGTGCGCCTCAGGCAGTAAGCAATAAACTTACTCCACCCCAAAGAGGCGAGGCAAAGCCTGGGAGGGTGGACCTCATAGAACTGCACAGGACAGACCCATAGACCGGCGTAAATCAAGCCCCGAAGGCCAAGACAATACCTGTCTATGGGGTGTAGTATCCATCGGAACAGATACTACACTTTGATCTTGGTCAAAGTTATGAAAATATATTTATGACAATTAAGTTACACAGAGGCAACCGCATTTCATTCCTGTAGGAAATCGTCAGGCTGAAGTACATGGAATTCATGTTACTGGGTGTTTTTATATATCCACGTGTAGTTTAGTCTAGCTAACTAATCAATCAAATTCATTGTTATTCCCTCCCACCGGTTAATGTTTTCATTAGTCAATGGCAGCTATTAATAAAATAAAAATGCTTGTTGATTTCCCCCCCCCCCCGATAGCTTGCATCCTACATAATCCCCGTTTTATTCTGGTTTGTCAGTGTTCTTGGTGCAACATCGGTACATGTTCTTTACAATATCTTTTTGAAAATAAGGATTTGTTGCTTGGATGGCATACTTCAGAATGGCCGTACCAGAATTATGAAGCAAATATGCCCGCAGTAACTTCTGAACGGCATGCCAACCTAATAATCTTTTTTAACTCGTTTCATAAAACAATATTTCATCAAGTTTTTTCACATATTCTATTCTTTCAACGTGGCCATTCCAACAAAGTCTCCTGTTCTGCACACATCTCCCTATACTGTCCAGCGTTAATCTTCCTCTGAGGTCATCAGATCTAAGTCTGTCTTTAACACTCACATTACACATCCATCGTATCATTCTCATATCATTTCTCTTCATACAACGCATGTCCTCAAACCATACTGGCCAAGTTTCGCTTCAATACATCAGACTTCATGCTTCCTTTGGTCGACAGTGGTAACTCTCTGCTGGTTAGTAATGACAGAAGTTCCATAACCTGGCTGAATGATCAAATGTAATTTTAATTTTTGTCTCCCTTGAAATTTCATGTTCTAATTTAATCATTTCTTTGTTTTTAGAGGGGAAGTGTCTCTTTACAAGCACCATCAACCGTCTTCATAAGAATTCAAATTTTATCCATTTATTATTTTCAATATTCTTCATCATCCAACTGAGAATCCTTCCAATCTCATTAACCCTTATTCTCGGATGTCTTTGGATAAGTAGTGACTCCTTTAAAAAAAAATTTTTTTTATTACTATGGAATGGATATTGGCAATGTCCATTCCCTCATAAATTTGTATGTATTACCTCCCCCACAAAGAACAAAGAGAAGAATTTGTTGGGGATTTTAAAATTTTACAAAGTTGCCCCTGACTATTCACAGGTGTAATTAAAAAAATATAAAGTTAATAATTTGAAATATTAAAAACAAAGCCATTAGGAGCCATACAATGCAAGTAAGTTTAAAAAAAATTATATTTAAAAACATTTTGGCAATAGACACCTTCGTCAGAGAAACTAGTTGTTTCATATTTTTTAAATCCTTTTATTTTTCCTGATTGTTGTTTAAAATTCGCAAGATGTTATTTTTACATGGTATCAGGAAGACAGTCGCAGAATTCAATTCTTTGAATTCGTTTTTGATACTACGTACTAGTTAAGGATACGTCCTTGACGATCAGTCTGACAGGGGGTGGACCGCTGTGGTATAAGCTGGTACTGCTCTGAGGTATTTTCCTAGGTAATCCTAGGAAGTCCACCCTCCCAAGCTTTGCCTTCTCTCTTGCCTGGTTTATTGCCAATCGCCTGAGACGCCCCTACCAGGGAATGCTGACAAGGTTATATTTTTTTGTAGGCCAGGGTGTGCTAATCCTAGTGCACTGGCTTTTCTAAACCACACCTGACCTCGTGTTTAACCTCCAAAGAAGTGAATAATATCAGGAAGATAGCCCTTAGCCAAGAACGAGTTGCACGTGGCTGCGTTAGTAAAGAAATTGATGATTTTTTTCCTCTTTGAAGAAAGTTAATAATTTGTTACTTGGAATTGAACCTGAGCCCTCTTGGTTTCCATTTTGTTTCTGATAAACTGATTAAAACCTGTAAATTATTATGGAGCATAAATACAATAGGCACACCAGAATCAAATTTTCTTAAAAGTCAATTTTGTTTTTACACATTTGTTCTTATATTCCCGCTTAATTTGTAAGCAAACAATGATTTGTGTATGTTTTATGGAGATGTTGCACTTACTATATTCATTTGAATAAATGTTAAACGGAAGTCATGTTTATAAAAAAAACTTAATAAAAATAATAAAAAATCAAAATACACATCTTTTATTTAATGAGAAGTCTATGGAGATCCATTTTTCATTTATGATATTCATATTTGAATTAAAACAAAATATCTTTATAAAAAAATCAAAATACAGTTTTTAATTTAATTTTAATATCATTTAATTAAAAGTTGATAGAGATTTTGCAGAAGTCTATGGAGATCCATTTTTCATTTATGATATTCATATTTGAATAAAAACAAAATATCTTTATAAAAAAATCAAAATACAGTTTTTAATCTTATTTTAATTTCATTTAATTAAAAGTTAATAGAGATTTTGCAGAAGTCTATGGAGATCCATTTTTCATTTATGATATTCATATTTGAATAAAAACAAAATATCTTCATAAAAAATCAAAATACAGTTTTTAAGTTTATTTTAATTTCATTTAATTAAAAGTTGATAGAGATTTTGCAGAAGTCTATGAAGATCTATTTTTCATTTTTGATATTCATATTTGAATTAAAACAAAATATCTTTATAAAAAAAATCAAAATACAGTTTTTAATTTTATTTTAATTTAATTTAATTAGAAGTTAATAGAGATTTTGCAGAAGTCTATGGAGATCCATTTTTCATTTTTGATATTCATATTTGAATAAAAACAAAATATCTTTATAAAAAAATCAAAATACAGTTTTTAATCTTATTTTAATTTCATTTAATTAAAAGTTGATAGAGATTTTGCAGAAGTCTATGGAGATCCATTTTTCATTTATGATATTCATATTTGAATAAAAACAAAATATCTTTATAAATAAATCAAAATACAGTTTTTAATTTTATTTTAATTTCATTTAATTAAAAGTTGATAGAGATTTTGCAGAAATCTATGGAGATCCATTTTTCATTCATGATATTCATATTTGAATTAAAACAAAATATCTTTATAAAAAATCAAAATACAGTTTTTAATCTTATTTTAATTTCATTTAATTAAAAGTTGATAGAGATTTTGCAGAAGTCTATGAAGATCTATTTTTCATTTTTGATATTCATATTTGAATTAAAACAAAATATCTTTATAAAAAAAATCAAAATACAGTTTTTAATTTTATTTTAATTTAATTTAATTAGAAGTTAATAGAGATTTTGCAGAAGTCTATGGAGATCCATTTTTCATTTTTGATATTCATATTTGAATAAAAACAAAATATCTTTATAAAAAAATCAAAATACAGTTTTTAATCTTATTTTAATTTCATTTAATTAAAAGTTGATAGAGATTTTGCAGAAGTCTATGGAGATCCATTTTTCATTTATAATATTCATATTTGAATAAAAACAAAATATCTTTATAAAAAAATCAAAATACAGTTTTTAATCTTATTTTAATTTCATTTAATTAAAAGTTGATAGAGATTTTGCAGAAGTCTATGGAGATCCATTTTTCATTTATGATATTCATATTTGAATTAAAACAAAATATCTTTATAAAAAAATAAAAATACAGTTTTTAATTTAATTTTAATTTCATTTAATTAAAAGTTGATAGAGATTTTGCAGAAGTCTATGGAGATCCATTTTTCATTTATGATATTCATATTTGAATAAAAACAAAATATCTTTATAAAAAATCAAAATACAGTTTTTAATCTTATTTTAATTTCATTTAATTAAAAGTTGATAGAGATTTTGCAGAAGTCTATGGAGATCCATTTTTCATTTATGATATTTATATTTGAATTAAAACAAAATATCTTTATAAAAAAATACAAAATACAGTTTTTAATTTGATTTAATTTCATTTAATTAAAAATTGATAGAGATTTTGCAGAAGTCTATGGAGATCCATTTTTCATTTATGATATTCATATTTGAATTAAAAATAAATATCTTTATAAAAAATCAAAATACAGTTTTTAATCTTATTTTAATTTCATTTAATTAAAAGTTGATAGAGATTTTGCAGAAGTCTATGGAGATCCATTTTTCATTTATGATCTTCAAATTTGAATAAAAACAAAATATCTTTATAAAAAATCAAAATACAGTTTTTAATCTTATTTTAATTTCATTTAATTAAAAGTTGATAGAGATTTTGCAGAAGTCTATGGAGATCCATTTTTCATTTATGATATTCATATTTGAATTAAAACAAAATAGCTTTATAAAAAAATCAAAATACAGTTTTTAATCTTATTTTAATTTTATTTAATTAAAAGTTGATAGAGATTTTGCAGAAGTCTATGGAGATCCATTTTTCATTCATGATATTCATATTTGAATTAAAATAAAATATCTTTATAAAAAATCAAAATACAGTTTTTAAGTTTATTTTAATTTCATTTAATTAAAAGTTGATAGAGATTTTGCAGAAGTCTATGGAGATCCATTTTTCATTTATGATATTCATATTTGAATAAAAACAAAATATCTTTATAAATAAATCAAAATACAGTTTTTAATTTTATTTTAATTTCATTTAATTAAAAGTTGATAGAGATTTTGCAGAAATCTATGGAGATCCATTTTTCATTTATGATATTCATATTTGAATTAAAACAAAATATCTTTATAAAAAATCAAAATACAGTTTTTAATCTTATTTTAATTTCATTTAATTAAAAGTTGATAGAGATTTTGCAGAAGTCTATGGAGATCCATTTTTCATTTTTGATATTCATATTTGAATAAAAACAAAATATCTTTATAAAAAAATCAAAATACAGTTTTTAATCTTATTTTAATTTCATTTAATTAAAAGTTGATAGAGATTTTGCAGAAGTCTATGGAGATCCATTTTTCATTTATGATATTCATATTTGAATTAAAACAAAATATCTTTATAAAAAAATCAAAATACAGTTTTTAATCTTATTTTAATTTTATTTAATTAAAAGTTGATAGAGATTTGGCAGAAGTCTATGGAGATCCATTTTTCATTCATGATATTCATATTTGAATTAAAACAAAATATCTTTATAAAAAATCAAAATACAGTTTTTAAGTTTATTTTAATTTCATTTAATTAAAAGTTGATAGAGATTTTGCAGAAGTCTATGGAGATCCATTTTTCATTTATGATATTCATATTTGAATAAAAACAAAATATCTTTATAAATAAATCAAAATACAGTTTTTAATCTTATTTTAATTTTATTTAATTAAAAGTTGATAGAGATTTTGCAGAAGTCTATGGAGATCCATTTTTCATTTTTGATATTCATATTTGAATTAAAACAAAATATCTTTATAAAAAAATCAAAATACAGTTTTTAATCTTATTTTAATTTCATTTAATTAGAAGTTGATAGAGATTTTGCAGAAGTCTATGGAGATCCATTTTTCATTTTTGATATTCATATTTGAATTAAAACAAAATATCTTTATAAAAAATCAAAATACAGTTTTTAAGTTTATTTTAATTTCATTTAATTAAAAGTTGATAGAGATTTTGCAGAAGTCTATGGAGATCCATTTTTCATTTATGATATTCATATTTGAATAAAAACAAAATATCTTTATAAATAAATCAAAATACAGTTTTTAATTTTATTTTAATTTCATTTAATTAAAAGTTGATAGAGATTTTGCAGAAATCTATGGAGATCCATTTTTCATTCATGATATTCATATTTGAATTAAAACAAAATATCTTTATAAAAAATCAAAATACAGTTTTTAATCTTATTTTAATTTCATTTAATTAAAAGTTGATAGAGATTTTGCAGAAGTCTATGGAGATCCATTTTTCATTTTTGATATTCATATTTGAATAAAAACAAAATATCTTTATAAAAAAATCAAAATACAGTTTTTAATCTTATTTTAATTTCATTTAATTAAAAGTTGATAGAGATTTTGCAGAAGTCTATGGAGATCCATTTTTCATTTATGATATTCATATTTGAATTAAAACAAAATATCTTTATAAAAAAATCAAAATACAGTTTTTAATCTTATTTTAATTTCATTTAATTAAAAGTTGATAGAGATTTTGCAGAAGTCTATGGAGATCCATTTTTCATTTTTGATATTCATATTTGAATTAAAACAAAATATCTTTATAAAAAAATCAAAATACAGTTTTTAATCTTATTTTAATTTCATTTAATTAAAAGTTGATAGAGATTTTGCAGAAGTCTATGGAGATCCATTTTTCATTCATGATATTCATATTTGAATAAAAACAAAATATCTTTATAAAAAAATCAAAATACAGTTTTTAATCTTATTTTAATTTCATTTAATTAGAAGTTGATAGAGATTTTGCAGAAGTCTATGGAGATCCATTTTTCATTTTTGATATTCATATTTGAATTAAAACAAAATATCTTTATAAAAAAATCAAAATACAGTTTTTAATCTTATTTTAATTTTATTTAATTAAAAGTTGATAGAGATTTTGCAGAAGTCTATGGAGATCCATTTTTCATTTTTGATATTCATATTTGAATAAAAACAAAATATCTTTATAAAAAAATCAAAATACAGTTTTTAATTTTATTTTAATTTCATCTAATTAAAAGTTGATAGAGATTTTGCAGAAGTCTATGGAGATCCATTTTTCATTTTTGATATTCATATTTGAATAAAAACAAAATATCTTTATAAAAAAATCAAAATACAGTTTTTAATTTTATGTTAATTTCATTTAATTAAAAGTTGATAGAGATTTTGCAGAAGTCTATGGAGATCCATTTTTCATTTTTGATATTCATATTTGAATTAAAACAAAATATCTTTATAAAAAAATCAAAATACAGTTTTTAATTTTATTTTAATTTCATTTAATTAAAAGTTGATAGAGATTTTGCAGAAGTCTATGGAGATCCATTTTTCATTTATGATATTCATATTTGAATAAAAACAAAATATCTTTATAAAAAATCAAAATACAGTTTTTAATCTTATTTTAATTTCATTTAATTAAAAGTTGATAGAGATTTTGCAGAAGTCTATGGAGATCCATTTTTCATTTATGATATTCATATTTGAATTAAAACAAAATATCTTTATAAAAAAAATCAAAATACAGTTTTTAATTTTATTTTAATTTCATTTAATTAAAAGTTGATAGAGATTTTGCAGAAGTCTATGGAGATCCATTTTTCATTTATGATATTCATATTTGAATAAAAACAAAATATCTTTATAAAAAATCAAAATACAGTTTTTAATCTTATTTTAATTTCATTTAATTAAAAGTTGATAGAGATTTTGCAGAAGTCTATGGAGATCCATTTTTCATTTTTGATATTCATATTTGAATAAAAACAAAATATCTTTATAAAAAATTAAAATACAGTTTTTAATCTTATTTTAATTTCATTTAATTAAAAGTTGATAGAGATTTTGCAGAAGTCTATGGAGATCCATTTTTCATTTATGATATTCATATTTGAATTAAAACAAAATATCTTTATAAAAAAAATCAAAATACAGTTTTTAATTTTATTTTAATTTCATTTAATTAAAAGTTGATAGAGATTTTGCAGAAGTCTATGGAGATCAATTTTTCATTTATGATATTCATATTTGAATAAAAAAAAAAAAATCTTTATAAAAAATTAAAATACAGTTTTTAATCTATTTTAATTTCATTTAATTAAAAGTTGATAGAGATTTTGCAGAAGTCTATGGAGATCCATTTTTCATTTATGATATTCATATTTGAATAAAAACAAAATATCTTTATAAAAAATCAAAATACAGTTTTTAATCTTATTTTAATTTCATTTAATTAAAAGTTGATAGAGATTTTGCAGAAGTCTATGGAGATCCATTTTTCATTTATGATATTCATATTTGAATAAAAACAAAATATCTTTATAAAAAATCAAAATACAGTTTTTAATCTTATTTTAATTTCATTTAATTAAAAGTTGGTAGAGATTTTGCAGAAGTCTATGGAGATCCATTTTTCATTTATGATATTCATATTTGAATAAAAACAAAATATCTTTATAAAAAAATCAAAATACAGTTTTTAATTTCATTTTAATTTCATTTAATTAAAAGTTGATAGAGATTTTGCAGAAGTCTATGGAGATCCATTTTTCATTTATGATATTCATATTTGAATAAAAACAAAATATCTTTATAAAAAAATCAAAATACAGTTTTTAATTTCATTTTAATTTCATTTAATTAAAAGTTGATAGAGATTTTGCAGAAGTCTATGGAGATCCATTTTTCATTTATGATATTCATATTTGAATAAAAACAAAATATCTTTATAAAAAATCAAAATACAGTTTTTAATCTTATTTTAATTTCATTTAATTAAAAGTTGATAGAGATTTTGCAGAAGTCTATGGAGATCCATTTTTCATTTATGATATTCATATTTGAATAAAAACAAAATATCTTCATAAAAAAATCAAAATACAGTTTTTAATTTCATTTTAATTTCATTTAATTAAAAGTTGATAGAGATTTTGCAGAAGTCTATGGAGATCCATTTTTCATTTATGATATTCATATTTGAATTAAAACAAAATATCTTTATAAAAAAATCAAAATACAGTTTTTAATCTTATTTTAATTTCATTTAATTAAAAGTTGATAGAGATTTTGCAGAAGTCTATGGAGATCCATTTTTCATTTATGATATTCATATTTGAATAAAAACAAAATATCTTTATAAAAAAATCAAAATACAGTTTTTAATTTTATTTTAATTTCATCTAATTAAAAGTTGATAGAGATTTTGCAGAAGTCTATGGAGATCCATTTTTCATTTATGATATTCATATTTGAATAAAAACAAAATATCTTTATAAAAAAATCAAAATACAGTTTTTAATTTTATTAGAAGTTGATAGAGATTTGGCACAATCGGAATTTATAAATACATAGTTAATTATTTACTTCACTGTCAAACATATACTGTGATCTTGTATGTATCTTCCTTGCAATCGTTTTTGCAAGTTATCTCCCATTTTTAGAACTCTTCACTGACCTCATGCCAGAGATAAAGAATCTTTTTTTTCTCACCACGGACAGCATACTGTTTAGATGTGTAAAAACGCTGCTAATAAATGCTCTTAATTCCTGACTTATACTAACTGTCCCTATCCGGCATTGCCCGCAATTACTTTTACTTTAACTTACTGAAATGTAAAAAAAGAATTTGCATCCTCTATAAAAAAAAAGTGAAAAGTAGAATAAACAAAGGGAAGTAACTATTTATATGTCAAAATTCTTCCCTTTTTTTTCTTCAGCTGGCGTCATTTTGAAAATTATTCCGGTCGGATAATTTTTACACCAGGAGTGTGTTCAACGATTGTCAACCAGGATGATGACAAGACTCTTCACACTTACCTAGAAAGAGCGGCTTCAAAGAGTAAATCTGTTCTCATTTGAGCAGTGGAGGATGCGAGGAGACCTGATTCTGGCATACAACATCATCAACAGGAATTTAAATCTAGTATTCACAGAGTTTTTCACCTCAGCGTCAAATCACAGTCTCTGTGGGAACTCGCAAAAGACCACCACCGTTTTCAGCTCAATAGTATTATAAAGTTAAAACATAGGAACATATGACAACCAAATTAGTTTGGCAATTCAATTCAAAAAGTGACCGTATCAATTCTTAAGTACGACATCCAAGCAACAAATCCTTGTCTAAAAAAGCTATCGTACACCTGGAGTGTGTTCAACAGTTGGCAACCAGAATGGTGACAAGACTCTCCACGTTTATCTATAAAAAGCGGCTCCAAAGACTAACCTATTCTCACTTGAGCAGCAGAGGGTGCGAGGAGACTTGATTCTGACGAAAAACATCATCAATGTGAATTTAAATCTACTTTTTGAAGAGTTTTCCATCTCGGCGCCCAGCCGTAGTCTCGCAGGCAGCCGCAAAAGATTCACCACCATCGTTTTTCGGTTCAATAGAAGGAAGGCAGCGTGCTCTACATATTTCTGCTCCGTGAAATAACCTACTAGAAAATGCTGTGTCGATGACTACCACACCCAGGCTTAAAGCAGATTTGGACAAACATTCAGATTACATGGCTTGTTGCACTTTTCTATTTTTTTTGCCAAATAAATTTGATATAAGAAACATTTTTATTTTTCAAAACATGGAGTAAATCTGATTTCCAAAGTTAAATGGTAATAACTTTTTGAGCAGATAAAACCTGTACATATATATTACATTATGTGCTGTGTTCATCCTTATATATTTATACGTTGCCTGTAAAATGGTTAACTGAGCGAACTATTTTGTATCGGTCTACATGACTGGCAATGAGATTGTAATTCGGCTTGGCGATTATGTAATCATCGCCTCTTCACAGTGTAGGCGTATGGCACTTCTGTGTGTAACTAAATTCATACGCGATGAATCGTTTTGACACAAAAGCTAAACCACGCAGATCTTCGGTTCCAGCTTATCTCTCAAACAGACAAGACGTATAACCTGCGCTACGACTCGAGGAACTCCCAGATATTATTTCGTCTAACTGACACAAATCATTCAATTGTATTATCTCCATTTTGTTCCTGTGAATAAAACGTCATATCTATTTAGTTGTGGAGCCATTATTTATTTTGAGGAAGATTGGTGATCCCTTTTTGCTTATGTAACATTTCTATTTTAGTCAGATTCGGCCAGACGTATTACTCTTCCAAGTAAGTTTGTCATTCTTATTTTCTTCCTGCTTTAAACCACAAACCTAAAATTGGTTCCCAACTAAAAATCTATGTCGTCTACTTTGATATTTTTCCTATATTCTACTAAGTTGACATATTTCACAACTTCATCAACTTACCGAAAGCTAAAATATAAAAGTGCTTTTTTCGGTAATGGTAAAGATTGACGGTCTTAACAGTTTAAATAAAATTAGTGTATAGGCGATATATATATATATATATATATATATATATATATATATATATATATATATATATATATATTTTAAAACTTATGACACTAAGAACGTTTTGGAGTTAAAATCAATGTATTATTACGTAGTAATAGGGAAAAAAGATGTTTTAATACTTTTTTCATCTTGAGCGATACAAAAAAAAAAAACATGGTGGCATTTTATGAAAATCACGATTCTTGTAGCATATCGGCACATACCAAACCTGTTTTTCTTCCGATTATATGCATAATACTAAATAGGCATAATCACGTTGACACACCGGTTCCCATTAGATCACCGAAGTTAAGCAACGTTGAGCCTGGTCAGTACAAGATGGGTGATTATTTGGGAATACCAGGCGCTGTATCTAGACATCTAGCTATGGGCAAATAGTGTCACCAACCTGCAGTGCCTAGCGTGGCGACTATGGCAAAAACCCCTGTAGGACAGTCACCAATAAGGTGGGCGGAAACCAGAGAGGGGTTCCTCCTCCTCCAGGAGTGATCAAAAACCCTGATGGTGACTAAATAGATTCTAACTAGGAACGGTTTCTCGTTTAATAATATTTAAAAACAAAACAAAACAACATAAAACCATTTTTATCGCCTATACACATTTTTTTATCACATTATATTTACACCGTCAATCTTTACGATTTCCTTTTTTTTCTTAGCGAAAGCTAAATTATTAAAGTGATTCAATTTGTTTTAGCTGGAACTATTGTACGCAACAAACTTACCTTTCCAGATGGGGAAATATGCAGAGAGCATTCCAACAATTCCTTTTTGTAAATGTCCGCCAAGTTTAAATTGAAGGAACAGAGGTGGTATACAGATGACAGCTAAAAATATAAAATGTATGACCACGGATATATCTGGAAGATAAAAGAAAAAAAAAACATTATGAGTTAAAAAAAAAATTTTTTCATCTATTATATTTAAGCTAAGTTAATCAACGTTTGTTTCCCTAAGATTTTTTCCTTTATATTTTACTCACACAAAATACATGCTAAAATATTCCTCAGTTTTGGGATTGAGTTATGCTTGAAAAAAAAAAAAATTCCATTTTAATTGTTCTAATTCAGCGTAATTTGCAATTAACTCACCAAGTGACCCATCTCTTATTCAGTTTCCATCTATCACTCTTACCCTCTCCCATTGTATGACCTGCTCTTATTTTATACGGTATCTATCACTCTCACCTCTGTAACTCTCTCTTTGTTTATTACCTTCGACTGTTAATAAACAAAGAAAAGAATAAAAAGATTAGAATAGTTTATTATAAACAAAAGGCAATATCTCTAGTGGTAATAATATTATTTAAACCGTAGCTGTAGGGAGTAAGAGAGAGAGAAGAGGGGCTATAGTGAGAAGAAAGAGAGTAATTTTGGATGTTGTCTTTATATATATATTTTTTATATATTTAACTGGCTTTGCAAACTCACTTTTTTCTGATTCAAACAATCTAACCCGAGCTCAAGGGGTGACTCAATGGATCACCTTATTATTTTGTCGAGCTTTGGAATCTCTACATTTTGAGAATAACATCCAAGATGAGAACGTTAGTCTGAATAATACAAATTATTAATCCGCATCTAAAAAATTCCAAAACAAAGATTATTCTAAAAAAAAAAAAAAAAAAAAATTTTTTTTTTTTAAATATTTTTTTAAACAAAAATAATTTAAAAAATTCCAAAACAAAGATTATTCTAAAATAAGAAAAAAAAAGATAAAAAATAAAAATAATTAATATTTTTTAAAACAAAAATAATAGCTGGAGCTTGGAGAGTGCAAACTTTTTCCAATATTCAACAATACGAAACTTGACCATAGAGGTGTGAAAGAAAAAGCAAATAAAGTAGAATTTAAGATAAAGTGTGTGTGTGTGTGTGTGTGTGTGTGTGTGTGTGTGTGTGTGTGTGTAGGGTGGGGAGAATAAGAGTTGTGATTGGTCAAACAAGATCATGTGACACTAAAAGAGAAAGTATTTTTTTTAAATACTTAATTAAGTTGGCAAGACAAGGTTAAGCATACAGGTGGCCATGTAAGTCCGCTTTCGCATGGTCACTTGGATAAAGAAATTATAAAGATTCTCGGAATGCATTACCAAACTGACCGATGATTGTTGTGCAGTTAAATTAATATTTCAAATATTCCATCATTCTTAGTCATTCAGTTTTTTCAGTTGACTCTGCACCTATGAAGGATTAATCTATACATTTTATGAAACGGTTCTTAAAAAAGGGGAGATAACTAATCTCTTGATATACATTGATAAAAAGCAGTGAGTATTTGCTCGTAATCTGAGTAAATCAATGTTCGTTTCCCTAAGATCTTTTCCTATATATTTTAATCACACAAAATATATGTTAGAATATTCCTCAGTTTTGGGATTGAACTTTGTTAGAAAAAACTCCCGTTGTTATCGTTCTAATTAGGCTTAATTTGAAATTAACTCACTGAAAAAGGCTTGAAACTCGATCAGGGAACCGTTTATACTGTCTTCAATGGGACTATTAAAGCTCAATTTCACTGGATTAGATGGAAATAATAATCGACTTTTTGCCTCAGTCAAAAATAAAGCGACTCACCAAAATCACTGAAAGTGTTCTCTCACTTCTCTCCTTTTATTTTATTCTTTTTTTGACTCATTTGAGTCAGCAGATTTCAGATATTAAATAATCATAGTTCATTCTTTTTAACCAATGAAAATACAGATAAGTCGTTTTAACCAATGAAAATACAGATATAAGTCGTTTTAACCAATGAAAATACAGATAAGTCGTTTTAACCAATGAAAATACAGATAAGTCGTTTCAACCAATGAAAATACAGATAAGTCGTTTCAACCAATGAAAATACAGATAAGTCGTTTCAACCAATGAAAATACAGATAAGTCGTTTCAACCAATGAAAATACAGATAAGTCGTTTCAACCAATGAAAATACAGATAAGTCGTTTCAACCAATGAAAATACAGATAAGTCGTTTCAACCAATGAAAATACAGATAAGTCGTTTCAACCAATGAAAATACAGATAAGTCGTTTCAACCAATGAAAATACAGATAAGTCGTTGGCTCAACTCTTTCTTATTACTACTTATACTTGTTTTGGCTTGAACCTTTGATTCACACCAAATTGAATCCTGCCCATTGCGTCCGGTTGAGCGCCAGGTCCACAGATTAGCTGAGCCATTCCTTCTTCCATCAATGTAGACCGTAGATTTGAGTGCCAATGAGGGAAGTGAGATCGGTCTTGATTGTGTTTAACCAAGTCTTCAGCTGCCCACCATGGCGGGGTGAAGGGGTTGAGGATTTAGAATATTCCTGAGCATAGTTGCGTCAGGAGGTTTGCAAACATGCCCGAACCATCGCAGACGGTTTCCTTTCAGAACCCCTTCAATAGGTTGAATGTTGCACCACAAATGGATGACAACATTGGGAACTCGGTCCAGTAGGGTGAGTCGCAGGATCCCCCACAGACATCAGCGGTCAAAAACACCTATCTGGCGAATATCCACAGCTCGGAAAAACCAGGTCTCGCATCCGTATAGTAGAATTCTCCGAATCAGTGCCTGATGGATACACATTTTCGTACTGCAACGGATATCACGCCGACTTCATAAGCAACTGTTGAGACGTATGAAGCCGCAGAGCGTGCACGGTTGATAAGTCTATCTATAATAACATTTTTCTTATTAAGGTGAATTTGCTTATTGCAGTGCAATAATAACCAGTTGGTTTGGTTTCTCCTAGGTCGTGAGTTCGATCCTCACTAGTAATCTATGATTTTGACATTTCTTTAATTTTCAAACTATACGCCAGGCAAAAATAGACTCTTCAATGGCGGAGATGAGGCAAGTCAAGACCACTTCCACTGCTCTATCTGTGTTCAGGGTCATCACGTCCGCCGCACTCACCAAGTGATCAATCTCTTACCACGTTTGTATCTATCACTTTCATCATCTCTCACTGTATGTTGTTTAACCTTTTGCTCTTATTGTATATGCTATCTATAACTCTCGCTTCTGTCACTCCTTCTCTCTCTCTCTCTCTTAACAGTCAAAGGTTATAAATGAAAGGAAAAAAACACGATTAGAATAGTCCATCTACTCTATTATATAAAGGGCAGTTGTCTGTGTGTATCTTTTGTTTCATTTTACTTCAGTCTAAGTTCTCAGAAATCAAGGGGCCTCTTCCTGGGGCTAACGCTTGACCTCTAGATGAGATACATAGACATTTGAATATTCTATTAAAGTTTTCCTTTATTTCTCAAACGTTGGGTTAGTAAAGAAGTTAAGAACATTCATTTTCCTCTCCGCAAGTGAACAGTCAACTATGTCATAGTATATCTTTCTTGCGGTCTCTTGGTCTAACCAGAGTCCAGGATAAGAATTCATCTAGTCTGGTGGAGTATCCAGCTAAGTGCTGTTACATGAGGTAACATCACTAGGAGAAGGTGCACCATTCCTAGTATGATCCAGTGTATATCTGTCGAAGGGGATCTTATTTGGGCTTCGAATACTATGTTATTTTGAATATTTATTCAGGGTTTACTTGTAGGGTGAAGTATCCTCATGTAAGTTTTTCCTGACAAACCCTTGTACAAGGAGACCGAAGACACTCGAGGATTGTGTCTAGTAGGTAATTCAAACTGTATGTGTGTATAGATGTGTGCTTGTATTATCAGATAAAAGTCAAAAATTACAAAACAAAGCCACAAAGTTGGTAGATTCTTGATCGGCATTGCCCGGGTTGAATAATATCTAAAATTTTTAAAAAATTAATTTTTTGAGGGTCAACTGGGCCAGTTTTCGTCAGTCGGTGGGAGGTCGGTTTTCAGCTCTTTCATGTACTAAAGGGAATAACTTTGACTTTTTTTTTTATCAAGGAGTTACTTCCCTTATGCGGGCTCATTCTTCAGGGAATCTATATAAAGGAGAATTGTCTACGTGTGTGTGTGTGTGTGTTCAGAGAGAGGAATGGGCTGAGTGGAGGAGAAAGAGAGGGTGGGGATAGGGAGGTGGAAAACAGGGGAATGGGAAAGATAGAAAGATAGAGAGAGGGTAAAGAGATATATTTTTTAATAGAAATATATTACATTTTTGCCCCGGGCAACGCTGAGTAGCCCTGTTAGTTATAAATAAAAGTGAGTAGCCCCGTTAGTTATAAATAAAAGTGAATATCACCAATATTGGCCAAGATCAAAGTGTAGTATCTGTTCCGATGGATACCGCACCCTATAGACCGGTATCGTCTTGGTCTTCGGGTCTTGATTCCGCCCGTCTGTGGGATTGTCCTGTGCAGTTCTAGGAGGTGCACCCTCCCAGGCTTTGCCTCCCCTCTTTGGGGAGGAGTAAGTTTATTGCTTACTGCCTGAGACGCTCCTACCGGGGAATGCCGACGGGGCTGCCCAGACATTTTTTGTAGGCCAGAGTGCTTACCTTCTCGAGCGCTGGCTTTTCGAATCCCACTTTCCCGACCTTGTGTCACATCTTACCTTGTGGGAGGAAGATAAATAAAATCACCAAAGTTAGTAATACTATTTAATCCGTAGCTGGGGAGAAACTAATTTTGAATTTTGTCTTTATTTTTAAAAATATTTAACTGGCTTTGCAAACTCACTTTTTTTGTTTTCTAGTACTAATGATCGAAACGGAGGTTTATGACTTACCTTTGTGTATGTGTAGGAACGAAAGGTGAATTGGGAAAATAGAGAGTAAGGTGAACTCAATGAGATTCCATTGGGGTTTATACACTTCCTCCTCCGCCATTGTTTAACGGCAGTTGATAATCGAAGGCCAGCAAGCGATGAAGGGATGAAGCAGGAAATAACTAGACAATTGGCACGATGCACATCCAGCCGAACAACGGTTATTGAGGCATGGGTACTACTGTTGTCACATACAACAGTCGACACCCGTCACTCGGAGACCTTGAGGATAGAAAAAAAAAAAGAAAAACAATGATAGAAAGACATATAAAAAAAACACATTTCTTTATAATGACGCTTAGAAAGAAACAATGCAATTTTCTTTTTCAATAAAATTTTTTTTTTATCTTGAACTTTAAATTTTTCAACGATATAACGCTTTCATCAGACGTTATAAGACATTCCATACCCCACCCCCCACCCCTTTTCAGGGATGCAAATAGCCAATGGCAAAAAAATGCTGAAATCGAGATGAATTTCCCAACCTGGGGCCATGGCTCCCTCTGTGTGTGTGTGTGTGTGTGTGTGGAGAGAAGGCAGCACACAAAAAAAACTTTTTTCCTAAACAGCTCCAATCAGATTCAACTAAGAAAGTCATAATTAAGAGAAAGACACCCCGTGAATATGTGGGGAGGAAGGAACAGAAAGTCATTCTTTGATGAAACAGAAGTCATCTAACTCCCCTACTCGCTTCATGAATTGCTTAGTCTTAGCGGAAAAATTAACATTTTCAGTTTTCAAAGAGAAAATCAGCTTTCTTTCTTTTTTTTTTGTTTCTATTAAAAAAAAAAAAAAATTTTTAAATTTAAAAAAAAAAAGAAAAAAAAAAAAAAAAAAAAGCAGATTTCGATCAAAAAGTTGAGAACTCATACCCGAGAGACTCATGCGATTCAAATGGAAATCCGCTTTTTCTGGATTAGCAAAAAAGTTTAATTCTGCCAAAAAATGGAGCACTCTCATCCCTGTTTTTTTTTAAGTAACATTATTTTTAGTCACTTCTACAGCATAATCACATTCACACATGTTAGATCACCATGGTTAAGTGGTGTTGAGCCTGGCCGGTACTAAATGAGTGACAATTCGGGAATACCAGGTGCTGTACGTGGCCCGGAGAGGACATGGGCTCTACCAGGTTCTATCATGCCCACTGAAAACTATCCAATAACTGGTTATAGGCGGAATTAAGGTAAGTCTTTAAACAGTAGAAGGTGACTGCATACATCGGTAATTCATCGGTATCCTGGTTACTTCCCTTGCATTTCTGATCCCTTAACTCGATCTATCATGATAGTAAACCCTCCATCCATGGCAATTTGGAATTAATATAGTTAAAGACAGGCTTAGATCTGATGACCTCAGAGGAAGAACGCTTACCTATTCTTTCAATGTGGCCATGCCATTAAAGTCTCCTGTTCTGCACACATTTACCTATACTGTATAGATTTAATCTTCCTCTGAGGTCATCAGATCTAAGCCTGTCTTTAACTATATGTATTAATTCCAAATTGCCATGGATGGAAGGTTTACTATCATGACAGAATGTTTAAGCGAATATGATGATGATGATGATGATGATGATGATGATGATGATGATGATGATGATGATGATGGTGATGGTGATGGTGATTGTAAGCAGCACCAATTCCACCTTTTATCCAATTTGTAGCATGAAGGATTCTAAGAGAGCCTTTACTGAATTTTGTAGAATCTACGACTTCAAGAAGATTTCATCTTCAAATAATTAACCACTTCCATCTGGAACGGGGGATCATTAAATTTCCGTTTCTTTTTCAAAAATATCAAACTGGTAAACTTATTACGACATAAGACGAGCAAATATTCGGGAATTTATTTAATGTAATTCGTACACATTCATCTGAAAAGTGATTAACCTTATGCACACAATCTAAATGGATAAATGTGGAAGTTTTGTCCACTTATCCAAAGTATATTAACATCAAAACAGGTCAGCCATATTTAATTCAATGATACAAGTATCTACCTCCCTCCCTCCCTCCCTCCCACCGCTGGAAGATGTGGCACAAGGCTGGAAGGGGGATGGTAGGCCAGGGCACAAGAAGTAACATACTCTAGCCTAGCAAAAAATGCCTGAGCAACCCCATCGACATTCCCCGGTAGGGGTGCCTCAGGCGATTGGCCATAAACCAACCCTTTTCTCAAAGATAGAACGCAAAGCCTGAGAGGGTTGACCTCCTAAGATTACCCAGAACAAATACTTCAGCCCAACAGAGCATCGCTAACTGATGCCACAGAGGCCCAGCCAGACTGATCGTTGAGAACGTATCCTCGACTGGTATGGAGTACGAAAAAGAATTAAAAGAATTCAATGCTACAACATAATATTTTGAAATAGTGCATCATTGAATTCTTTGGATGACGCCTTGAGAATCGGCTTATGCTGAATTTATCGTCTGACAGTCTTTGCATCGGCCTTTTCCGGCTGCTTACATAACCTGCCGAAAGATACCGATGCGAAGAAGTTGCCAGAGATCGGGTCGTAAACTGCAAAAGCACGAATCAGTTTTAATATAAAAAGCAAAAAAAAAGGTTTTTCTTGGTATTCAGATCATTTCATGGATGTTATTAACAAGCCTGAAAATTGCGAGAGAAGAGGAAAATAAGAGACGTTAAAATGATTTTAAAACAAATCGCTAGAAGTTGTTAGAATATTTTCAGTTGAATGACAAAATAAAATTCCGATCTCTCCGAAGGATCAACAGACAATCTGAATATTGGGAGGCTTTAAAATAAGGAGTCGGAGTCAGATAATTTGGGAATTCTAGGAATCAGATCTTATAACTTCCGACTCCGCAACCCTGGTAAATAAAGCCTGTAGTGTGTGTGTGGGGGGGGGGGGTATGGTGTCAGGTCACTCAGTCTACTACGGACGTGATGCACCCCAGTACTACCTGCCACATATTCCGGTTAGACCTCGGTTTGTCTTAGACTTGAATAGTGAGGAGGGTGGTTAGCCCCCCCCCTCCCCACCCAACATCATCAAACCAAAACCTTCAAGAGGTAGATGAATTTTCCTTGAGTCAACAGCTAGCTAACATATGTATGTATTTATATCTACAGGGTGTTGGAGACAAATTTGATCATTTTTTTTTTATATTCTTTAATTTCAGAATCATTTGAAGTATTTAATAGCAGTAAAGTGCAACGGATAGCTGTTACTATTGGTGGATTTGAAAAAAAAAAAAGTCACCTTAATATTGGAAGAAAGTAACCTGCATGATGATGATTCATGCCAGATTAAAACATTCAGAAATCTTAAATGCAGTTTGAACTATTCATTTTATTCATTCATTTTAATTAGGTCAAAGTGAAGATCTGAGTATTGGCTGTGAAAGGAGAGAAACTTGGTTTTAAATGTAACCAGCCACTGCTCGAGGTCAAAAGAGAGAGAAACAGAAAGATCTTGGTCATTAATGTCATTTTCATGGTAAGTGCTCGACTGAACTTGAATCTATGGTCCCTCCTTGTAAAATATTCACAACTAGCGGAACCCGTCGGCCGGCGTTGCATGACGTCGAATAAAAAAAGAAACGGCCTATTGTTGTTCTCCCCCTCTACCGTGTTGGCGAATGTTTTAAATTAAAAGAAAAATTTAAAAATGGTAGAGTAGAATGGGATCGAACGCTAAAACTGGCGATCATAAAACCTGCCTTCTGAACGACTTCGCCACGGTTTTGAGTTAAAAATACATGTGAAAATAGTCGAATTAAGCTAAGCATGATTATTGGCATGCGTGTTATGTTAAGATTTAGCTTCTGCCGACCAAATGTAAAGTTCAACAATGACATGGTTTAGGTCATTTGTAGTTGATGAAATAAATGGATTTGGGCAAGTTTTCTATAATATGCGTGTTAAAGGTGTATGATTTTGAAAATGTAAATGTATCGAGGTCTACCAGTATCTTGGCGCTTATTGAATTAAATAGGAAGTCGATTTGATCAGGAAATTGTAGCCGCCATATTGAATGAATAAATGTTGCAGGAACTGTGTTCGTTAATTTCATTCGCTTAATTCTGGAATGAATATAAATATAGAAGTCATTGGTAGAAATAGAAATAACGTAATCTGATATTCGGGGAAAATCATCGAAGTGAACGGGAGCGGTCATTAAGTCTTTGTGTATTGCTTTATATTATGTAGTAAATTAATACCAGGCAAATAATAAATAAGGACGGGTATTTTGTGAAAATTAAACTGTGTTTATTAGTTCCCGGTGTCGATGAGTGGAGTGACAGTACATAATTGTGAGGGAGAAAAGTTTTTGCTACCACCTATATGGAGTTGGTTTGGTAGAGAGTCGTGGATGGTGGGCCAAATGTAATATTTAGTGTTAGCTGGAAAAAAATAACAAATGTACTAAAACATGCTCGAGTGAATAAGTGTAATATAATGGTGAGTTTAGTAGTCTGTGATGCATGTGGTTATTTTCCTATTCTCCGAGAAGGTACAGGGGAAAAAACGTCTCTACTTTATATATTAGATAAGAATCTGCCTAGCTACTACCACTGTCAATGATTTCCCTTTCTCTCTTTGTGTGCCCAAGACGAAACGAAACTTCCATGGGCAGAGCTTCTTTCCTAAAACTGCCCGTCCGAGGAACACAGTGTCATGAGCTTGCTTCCCTGCCGACTACAATATAGTCATCTTCAAGTCCAATGCAAATAAGTTCTTGTTGAACCGTCTTCGTAAATAATCAATTTATGCTCTGCTACAACCATCGTGCCGGTGAACGTGACGTTGTCTCACCGTCCACCAGTCAAACCTTTTAACCCTTAACCTCCAGACCTTTATAAGCGGTGACCTTTAATGTAATAAAAAAGGCCGTGACATATGAGGTGGAGATTTGCGATCGAGATGTGAAAACAATGGCAAGCAGAAAGGATCATAGCAGGAATTCTGACTGTCCACACAATGAAATTCATCGAAGATAGAAAAAAAAAAAAGGTGCAGTAAGATCCAGGCAAAGCAATGCAGACCTTGGCAAGAGAGATGGGCGTTAGAATGGCGACTATGAAGAAAGCGCTGAACAAGGATCTTCGCTATTCTTCATGCGAGATTCACAAGTGCCAACTACTCAGTGCCAAGGCCCAAGAGAACCGCCTTACGAGCCAAGAAATTCCTCAACTAGCTCAAGCAACCAGTCAAGTCAGAGATGCTCTCTTTCTCCTCAGAGCCAGTTGCACAATACGCAGAATGTGTTTTGTAATAGTTACAGTAACTTGGTTGCTGCATGTGTGACACAAGTTTGAAACACAAAACCCCTAATGGGAGATTAACTTCACAGAATTATAACCTTTTTCTAAGTCCACAACTTCAGTCCTGTAAACTTTACTTTAGAAATAAAAAGAAAGAATATCAGTGACCAGTGTTAAATCATAAATCTGATTAGTCCAATGATTAGTATAGCGGTTGGTTCAGTCGTTTTGTCACCGAAAAGATTCAGACCATTTTCCAAACATGATAATTCATAATGTCTATGTGATATGTGTACAGGACAAGTTCGACCTAAAAAAATAAAAAAATAAGCCTTTCAGTCTTGAGAAACAATTGTTACCCCTTTTAAGGGGATGCTACCAGCTCAGGCTATGAAAATACTGGCTTCATGAGCTAAAATGCACCAAACATTGATGTTATTGTTTTTTATCCTTTCCCTTAGCAAAACTCAATCATGTTCTGCAAAGCCAAAAACAAAAATTTTCCTCTACAAAACAGCCAAACCAAACACCATGAATTAATACTTGAATATATAAAGAACTCGAAGCATAAAAACTTTTACCAAAATGACCGGATTTGGCATTAAATACACCGAAAAGGGTTGATATGCCGTAAAACAAAACAACTAAACCATGTAAATGTGCCTGTGTGGGGAGTCTATACTGAAGTAAGGGTTGCTCAATCCACAACAGCACCTAAACTGGATCCAGTGGCAAAGAGACCAGGATGATTGGAAACCATGATAAGCAACGAAAGACTGGTGTTATTTCGGAGTTTTCCTTCTAGACTTAAGTTGTTGCACAATCGAGGCTTGAGAGTCTAGTCTACCCTGCTATTTAATCCATAGCTCGAGGGAGGACACATGGGTTCATACCTTTTACAAAGGTATTAGCGAAAGTGGTGTACTAGTAATAATTTGAATATACTATAGATTATATTTATAGCGTTTTGGGTGCTTCTATACGAGGGAACCCCCATCAGCTCAAATATTTCTGATTGCGATTTATGGAACAAACCGGAAATAGCTGAAGCAGTTTACAATTTGAAAGCCACGAAGAGAATGTAAAAAGGCAGACGACACTAAAAACAGCCTCATCCAAAATTTCAACAGATGCAAATTACGAATGCACCCTTTTAGTTAGATTAGTGTTGAAGATTTTAACCCCTCAAAAAATTAAAGTTGAATAAACTTCCTAAAAAAAAATAAATAAATAAAGTTGATTTCCTTATTAATTAAAAAAAAAATTATTGAACCCATTTTTAACATGGAGGGAGAGAGATTAAGTCGGAAAAAAATGAAAACATTTCATTTAATATCGGTACTAATCGACTGTTCGGCGCCAGCTGGACCATTTCTGGTCTGTTCTGTAAATTGCAATCTGAAGCATTTGAACCGATGTGGATCACCTCCTCTAGAAATACTGCGTTTTCATTTTGAAGAGGACAGGGTTGTTTATCAAGGCTGTGTTAATTCAATATTGTTTTTTTTTAATGTTTGAAATCTAAAAAATTTAATTTTTAAAAAGGTGACATGAAAAATGGCCAAAACAAAATATCAAAATACCACTTAATATAGACACATTCATTTTGATATATATATATATATATATATATTCATTTTTTGTCTTTCGGGGCATATTTCATCATGTGTCACTTTTTCTTTTTTTCATGAGGTCAGACAATTTTCACCGCTTCCCACTTTGAAATTTAATGAATTCGCTTTGACTTCACCCCTCCGCATTAATCTGCCTGTCTGTTTCTGCATCTGCCATTTACTTTTTGGCTATTAGACGTAGGAATGTGAAATTTGGTAGGTAGGAATGATCCCTTACACATGCAGATTGCCATAGAAGGGTCATACTTATCTTTTTTCTCATAAAGTCCCCCCCCCCCCCGGTCCCGAGGGAGCATACCCCCCCACTGAACTTGTGTTTACTTTTCATTTTAATGAAGTATTAAATTCTCATTTAAGGAGAATAGAAAGTGGACCTTGGGTTTACTTTCGGCAGCCTCGTAACTCTCACTTCTCTTATTTTGTCCTTTAGTCCTCACATTCTATGAGCGATGTTTCTGACAAAGGAGGAAGAATTGCTGTTTTCTGGCGAGTTTTTGACCTTGAAGTAGTAGTTTTTTTTTGAGCTCTTTACATCAGATGGCTTCATGACTTGTCTGGAGCGACTTCCATAAAAAATCTAACTGAAACAATATTCTACAGATTCATAAATTTGAGCAAATTCTGATTATTTTAGAGGACGGGGAGGGGGGGTAACCACACAGAATCGAACATTTTTTTAAAGTCTATAACTTCATGTCTCATGTCAGCTCTGGCCGTTTTCAGGTGTATAAGGCCCCTGTCACCTCAACTGTTCTACATCTACTAATTCAAGCACTCTTTCAAAGCGACCAAACCAACCAACAAAGTGCAGAACAGGACACTTCGTTGTTATTGTAATGTTGAAAGAATGGATGAGTGTGTTTGGGTTCGTAGATGTAGATCAGTTGCTGTAGCAGAGTCAGCTGCCAAAGGAAGGCCAAGGAAAACATGGAAGAATTTGAGAGAAAGAGGGATAAATAAAGATCTGGCCAGAGATAGGTTAAGGTGGAAGTCAGTTTCTAAAAGTTGTTCAACGCATGCCAGCATGTAAAGCAGCCGTTAAACCGAATATGATTGGTTGGTTGTTTTGTTTTACGGCATATCAACCCTTTTTGGGTAATTTAATGCCGAATCCGGTTATTTTGGTAAAAGTTTTTATGCTTCAAGTTCTTTATATCTTCGATGATGATGATGATGATGTTGGTGATAATGATGGTGGTGATGATGATGGTGATGGTGATAATGATGGTGATGATGATGATGATGATGATGGTGGTGATGGTGATGATGGTGATGGTGATGATGATGATGATGGTGATGATGATGATGATGGTGGTTCACTGATGTACGGTGTTGATTTTCTTCTATTTTAAAAATATTAATTATTTATTTACGATGAATTGATGCATTTAACATTTGTTTTCAAATTTCCAGGAAATAATGAGATTGATATGATGGATGTGCAATGAGAGACAAGCTTAAATCTGGTGATCTCAGAGGACGACTACATCTGTACAGTATAGAGGTTTGGTTGTTTTGTTTTACGGCATATCAATCCTTTTTCTAGGTTATTTAATGCTGAATTTAGTCTTTTTGGTGAAAGTCTTTATACTTCAAGTTCTTTATTTGTTCAAATATTTGTTCATAGTGTTTGGTTGAGTGAAAGGGTGGGGAGGGATGGGGAGGGATGGGGAGGAGGGAAGGGGGGAAGGGGGGAAATTGTTTTTTGTTTTTGATTTTGCAGAACATGATTGAGTTTTGCAAAGGAAAAAAAAAACAAAAAAAACATCAATGTTTGGTGCATTTTGAGTCAGGAAGTCAATGACTTCAGACATCCTGATTTGGTAGCGCCAGTAGGTTCTATTTGACCTACAGATGGGGCCCTTACAGGTACTACCATTCCGGGCTAGAGTGGACCTGGGAGCAATAGCAACTCTACATTCTCCACAGCTCCCAAATGGAGGTTTCACCACTGGATGTCTTTTAAGGTCATACTCAGGACCGATTGTACAGTGTAGGGAGATGTGTGCAGAACAGGAGACTTTGTTAGTTTAGTCACATTTAAAGAATCGAGGAGAGTTCTTTGGTTAGTAGATGTAGAACAGTTGATTGATATAGCAGGGTCACTTAGCAGGATAAGTAATAAGGATGCATTTGAGAGAAAGAGGGATGGATAAAGACCTGGCCAGGGATAGGTTAGTTTGTAAATCAATTTCTGAAAGCCTTTCAACACACCCCAGCATGTGAAAAAGATGTTCAATGAACCTGTGGCGAACGTGATGGTCCTGTCACTGAAACCATGTGACTTCCGGACAAAGATTTTATTTTTTTCTGGTGATGCTTCAAAGAGGGGGAACGTGTCCAGGACGCCATCCCCAATGGAAGGGAGGGGGGGGGACAAACTGTAACGAGACAAACTATCTGTCTATCTGTCTTTCTCTCTCATGCATATCGCTCCGTCGCTCTGGATTTTTTTCTGTGACTATTCTTCTCTTTGTAAAAAACCTTTATTAAAAACTAAACATCGGCGTCCAAGTGATTGTATCCACAGACATGCAGGAACCTGGGTTCCCGACGATGACGAGACAGACGTATAATGGTTTATACATGCACTGTTAAGCCAAAACATAACAGACATGCACACGCGCGCACACGCATAACCTACTGGAGAGTCTGAATTACCTACTAGACACAATCTCGAGTGTCTTCGATCTCTCTGTACAAGGGTTTGTCAGGAAAACCTGACATGAGGATACTTCCTCCTACAAGTAAACCCTGACAAAATATTCAAAATAACATAGTATTCGAGGCCCAAATAAGATCTCAGTTTAACTACACACCTATACGAGGAATGGTGCACCGTCTCCTAGTGATGTTACCTCATGTAACAGCACTTAGCTGGATACTCCACTAAATTAGATGAATTATTGGAATCCGGCAAGACCAAGAGCTTAAAAGAAATATATACTATAACATAATCAACGAGTTAATTGGGGGGGGGGGGGGGGGGAAGAAAATTTAATGTTTTTAACTTCTTTACAACCTCAACAATTGAGAGGTAAAGGGAACTTTAATGGAACACTCGAATATCTATGTGTCTCATATAGAGATCAAGTGTTAGCCCTAGGAAAGGGCCCCCTTGATTTCTGAGAACTTTGACTGAAGTAAAATGAAACAAAGGAAAGAAATACATATATATTAGAAAGGCTACACAGTGCTGTAGAAGTGGTTGGGTGAATGACGCAAATAAAGTTTTTTTTAAAGTGTGTGTAATAAAAATAAAATAGTAATTCAAGCGCATATGACAAATGAAAAGGAAAAAAAAAAATGGCTGAACAGTTGCAACAGTGTCAACTGTCTAAAAATACTTGAACGAGATTGAACACATAACTGTTACATCATTCACCCAGGGTGGGTTGATCCGACTCCAAATGAGTTCACTGCGTCTCGCGTCAAAACTCACCCCCCCCCCCACTGATCGGCAGCCGAGTCCTACTTCTTGGCATACTTCAGCTATTCTCAGTTCCAGCGTCGAACGCCAAAACCACGGGGGTCAGCCATCAGCTCCATGTTTGTCCTCACCGTTTCTATCAAAGTCTTCAGTTGGCCGCCTCTGCACTTCTTCCAGCCAGCGGGTGCGATTGGGGCTACCAACTTGCAGATAAATTCTTCCTTAGGGCGTCAAAGAACGTGATCAAACCAGCGAAGACTCTTGTTAAGTAGACTCTCTGTGTTGCATCTTGCATGGATTGCGCGATTTGAAATATGGTCTTTGGTTGTTTTGTTTTACGGCATATCAACCTTTTTCGAGTTATTTAATGCCGAATCCGGTCATTTTGGTAAAAGTTTTTATGCTTCAAGTTCTTTATATCGTCACATATTTATTCATGGTGTTTGGTTTGGTTTGGTTTGGTTGTTTTTTAGAGGAAAAATGTTTTTTTTTGTTTTTTTCTTTGCAGAACATGATTGAGTTTTGCAAAGGGAAAGGAAAGAAAAACAATAACATCAATGTTTGGTGCATTTTAAGTCAGGAAGCTGGTATCTTCAGACAGCCTGATCTGGTAGCACCAGTTGGATATGGCAGTACATGTCGAAAACCTTGAGTGCGCGAATATCTTCTTTGCGCAAGGGCCAGGTTTCACAACCGTACAGCAGTATTGCGCGTATCAATGCTTGGAATATCTTCAATTTTGTTGAGAGTTTTATCTCTTGTCGAGACCACACTCTACTTTGGAGACGGCAGAAGGCTGCGCGAACACGATCGATACAGATTGCAATCTCATCCTTACGCTGTAAAGGTTGAGCCAAGATACCTGAACTGCTCGATTGAACACATGAACAATATTGTCTACTATATCATTAAAAATTAACCCTCAACAATATCTATGGTATCTTGACAAATAATAATGCGCAGTGGAACATAAATTTTTTTTTTTATACATTTAAAATATCCATAAAAGAAACCCTGTTCTTGCAAAATCAACAATAATTTAGGAAAAAGGTAAAGTTTGTTTTATGTTTCTATTAAATCATCTTCAAGTATTAGATAATGAGTCTTCATTCAAGAATAGAGAGGGTGGCCGTTGGAAAGATTGGGAATGATTAACAGCTGAGGGGTGAGAAGTTGACCCCAGCGAATAAACAGAAGTTGTGATTCAGAAGTCATTTCCCGACAAGTCGCTTGTGATCTCTTTTCTGACAGATCTCGAGGTGAGTAGACATAGTAAATCGCGGTGCTCGCCCCAAAATCATGATGAGAGTGGTACGAGCGAACAATGTGCTAGCCTAAGCATAAGGTTGGCCAATACGTGTTTCTACATCTTCTATCTCTCTCGTTAAAAATTAACTCAAAACAATATCTACGTTACCTGGTATCAGAAATGGACAAATAACACTTGTACAGTGACATAAGAGATTACATGTTGACTATACATTTCCTTTTAATATTCAAACTTTCCATAAAAGAAACCTGGGGTTGGAAAATCAGCAATAATTTAGAAAGAAAGAAAATTTGTTTTATTTTTCCATTAAATCCTCTTCAAAATGTCTAAGTGACTAATGTTCAAATATATACAACTTTTTTATACCACCTTTTTTACCACTTTTTAGTGGAAGTCACTTTTTAAAAAGGGGTATGCACTAGTGTTGGCACGATTAATCGGAATGTGGAATCATAAAAAAAAAGAACTTTTTGGGGTATCGGAATCAGACAAATTTGGTCCTAATTTCTGATTTCAAAAACGATTCTTTTATTTTTTTTGTTTGTTTAAAACTTAATTTTCCATTGCTGGTACTAATGATAAAATAATAAATATTTATTGATTTTTAATATTTATTGATTTTTAATATTTATTGATTTTTAACTACCAGTGAAACTAAACTCTATAGATCATAATAAAAAATTTAAATAAAAATCACATCAGAAGAAATGGAATGATAAAAATGGCACAAGTGGATAAATAGAAAAAAAAAAAGAAAAAAGGGGACAGTTTTCTGTCCCCTTTTTTCTTTCTTCTTTTTGTTCTTTTTTGCAGTATTTTCATTTAAAAATAAAAATTTTTACTAAAAAAGGTCAACTATGTTCAATTGTTTATGAAAAAAAAAAAATTTAAATAACATTTTATCAACTTACGACGAACCATTGCAAATTGGCTTTGTTTTAAAAGAGAATTAAATCTTTAGTTGCCTCACTATTTTCAATCAATTATGGGGGGGGGGGGGGGGGTGACATTTTAGAAAAATGTAAAGATTATTTTCTCGGCTGCCGATTGGATAAACGCTTCACTAGTTTCGGCTGTTTACGTAAATCTGCTTCGGCAAAAGTCGGTGTTGTTTGATTCGAATTCTGTAGAAGTACCTATTTTTCTATGTACAAGATTCACCCCTAAACTAATTAACTTATTAAACTAATTAAAAAAATTACATCAAATTAACGACGATTAATCGGAATCGGAAATTGGAAAAATCAGAACATTTTGGAGTATCGGAATCGGAAAAATGTGTGCCTATTTTCCGATGCCATAACCATTCTTTTATTTTATTTAGTTTTATTGTTCAAAACATAATTTTCCATTGCTGGTACTAATGATAAAATATTTATTGATTTTAGATTACTAGTAAAACTAAAATCTATAGACCATAATAACAAATTTAGGTAAAAATGACTCCAGAAAAAAATGGCATAGTAAAAATGGTACAAGTGGATGAATAGGAAAAAAAGAAAGAAAAAAGGGGACAGCTTTCTGTCCCCTTTTTTTATTTTCTTTTTGCAGTGTTTTCATTCTTAAAATAAATTACTTACTAATCTATTTTTTTGTAAAATTCTTTTTTTAATTCAAATAACATTTTGTCAACTAACGACGAACTACTGCTTTGTTTTAAAAGAGAAATAAATCTTTAGTTGCCTCACTATTTCCAATCAATTACAAGGAAAATATTTGAGAGAAAAAATAGAAGCATCTACTCGTGTAATGATAATCTACACTCCTTGGCCTTTTGGCTAAGATCAAAGTGTAGTATCTGTTCCGATGGATACTGCACCCCATAGACTAGTATTGTCTTGGCCTTCGGGGCTTGATTTACGCCGGTCTATGGGTCTGTCCTGTGCAGTTCTAGGAGGTCCACCCTCCCAGGCTTCGCCTCCCCTCTTTGGGGAGGAGTAAGTTTCTTGCTTACTGCCTGAGGCGCCCCTACCGGGGAATGGCGACGGGGCTGCCCAGGCAATTAAACCCCACTTTCCCGACCCTACCTTGGGTCACATCTTACTTGTGGGAGTAAGATAAAAACTGGCCTTGTGCCTAACTCCTGGAGAGGAGTAAATCAATACTCGTGTAATGTACGCACTCCCTACACGTGTACTTTTACTTTTGCAAAATTATATGCACACATTACACAGGATTTTACAGTAATCTGCAAATTTAAAAAAAAACCTCTATAATGGAATATTTAGAAATTTAAAAAGAATTGGAATCGGTCATCGTATCGGAATCGGGAATTTAGAACAGAATCAAGAAAAAATATTGGAATCATCCCATCACTAGTGTACACACAACATATGAAACAGTAAACCTTCAAAAAAATTTTATTCTAAAATTTAAGTTCAATTTTTAGAGGGTGGATCAGTTAGCTGGTTGAAATTACAATAAAGAAATTTGTAAACAGGATTTTTTATTTTGCTTTTAGATAATGAGTCTTCATTCGAGAATAGAGAGGGCGGCAGTTGGAAAGATTGGGAATGATTAACAGCTGAGAGGTGAGAAGTTGACCCCAGCGAATAAACAGAAGTATAAAGACCATCGAAAAATCGAGTAGGGAGAATCATTTTATGTTAAATTTACATAGAAAACTGAACCCCCAACTAAAATTGTTTTCAGATTTTGCTTGTTTAATTGTTATCATCTGAAAATGTTGGGTTTGCAAAGAAAAGAAATAACATTCAGACAAATTGTTTGTTTTTTTTAGAGTGTGAGCAGATACATTCTACATCCGCCATTTCAGAATTTCGAGCAGGAAGCACAAATTACATTAAACTTACATAGCAAATTGAGCCCAGCCACCTCTAAAAATTGCAGAATTCTGAGACACATTGTAGAGTGGGGTACTTAAGCTCAGAATATTAACACATACCCCGACAATGATGAACATGCATGGATTTTGAATCACGGCTATTAGACACTAATTAATAATGATTTCCAAAATTTCAGTTTCTTTGGGGTATTTTAAAGGTTGTTAATGTTAGAGCGAAAAATTCAAATATTTCAGATTTGCATGAAACTTAGACCATATATATCAGACAACAATTTAGCACAAGATTCCACAAAGTTCAAGTTCTTCTTTGCATAATTTTAAGATACACAATGGGATAGCGCTTGGGCTTCACATGTCTCATTATTATGAACTCATACTGGGACATGTATTTCAACTAGCTATTATACATACGCATGCATATATATATATATATATATATATATAATGAAGATGTCCACACTAGAAACGTTAGTGGAAGGCAATAAGAATATTTTGAAAAACCAGAACAACATAATTTTTGTTTGTTTTTTTAAATAAATTATTTATTTATTCTAAAAACTTGAGATCTTTCAGCGATACACGCCTTTGTCAAAAGTATAGACATTTTTTATTTTTTTATTTTGTTTACTTTTTAAAAAAATCTTTCTTGATTGGGACATTGTCGCAGCCAAGATGAAATTTGTCTTCATGTTATGATGGCTGGTGTTTGAATGCCGGGTGTGTGTATCACGTGGGTTACGTGTTGTTGAATACAACAAAAAAGTAAATACAATAAAAAAAAGTCTACACTAGAAAGGTTGATGGAAGGCAAGAAGAAGAGTATTTTGAAAAACCTGAACGTAATTTTTTTTTGTTTTTTTAAATAAATTATTTATTTATTCTAAAAACTTGAGATCTTTTAGCGTTCATGGAAGGCAATAATAAGAATATTTTGAATATATATATATATATATTTATTACATGAGATTAGATTATAACATCGGTACTGTCGGTTTCAAATCAACAAACGACCAACAAATGATCATGCCTTGTTGACTCTCCTTGCTGAAAAAGAATATATCAGCTTTGTGAGTGTGTATTGTGTAGTTTCTGACTTTTAGGTGGATACGCGCACACATACATAACTGGCCCTTATATGATATATTAAAGGGATCCCTGGGATGGAATACCAGAATAAGGTGAAGGGTAATCTTGGAGTGTTTTCATGCATTATTCTGGGATATATCTGGACCTCCATTGCCAAATTTGGTTAACATCTCAAAAGAAATGATGTACTCACTATTTACTTTTCTTCCCCACGAGGTCAGGGTTAGATATAAAGTCGGTTTTTAATGTGAGGAAAATCCAGCTCCCACTTGGATTGGGACAAAAACGAAATTGGGATTGGGACAAAAACGAAATTGGGATTGGGACAAAAACGAAATTGAGATTGGGACAAAAACGAAATTGGGATTGGGACAAAAACGAAATTGGGATTGGGACAAAAACGAAATTGGGATTGGGATTGGGACAAAAACGAAATTGGGATTGGGACAAAAACGAAATTGGGATTGGGACAAAAATGAAATTGGGATTGGGACAAAAACGAAATTGGGATTGGGACAAAAACGAAATTGGGATTGGGGCAAAAAATGAAAAATTGCATCAGTTTACTGACCAAGTGTAATATCAGAACAGCTGCTACACTTTTATCTTAGCCAAAACGCAAAGTTATTTACCTTAAATTTTACACCAAAATTTGAAATTCTATGTATAAAGTTTGAAGATGTGGCACAAGGCCAAAATTGGGTAGGGTGGGATGGGAGTCGTCTGTTGTCCTCTTAGTCTATTCTTTAAACTAGTTATAGTCACCAAAATACCACATTCACTCTATGAGAAAACCTACTTAACATTATCCCTAGTGCTTAGACGTTTTTTATTTACAAAAGGCGAAGAGATGATGTAGTTGTTTCAAGGTAAAAATTCGTAACGTCGAGTTTGTTGATATTGTTTAACGTGGGGGTTTGTTCTTTACAAATTTATTTATTTTCTTTAACATTTTCTTTATCATTTTCTGTGTAATTAAAAAGAATTTAATTACACAGAAAATGATATTTCAAACTTATGCATGACAGACCGACGAAAATGATATTTCAGACTTAAGCGTGACAGACTGACGAAAATGATATTTCAGACTTAAGCGTGACAGACTGACGAAAATGATATTTCAGACTTAAGCGTGACAGACCGACGAAAATGATATTTCAGACTTAAGCGTGACAGACTGACGAAAATGATATTTCAGACTTAAGCGTGACAGACCGACGAAAATGATATTTCAAACTTATGCGTGACAGATCCTCTAAAACGATATTTCGGACTTAAGCGTGACAGACTGACGAAAATGATATTTCAGACTTAAGCGTGACAGACTGACGAAAATGATATTTCAAACTTATGCGTGACAGATCGACTAAAATGATATTTCAGACTTATGCGTGACAGATCGACTAAAATGATATTTCGGACTTAAGCGTGACAGACTGACGAAAATAATATATCAGACTTAAGCGTGACAGACTGACGAAAATGATATTTCAGACTTAAGCGTGACAGACCGACGAAAATGATATTTCAAACTTATGCGTGACAGATCGACTAAAACGATATTTCGGACTTAAGCGTGACAGACTGACGAAAATGATATTTCAGACTTAAGCGTGACAGACTGACGAAAATGATATTTCAAACTTATGCATGACAGACTGACGAAAATGATATTTCAGACTTAAGCGTGACAGACTGACGAAAATGATATTTCAGACTTAAGCGTGACAGACTGACGAAAATTATATTTCAGACTTAAGCGTGACTGACTGACGAAAATGATATTTCGGACTTAAGCGTGACAGACCGACGAAAACGATATTTCGGACTTATGCGTTACAGACCGACGAAAACGATATTTCGGACTTAAGCGTGACAGACCAGGGAAAATGATATTTCAGACTTAAGCGTGACAGACTGACGAAAATGATATTTCAGACTTAAGCGTGACAGACTGACGAAAATGATATTTCAGACTTATGTCTGACAGAGCAGCGAAAATGATATTTCAGACTTATGTCTGACAGACCAGCGAAAATGATATTTCAGACTTATGCGTGACAGACCGACGAAAATGACATTTCGAACTTATGCGTGACAAACCAGCAGAAAATGTTATTTCGAACTTATGCGTGGCAGAGTGATGAAAATGATATTTCGAACTTATGCGTGACAGACCAACGAAAATGATATTTCAGACTTATGCGTGACAGACTAGCGAAAATGACATTTCGAACTTATGCGTGACAAACCAGCAGAAAATGTTATTTCGAACTTATGCGTGGCAGAGTGATGAAAATGATATTTCGAACTTATGCGTGACAGACCGACGAAAATGATATTTAAAACTTATGCGTGACAGACCGACGAAAACGATATTTCAGACTTAAGCGTGACAGACCGACGAAAATGATATTTCAGACTTAAGCGTGACAGACCGACGAAAATGATATTTCAGACTTAAGCGTGACAGACTGACGAAAATGATATTTCAGACTTAAGCGTGACAGACCGACGAAAATGATATTTCAAACTTATGCGTGACAGATCCTCTAAAACGATATTTCGGACTTAAGCGTGACAGACTGACGAAAATGATATTTCAGACTTAAGCGTGACAGACTGACGAAAATGATATTTCAAACTTATGCGTGACAGATCGACTAAAATGATATTTCGGACTTAAGCGTGACAGATTGACGAAAATGATATTTCAAACTTATGCGTGACAGATCGACTAAAACGATATTTCGGACTTAAGCGTGACAGACTGACGAAAATAATATATCAGACTTAAGCGTGACAGACTGACGAAAATGATATTTCAGACTTAAGCGTGACAGACCGACGAAAACGATATTTCGGACGTACATGAAATTCGTGATGCACTTTACTTATTTCAATGTAAAAAAAAAATCTTAGTTTTCCATTCCGAAACTGAGTGCAGCATTTTTTGTTTGACTTTAAGTGAAGTTAATTGCTTTTTTATTGACATCGACAATGAATGAGATAAAGTTTTGAAAAAGGAAGACAAACAAACTTTACACAAGTTTTTTTTTACATTCATATCAAAGGAAATATTGCATTTATGCTGCAGAATTTTTCTTTCTATAAATTTGATTCAAGCATTGTTTGCAAACAAATATTTATTATTAGTCGAATTGCCTGTCTACTTCCAATAGGTTATGCACAATCATAATTTTGAACCTGCTTGACTGCAATCCTAAGATTATACTTCAGCCTGAATGACATGAAATAACCATAACTAAAAATTTTCTTTTTCTTTTACTATTTTATACATCTCCAACCACGGCTACTACTTTCCTTTATCTCTCCATCATGTCTACCCAAAAATTTCGATGTACTTGCATGACATTTTTCTTTAAATTATCATCCTGAGAAAGTCTTACAATAAAGACGAAATGTTGATGAATATATAAAAAATATCTCTTGGTTTTTTCTTTTTTCATTTCCCATTACGTCGGATTACTATCATCCTTCCTTTCGCATCTTGTCGAAATGGAAAACCAAACCCTCTCAGCAGAAACTACAAAAATAGAAAAACACACTATTCGCAGCCAACTCCCTCAACAACAGAACTTTTTTGCTGAGATGCATCGAAGAAAAGGTCATACCCGCAAGTACTTTCAAATTTTTAAAACATTCACACCACATTTTTCCTGACTACATCCAACCACGGCTACTACTTTCCTTTATCTCTCCATCATGTCTACCCAAAATTTCGATGTACTTGCATGACATTTTTCTTTAAATTATCATCCTGAGAAAGTCTTACAATAAAGACGAAACGTTGATGAATATATAAAAAATATCTCTTGGTTTTTTCCTTTTTCATTCACCCCCCCCCCACACACACACACATATATATATATATATATATATATATATTACTGTGTAAGATTAGTGTGAGAGAATCCCCAGCAGAGTACTCGATTATTAAGAAAAACTCAAAAGTAAGTGTGTAATATTTACTTATATATGTATTACAAAAGATTATAACAGCATTGGTACCGTCAGTTTTAAATAAACAAGCAACCAACAAATAATCACATCCTGTTGACTCTCCTCAGCTATTATGGATTTTGTTTGAAAAATAGCTAATCAAACAAAATACAACTGACTGAAACTATTTTTAAGTTCTTCTTTATCATAAAATACTTTACCGAACCTTTCGACCTCACGTGGTTGTCCATGTTGTTTTTACAAGCCCCCGAGGCTGCGATACAAATTCTGACATTAGAAACACTTGAAAAAAAAAAAAAAACAGTTCAAAAACTTAAAAGCTATGCAGGTCGATAGCAGATTAAATTTTCTTGCGTTTGCTAAAATTTATTTATTGTAAATTTTTTTTTATGCCCCTAATTTTTCCTGTTAACTATACTGCACCATTGTCATTCATTCTTTTTGGGGTTAACAGGGACAAAATGAGTCTTAACCCAAGAAGTCAGAAAAAAAATTGTCTAACTCTTTTTACCGGCTCTCTTTTCCCTTGGTGTATCTCCAATAAAAACTAATAGTAAAGGGAAATATATGAGATGAAGACACTGTTTCGGTTTACAACGACACACATACACACATTATATATACATTATATATTAGGAGGGAGGTGACGGTGGCTAAGTGTTTAATGACACAGACTGACAACCTGGGTGTGCCAAGTTCGAATCCAGTTTGTTCCACAGAAACACTTTCACTTAGGATGTTGGCAACCTTCACGTGGCCCCTTCTGTAAGTAAGATATTGGGGGAACCAATGCCAAAAATAGAATCATCTGATCCATAAGAAATGAATGAATGAATAGATTAGGAGAGTTTGAATTACCTACTAGACACCATCCTCGAATGTCTAAGGTCTCTCTGTACAGGGGTTTGTCAGGAAAACCTGACATGAGGATACTTCCTCCTACAAGTAAACCCTGACCAAACATTCAAAATAACACAGTATTCGAATCCCAAGTAAGATACCCTCGACACGGATATACACTGGCTCATAAGAGGAATGGTGCACTTTCTCCTAGTGATGTTACCTCAAGTATTTAGCTGGATACTCCACCAGACTAGATGAATTCTTGCCCTGGAATCCAGTAAGGCCAAGAGACTACAAGAAAGATAAACTATAACATAGTTAGCTGGTGAATTGGGGGAGAAGAAAAATAATGTTCTTCACTTCTTTACTAACTCAATGTTTGAGAGATAAAGGAGAACTTTAGTTGAACACTCAGATATCTATGTATCTCATATAGAGATCAAGTGTTAGCTCCAGTAAGGGACCCCTTGATTTCTGAGACTTTAAATTGAAGTAAAATGAAAAAAGTATACATTATATACATATGAGGATAACATGCACGATATATCATTAAATGAAATGCCGAGAAAGACAAGATGTGTGAAAAAGACAAACGGACAAAAACAAATTTAGATACAGATACTCGTTTCTTGTAGATTTTTTTCGTGTATCTAAATTTGTTTTTTTCCGTTTGCCTTTTTCACACATTATATATATATATATATATATATATATATATATATATATATATATAGGGTGGGCAAAAATAAGGGTCCTATTTTTAAAAATTCATAACTTTTTTATTTATTGATTTTTTATTTTTATTTTTTTTAGAATAAGTAAAGGACCCCTTCCGAAGCAAGCATGAGCCGTATTAGCCCTAAGGAACGTACTCTCATTTAGAAAACATTATTTTTGCTTAAAAAACTCAAAACAGTTTAAAAAACAATACTTTAGTTTTTGTAAGTTTTAAGAAGTGTTTTTCGGCTAAAATTTGTTTTGTTTATTTCAAAAAATCTCGGAAGGGTCAGTCTACACACACATAAAGTTTGGTGAGTTTAACTTTTATTTTGTGGAAGTTATTCAAATTCAAGTTATTCAAATTTAAAGATAGGACCCTTATTTTGGCCCACCCTGTATATATATATATATATATATATATATATATATATATATATATATATATATATATATATATATATATAGAGAGAGAGAGAGAGAGAGAGAGAGAGAGAAAGTTTCAAAAGATTAAAAGAAAAATATTACACATACTGTTTTTTTAAACTCTATTTTGTTGTCCGTGCCTCCGGGTAACGCCAGTTAACCCTGCTAGTACATACATGCATCAAAGTAGGATTCCATTTTCCAATGTTTAAATAATTATCTCTCTTGCATATTGTTCATGTTCTTCCAAGCACCCACAGTTCGTTTATCACGTATGCCTACTTTATACAAGAAATGTTGACGCAACGTTATGTCCATTCACCACTAAAGAAATAACATTAAAAAAAAATCCAGAACTCCTAGAATTCCCAATTCCAAGTTCTTCAGATTTCAATCAATATGAAGATAAATAAACAAACGGATTCTCACGAGATTTGACCCTGTCTGTTCGTCACCTTTCATCATGAGAACAGGTGTGATGTGTTGTGTGTTGTGTGTCGGCTCACACTTCATAACGAGCTGCCACTGTCATCAAATGTCAAACGGTTATCAACAGGAACGACCATTCTTAACATGTGTCCTTTCAAGCTGCAGGTTTTGCGATGAAAATTCTTCCATTTCAAACTTTCAAAGCATCATAGTCAGACAGAGCCACATACCGGGATACGTGGATGCATCTTAGTTTAGATACGTCCATTCAACATTTAGTGATGAAAACGTTGTTTGAAATGTAAACTTGACGGAGAGCCTGACTAAGAGAAAATGCCTCTTATAGAAATGTTATGTTACGTCGAAAGTAATTGTGCATCCATTCGATATGTGCATCTTGCGACGAAAATGGTATTTCAAGCGCAGGCGTGGCGGAAGTGCCGTTTCAGGCTTGGACATGAACGAGTGCAATTGTAGGATGGGGGGGGGGTTAGGCTCGGGGAGATGGAAGAGCCGTTTCAGGCCTGGGCAAGATGAAAATACCGTTTCAGACTCGGGCGTGGCAGAAGCGTCGTTTCGGACTCGGGCGTGGCGGAAGCGTCGTTTCGGACTCGGGCGTGGCGGCAGCGTCGTTTCGGACTTGGGCGTGGCGGCAGCGTCGTTTCGGACTCATGCGTGGCGGAAGCGTCGTTTCGGATGGAAATGCCAGTTTTGACTTAAATGTGACAGACTCACCAAGATGCTATTTTAAATTTAAGCGAGACATACTGACCGACGGACAGAACCTCTTATAGAGTTGCTTCGACACATCTAAAGTAAGATGCGTCCATTCAACCTGCATGTTTAGTATTAATAGTAAATTGTATTTCAAACTTAAGTGTGACAGACAGACAGACCAAGTCTCTCATTGAGATGCGAGGGATCATCTAAAAAAAATTTTTTTTTTAAATAAAAAAATGGAAGACCCAATTCATTTCAACATCTTCACATTAGAGTTCAATAACACTTGAACAATTCTAAGTAATTTTCTTGACTTTTACATCTTCTCTAAATATAAAAGACGAAAATGGCCTCCGTGTGTGCGCGCGTGCATATCTATCTGCTTTCTCTATCCAATACAGCCTGAGAAGCCATACAAATTCTAAAATCACCATACCTTGAGGATTTTTTTTAAAGCAAAAAAAAATTGGACCATGTTGACCCTTCATAAATCTAAACTCTGGATCCTGACTTTAGGATCAAACAAGAAATAAATTTTATTGTATTTATTTAGCAAATACTTGATTCTTTATATTAAAATCTATACATTTATTGTACGCTTCAATTTAGTAGCAAAAAAAAAAAAAAAAAAGAAAAAAAAAAAAAGAAAAAAACAAGATGGCGATGTGTATTTGTTAAATTTACTTTTATTTTACTTGAACTTTTTCAATATCAAATTGAACTGTAAAGTGAATTGAAAGATTTTAATATGAAACATTAAGTATTTGCTAAAAATACAAGTAAACTATGTGTGGTCCCTTTGCTATCACGACTATTTGAATAATGTATTACAACTTTTGTTGGATTTTGGAGGAAACCCTAATAAATGTACTTTAACACAGTTGTGAAAAAGGGCAATTTTTGCCCTTTTAGGGGGGAGAGAGGGATGCGTAGTAGGAAGGTATAAGGTCCGACTCATACTCCTTAGGATTCCAAAAACTCTAATTCAGACTTCTTATTTTAAAGTCTTCCAATATTCATAGCGTCGATTGATTCTTCAGAGATTAAAATGTCCGATTGACTTCCACTTTTAGCATTCTTAGGAGTTCTACTCAGACTCCTTTCAAAAGCTCTGACTCACTTCGCAACGCTGGGGGTAAAAATCAGAGTTTTTTTTTCCTGGAATCACTTACTACTTGTTTCATGTAAATAACCATCAATCTAAACTTTTGGTGAATTTGTAAAAAGTTCCTTCATTAGCTTTTTAAAATTAATTTTTTAAATTTAATTTTTTTAATTTGATTTTTTTTAATTTGATTTTTTTAATTTAATTTTTTTAATTTAATTTTTTTTTTTCTTTTTTTTTTTTTAGATATTTACAAAAAGAAATTGTCATTTAGGAGGGATTTTAGCTTCCCAGGCTGGACAAACTTACAGACTCGGGCAGTTTTCTGTGTTCATGCAAAAAAAAAACCCCCCAAAAACCCCCCAAAAACCCTGACTAACAGACAGTGATAAAAACATTATGCTTTTCCAATTAACATTCGGACCCCCTAACTAAAAAACAAAACAAAAAAAACAACTTTATTTCTTATCAAGAAAGTTTAAAAGAGAATAATATACATACTCTTGATTGGTCCTAAAGTCAGAGTTCTGTGTTTAGACTAAAAAGTTCATTAATGAATGATGTGATGATGTATGGAAGTGAAACCTAGTCAGAGAGAATTGAGGACATGCGTTGCATGGAAAGAAATGACATGAGAATGAGGCTTAGTTCTGATGACCCGAGAGGAAGATTAAATCTGGACAGTATAGGGAGATGTGTGCAGAAGAGTAGACTTCAATGTTGAAAGAATGGATGAGAGTTCTTAGATTAGCAGATGCAGAACAATTGAAGGCCAAGGAAAACAGGAGGACGTGATAAAAATGGATCTGAGGGAAAGAGGAATAAATAAAGACCTGGTCAGAGATAGGTTAGTTTGGAAGTCAATTTCTTAAAGCCGTCCAACGCATTGCAACATGTAAAACAGACGTTAAACTGATGATGAAGATGATGATGATGATGAAGATGATGATGAAGATAATGATGATGAAGATAATGATGATGAAGATGATGATGATGAAGATGATGATGATGATGATGATGATGATGATGATGATTGCCACAACGGTGTGCAGGTTCGTTCCAGTGTGTTTGTTTTTCAGTTTTTATTCTCTAGAAACAATTTTCAGTATATGTAATTTATATTTGGTATGGGTGTGGCTGCATTGGATGAATGTCAAAATTATGAAAAAAAAATTAAAGGGAGGCAATTTACATATAAAACCGGAGTTGTCCACCCTTCGACTGTGAATAAACATAAAAAAGAGGCGTGTCTGTTTTGGAATAATGCGATAGTCTTAAAAGTGAAGAAGAAAAAAAATGATTACAATTGCAGACGAGAGTTTCGAAGACCCATGGAAAGATTTTGAGACAAGGGAGGTCCCTATTTAATTACCTCCCCACGGGGGCAGAGTTAAACACGAGGTCGGTTTTTAATATGGGGAAAATCTACTTCCCTAAAAAGGGGCACTCTGGATTGAAACAAAAATAAAACAAATTTGCCTCAATCTAGAAAGAATTCTCCATCACTGACTGAGGCGAGAAGAGATACTACATTTTGAAATATTTATTTGCTATAAGGTAAAGAATACAATGTAACAACTTAGGCACAAGGCCATCAAAAGTGGGGAAATGGGTTTTGTTGGCCATCCTTTGTCTACTATAACATATTTGACTATCCTACTCTTTGCTGTCATCATTGCAGACCACCACAATACCAAATTCACTCTAGAGAACATCCTACTTAAAATATCCCCAAAGTGCTGGAAAATTTAAACTTTAATCATAAATATATGCCTGCACAAATTCATTGGCAGTAGGACAACAAAAAACAAAACCCTTGTTAGAAAGACCCTACCTACCCTTTGTACTCAGTTTTTGGCTTGGCCTTTTGGCTAAGATAAAAGTGTAGTATCTGTTCCGATGGATGCTGCACCCCATACTGGTATTGTCGGGGCTTGACTTACGCCGGTCAATGGGTCTGTCCTGTGCAGTTCTAGGAGGTCCACCCTCCCAGGCTTTGCCTCCCCTCTTTGGGGAGGAGTAAGTTTATTGCTTACTGTCTGAGGCGCCCCTACCGGGGAATACCGACGGGGCTCCCCAGGCAATTTTTAAATAGCCAGAGTGCTCACCTCTCAGGCGCTGGCTTTTCAAACCCCACTTTCCCGACCCGACCTTGGGTCACATCTTACTTGTGGGAGTAGGATAAAAATTGGCCTTGTGCCTAACTCCTGGAGAGGAGTAAATCAATACCCTTTGTAAGGGATAGACACCCCACTGTTTTCCGATTTGTTCAGAACCGAAAACAAGCGGATCAATCTCTAAATGGTAGTGGGAGGAAAAAGAAATAGGGATGGATTTTGGTAGTGGATGGTGTTCTTTCCAAGATGAATTTCACTTGGGGAGACCAAAGACAAAATAAGAGCGGGGTGCTCTATTTACAAAACATCAAAATGGAGATGGGAATCATTAACTTAACCAGCTAAGAGGCTGCCTTACCCAAGACAAGGAACACTTATACCGGACTCATGTTCATACACACAAGTTCGCAACTTGTATCCACCAGAAAGTACCTCACTCCTGACGCAACCCTCTACCTGTATAAGAGCCAAATACGTCCTAAGATGGGGAGGTACTGTTGCCACATTTGGGGAGGTACTGCACGGAGCACTCTTTCCTGCCTTGACAGAGTACAAAACCGACTTCGAAATCTAGTGGGGGATGTCCTCTTTCTTCCCTACTGCCTCTTTTTCACAGAAGAGACGTTGCTAGTCTTTCTCTACTCTATCGTTATTTTCACGGCAGGTGCCTGGCTGAGCTTCAATCCATGGTGCCCCTCTGTAAAACATTTACAACAAGAACTCGTCTGGTCACAGCCACTGTCAATAATTTCCCTTTCTCCCTGTCTGTGCCTAAAACTAAAGGAAACTTCCATGAGCAGAGTTTCTTTCCTAGAACTACCCATCTGTGGGACTCAATACCACGGGGCTGCTTCCCAGCTGACTTCAACATTGTCGTTTTCAAGTCCAATGTAAACAAATACTTGTTAAGCCGTTCTCCTGGATAATTGAATTCTTCCAAACTTCCACCATCATTACCAATCATCACGGTGTTGTCTCACTGTCCTCCTGACAAACTCATTAAACCCTTATCCTCGAGTGGCGTTTGGGCCTTGATAAGTGGTGACTCTTTAGTAAAAAAAAAAATTTTTAAAAAAATTTAAAAAAAAAAAAAAAAAAAAAAAAAAAAAAAAAAATCAACCTTTTGTCGAATTCCAAGGAATGTCATCTTTTCTGATCTTAACCACGAGCTGTTGCTTGAAGAACGCAATCATCCTGATCAGAGAAAGATTCAACTCCTCAAAATGCACTCATATGCGACGTCAACAACACCATTCGCGCTACGGCCAGGATCGTAAGAAATATCATTCGTCTCTCTCCGTCTCACGGCGGTCGAATGTTGCCAATTACGCAGGTCGTGGTTAGCGGCAGAGGATGCTTGAGATCGATACGAGCTGTCATCTCATTGACATACTTTCAGTACTGCTCGAGATGATAACATTTGAAGAAAGTGTGATCGAGCGTTTCTTCTGCCTTCGTTTTGCAGCAAGGACACTCAGCGGAGTCCTTTATTCCTGCACTGCAGAGGCACAATGCATTCCGGGGCAATCGCCAGATCAGAGAGAACTCAGAGGTGTCGAGATATCTTGCATCTGGCGCCCAACTTCATTCGGAGCAGATCTCCTCCTCTGAAGCGCCAAGCCACCCCGACAAGCATTTCCGAGAGTACACCCCTCACTAACACCCTGCGTAGTTCTTTTCTAGAAGACCACAAAGGGTCACTGGACCGAGGAAGCTTTTTTCACTTTGATTCTAGACCAGAAGGTCGAATGTCTAGACACTAGATAGCAGGGTTGTGTTTGATGATGGCTGCGATCAGACATTGAAGAAGAAAACTAAATTATTTGTAGGAGTTGTTTGAAAGCGAAAGAAAGAAAAGAGTTGATAAAAAAAAGAAGCAACAGGGAAGAAAAAAAAAATTTTAAAATAAGAATAAACAGGGTTTTCTTTTGAATGAGAAAAGTATAAAAAGGAAGGATATAAAAAAAATAGGTAAACGTTTTCTTTCCCGGTGATTAGAAAGAGAAAAAGAAAAAGAAAAAGAAAATTCCCTCAAAGAAAAAAAAAATCATAGCGAAAATCTGAACAGTCATTAGAAAATTGATTGGTGTTTTTTTTTTGCACAATAAAAATACTAACCCGTAAACACAATTGTAATCTTATGTTATGCAGGCTTCTTATTGTGTAGAAATGTAATATTCCAAGTGTTTTTTTAGTTTTTTTTATGATAATTGCTCCAGACAAGGCATGAAGCCACTTGATGTAAGAAGCTAAAAAAAAACAAATTACCATTTCAAGGTGAAAAAAAACTCGCCAACGATAAATGTTAGATGAATAAATTCTCCCCCCCCCTTGTCAAAACATCGCTCATGGAATGTGAGGACTAAAGGACAAAATAAGGGAAGCGAGAGTTACGAGGCTGCCAAAAATAAACCAAAGGTTCACTTTCTACTCTCCTTTTAGTGAAAACAAATAAGTAATTTTTTAAAGACTAGCATGGCTACCTGGCGTTTCCCAGGAAGAAGGAGGAGCATAGACAACAAAATAGAAAAAGTGTGTGTAACATCTTTCTTTTAAAACTTATCTCTCTACCCCCCCCCCTTTAGCACAACAAAGATTAATGGGGGAAAAAATAAATAAAATGAAATAAAAAATCGCTCCGAATGTCCCCCCCCCCCACCACCACCACCACCACACTCTGAATAATTTTTTTCCAGTTGAACCCCAAGAAGAATGAATATAACAAAAAATGTGCCCGTATACTATCTGGGGCAATGCTGAAAAGAATACATCAGCTTTGTGGGTGTGTCTTGTGTAGTTTCTGACTTTTAGGTGGATACACGTGTGTGCGCACACACACATACACACACAGGCAACTGCCCTTTATATAATAGATGCTTAATTTCTCTCCGCTTGCGAATCGAAGTTGGCGCACAGCCATTTTGAATCATAATTTGTAATCATAATTTAGTCTGATCGAGTTACCAATTACTACTTACTCAAAAGATAAGAAATTTTTTAAATCTTCAAAAAAAAAAAAAAAAAAAAAAAAAAAAATTACCACCGATTTCTTATTCTCTTGAAATGCCATCGATTAAGCCTAACCCAATTTCAGATTATCACCTTTTCTTTTTAAACAAACATTTTTAATATTCAGAAATTTTTAGAAATTTTTTAAATCTTCAAAAAAAAAAAAAAAAAATTACCACCGATTTCTTATTCTCTTGAAATGCCATCGATTAAGCCTAACCCGATTTCAGATTATCACCTTTTCTTTTTAAACAAACATTTTTAATATTCAGATGAGGGACTAATAATTAGTCACGTTCATTTAACATACCCCCCCTCTCCCTGTTTGGTCATTTTCATTTTTAATTTGTAGTTTAGTATCATATTTAAAAATAATAACTTTCTGAAAAGGCAATGGTTAAAACTATTTCTACTTCCATTTGCAAATGACAAATGTAACTTCCAAAAGGGAATTCTATTGATGTCAAATTAACATTAAACGTTTCGAAATTTTTGATATGAGGATTGATAATTTGTATCATTTAAATTATCCGGACTACTGTTCTCATCTTGGATATTTTTCTCACAACATTTTTACGATGTGACCTTCGGCTTTCTTCAGGTGCATCTTGTCAAACTCAAGAAATTATACCGAATTTTGACCTGAACCTTTATTTAATCCACAAGGGTAAATCATTCTTGCTCCGTCAGCCATGACCAGGTAGAATTCTTAAATAATTTTTATTTTATCCTTAGTATCGTTTGTAAGGAGGATTGAACCTTCAACCTCCAGGAAACTGGAACTTATCCATTGCACAACGTGTTCATCTGGATAATTCTAGTATGAATTTTGGGAGTGTTAACATAATTAGGTTTAATGAACTTTAAGAGCATAATCAAGGTTAGATTTAATGAATTCTAGGATCCTTAAGACAAGGTTTAATGAACTTTGGAAGCCATAACAAGGTTTGTTTTCATGAACTTTGGGACGCTTCACAAGGTTAGGTTTAATGAACTTTGCCGGCATATGTATATACAGGGTGGGCCAAAATAAGGGTCCTATCTTTAAATTTGAATAACTTCCACAAAATAAAAGTTAAACTCACCAAACTTTATGTGTGTGTAGACTGACCCTTCCGAGATTTTTTGAAATAAACAAAACAAATTTTAGCCGAAAAACACTTCTTAAAACTTACAAAAACTAAAGTATTGTTTTTTACACTGTTTTGAGTTTTTTAAGCAAAAATAATGTTTTCTAAATGAGGGTACGTTCCTTAGGGCTAATACGGCTCATGCTTGCTTCGGAAGGGGTCCTTTACTTATTCTAAAAAAAAAAATAAAAAAATAAAAAAAAATAAAAAAAAAATATCAATAAATAAAAAAGTTATGAATTTTTAAAAATAGGACCCTTATTTTTGCCCACCCTGTATATATATAAAATATAGTCATCCACACGCAGCTATTTCATCATGAAAAACATAAAAAAATCCTGCAGATATTTACATATTAATGTTTATATAAAGATGCGGCATGATGTATGTTTAATATAATGCATGTAATCGACAGACGGCTGGTGAGAGAAATATTTTCCTCTTAGTGACTGACCACTCAGAATTTAGTTTTCTACTTTGGAAAAGTAATTGTTTCTTAGAAACAAGGTCACATGCTGAGAAAGTGAACCACTTGAGATTCTGTGGAATTTATGTCAACTTCAGTTAATGGATCTCCCAGACAAACAGTTTTTATACCCTGAGATTAACAGATGATTGGAGTCAAGTGGACTCACTGTGTGATCAATCCATTGACAGCTGATGTTTAGATATTTCAAGTGGAATGCGAAAATGGGGAGATTTAGATCTGAGCTTCGCCTGGCAACTGAGTAGTTGCTTTTCGGTCTGCCGAAAAGCGATTTAGTTGGTTTTATCATCAGTCTGTCGTCGGTCGATAACTCAAGTATCAACTCTCAGTTTTCAAAAAGTACTGTCATAAGAGGAAACAGGAAGGCAAGACAAGAGAAAAAGAGAAAAAAAGATAAAGTAAGTATATGTGTGTGTGAGAGAGAGAGAGAGAAATACAATCTAGCCAAATAGCGATGAAAAAGTAAGGAGGTAAGGCTCTAGCTATTTTGGCAGCAAAATTTAAAAAAAAACAAAAAAACGTAAATTTCAACAAAAAAGCAGAGAACTCACATCGATGGGAAGCTCTAACGATTTAAGCGGAAATCCGCTTTTTCTGGATTAAAAAAAAGAAGCTGAATTCTGCCCAAAAGCAGAGAACTCGCATGCCTGATCTATTTACATTAAAATTGAGAAAACAATTCATTTCTGAAACGATATCAAACTTCAAGCGAGCTTAAAAGTCGCCCAGATACAGGTCATTTTTTGTTGCTTTTGTTTTAAAAGGAATTAAGTGCTTTTGATTAAAAAAAAAAAAAGGAAGGATATTCAAATAAATAATCGAAAGTGAAATGAAGAAGACATTTTAAAATTGTAATCTCTTATGAAGGATGAAGGAATGGCAGGCCTCTTTACTTAAATTCCATAATTCAGAAAAAGGTTGGCGTAAAAAAAAAAACTAGAAACATTTTTAGAAAAAAAAAAAAAAAAATTGTGGTTATTTTATTGGCATAATGGATGCCATCAGTGACTGGGATATGCAAAGTTTCTTAACATCACAATAACATTTATTGACATTCAAGCCAGGGTTGTGAAGTCGGAGGGGGATGGAGTCACACTCCTAAGAATGCTAGGATTTGGAGTCGAATCAATGGAAGACTTTAGAATAAGGAATTGGAGTCGGACATTTTGCAATTCTCAGAGTTGGACCTTATGCCTTCTGATTCTGCAACTCCGATTCAAGCAATGAACTATTTATATTACATTCATAATTAGCGTTATTTTTCTTTCATTTTTTTTCAACTATGAAGTTTTTTTGTTTTTTTACCAAATTATATTGTTTTAAATAGAATTTTGAAAATTAAATTATTACAATATCGTTCCGTCATTCAATTATTAATTGGACCAAATTTTTATAAAATTATAGCTTCTTTTTGTTTTAATCTCTAAAATCATCGATGTAAATAGCTTCCAAAAGTGTCAATCTTTTAATAAATAATGATTTTCTAAGAATTTTCAAGTTTAAATTACTTACAATTCGACGATTTAAAGACTTCCAAATAAAATCACTTTTCAAATTTCAAAGGGTCATAAAATAATTTATTTTTTCACTATTAAAAATAAAAAAGATTAAAATGATTGACTTGATTACAAAGAAACCGACATCCATTCTGGTGGATTTAATTTCTTATTTATTTGCTTTTGATATTCTTTTAAATTTCGTTTTAGTTTTCCCATATATTTTTGATTTCAATAAATATTTGACTTATAGTAAATTTAAAAAAATAATACACACCCACACAAACATATGTGAAGTTGTCATATATATATATATATATATATATATATATATATATAACTTCCTTGTAATATAGCAGGAAAAATCCCAGCAGAGTGCTCGATTAATTAAGAAATAAAGTTAAAAATTAAGAGCGTAATATTTATTTATTTTGGTACAGAAAAATTAGTACAACATTCGTACCGTCGGTTTCAGGCACGGAAGGACTTAGCCATCCGGCTCTCTTCAGATGATAACAGAAGCTGAAGAGAGCCGGATGGCTAATTCCTTCCTTTCTTGAAATCGACGGTACAAATGTTGTACTAATTTTTCTGTACCAAAATAAATAAATCAAAAAAAAAATATATATATATATATAGTAAGCTATGAAAATATATTTATGGCAATTAAGCTATACAGAGGCTCCCGAGTTTCATCCCCCGGGTGGGGTGGGGGGTAATCTTCAGGCTATATATATATATATATATATATATATATATATATATATATATATTACTTAGTTTGATAAAAAAACATTAAAAGAAAAGCAATTGCAGAGTAGGAAGGGGACAGGCAAGCTTCTTTTTTTTAATGAAACAGCTCCAGTCATCTAACCCCCTACTTCTACTTCTATTGTTTACAGCAATAGAATTTGACTGTTAGCAGAAATTACTGACAACAACGTCGGATATATAATAAATATATAGATACACAATGACCACGCCGACCACCCAGCAAAAAAAAATTTCCAATCCTTTCTGCAAATAAACTTTAGTTTGTGCCCGATTTGTCCCCCAAGTTCCATTCATGAATACCCAACAGCTTTTGTTTTATCTCCGTTCAATGATACGTGGGGATACTTTGATAATCAGCTCATCAGTAGGATGGGCTTCACACTCACCGAACCATAACCCCTACCAGAGTTTTATCGGTGGGGTTATCTCAAAGATAATGGCTATCGAAATTTGTGTCGGGGCAATTAATCAAAATCGAGAATCGATAAAATCCAAATTTTTTTTGGAGTATCAGAATGGAAAAACTTTCAGCCAAATTTCCGATTCTAAAAACGATTCTTTTAATATTTTTTTTAAACTAACTTTTCCATTGCTGGTATTAATGATGAAATGATAAAGATTTATTGATTTTAAACAACCAGTAAAACTAAAATCTAATAATGATCGAAATAAAATCGAAATACGACGTACGTTTATTTTACTTGTGCAAAAGAAAAAACAAAAACGATTATGCAAACGGGGAAAGCAGCTGCTGGACACGAAATGTCCAAATGTCGGATAAAATTTAGCTTCATTTAGTTTAATTTAAAGTTTTAATTTAGTTTTTATGCAGTAGATCAGTGGTCCCCAACCGGTGGGCCGCGGACCGGTGCCGGTCCGTAGACCAATTGGTACCGGGCCGCGTAAGAAATACAGTTTAGAAATATAGTCTGCATACATGTGCGCAGTTTTTAAAGCTCTTTATCTTGCAAAGAAACAAGCTCAAAGTTCTCATTGACTTGGTGTTCTAGTAATGTTAAAATGTTCATGCACTTTATATTCGTTTTTCTGGTGTACCTGTATTTTATTTTGAAAGGAATGTTTAAAGTAAATTTTTAATGTAAACTTTTTAATGATATATTTATTATTATTTCGAGGCTTTTATTTTCATGTTATGTTGTTGGTACGATGCTACATGTAAGTTGCAAGTAAACAATCTACCCCCGGGCCGCGGTAAAATTGTCTAACGCTTACCGGTCCGCGGCAACAAAAAGGTTGAGGACCACTGCAGTAGATCATAGCGATTGATGTAGAAAGCACTGTGGAATTTTCACGGGCCCCACTAGTTTGAATTTGTGTTGGGATGATTAATCGAAATCGGAATTGGGAATCGGGAAAAGCGGAACTTTTAGGGGTATCGGAATCGGAAAAATTTGAGTCTAATTTCCGATTCCAAGAACGATTCTTTTAATTTTTTAAAACTTAATTTTCATTGCTGGTATTAATAATGGAATGATAAAGATTTATTGATTTTAAACAAAAAGTAAAACTGAAATCTAATAATCATCAAAATAACATCAAAATACGAAGACAATTTATTTTACTTGTATAAAAATTGAAACTTTGCATAAATTGGTTGGGTAACTTTTAAAAGAATGCAGTTGATTTACAAGGTTGCAAAAAAATGTTTAAAAATTCAATAAAACATTTTTGTCAAGAAAAATACTGACAAAACATCATTGATTATTATAAAATTATAAAAAAAATTTAATTAATTTATTTTATGTTACTGGCTTTTATCCATTTTTTAAAAAAAATTATATCATGAGCTTTTGTCCGAACAGTAACATTATTATTTAGAAACTCATTCTTAACATGGGGAGGGGGCTATGTTAACTATTCTGTTCCTACACCGTCTTCGTATTTTGCATGCAAATCGACTATTTTCAATTGTTTATGAAAAAAAATCAAATAGCATTTTGTCAACTAACGACGAACTAATGCAAATCGGTTTTGTTTTAAAAGAAGAATAAATCTTTAGTTGGCTCGCTATTTTCAATCCATTACAAGGAAGACATCCGAGAAAAAATATTTAGAAAGATCTACTCGTGTAATATATGCGCAACTTCAAATGTATTTTTTACGTTTGCAAAAATATATGCGGACATTACACGGGTTTTTACAGTAATTCGAAAAGTAAGATATAAAACAACAAATATATAATTAAATATTTAGAAATTTAAAAAGAACCGGATTCGGTAATTGTATCGAAACTGGAAAAAATTTTGGAATCGCTAATCAAAACGCTCCCCTGACTATTCCTGAAATGAAGATGGCCATCGCAGGCAAAATCACGTGTATCCAACGCAGAGGTGCATAAGTGCAGCATATCATTGAACGCAGATAAAACAAAAACTGTTGGGCATGCATGACTGAAACTTGATGGACAAGTCAGGCATAGACTGAAATTTATTTGTACTAAATATGGATTGCAGAAAGGATTGTATCGATTTTGGGGGAAGGCGGAGCATTTAATTAAAAAAAAAAATTTTTTTTAACATAATTCACCCCAAACAAGGCAGGCCGCCACTGTAGACGTAAGGGGCTACTGAGAAGAAAGAAAAGAGGAGAAGGTCGGGGGGGGGGGGTCAACCTAAACTGTGATCTGCGCAGCGAGATGTCTGTTTACATTAGTTTTAAATTTCTGCATGTGTGTACTGTCGGGGAAACAGGGGGCAGGGAGGGAGTTCCAGAGGCCAGCAGCACGAGGAAAGAAGCTATTTGAGTAGAAGGCTCTCCGGCATCTGGGGACCTCCACAGTGGATGGATGGGATTTAGTTGATTGTCGAGTTAGTCTAGTGAATTTACGTCATGGGGGCACCAGAGTAACCAATTCATCTAAGCATAATCCATTGAAGTATTTTAAAACAAGCACAAGGATGCTACATTGTGGCGATGGGACAGGGGCTGGAGCTTGGTTGACAGTGAGGGACCTATTAGGTTGGCGACTCTTTTTTGGATCTTGTCAACGAGGGAGAGACTAGTGGATGATGCACCAGCCCAGATGTGGCAACAATACTCCATGCATGGGCGGATGGTGGCTTTGTAGAGATACAGGATAATGTCAGCTGTGAAGAGTTTACTAGCACGGTAGAGGGAACCAACCTTCTTTGCAGCAGTCCTGGCAATGTCTTCAATGTATTTGTTCCAATTCATGTTACCTGTGAAGGTTAGGCCGAGGAGTTTGAATGATGAACTCTCAGGTAGGATGTTATTTGCCATGACAATCGGTGGTTGGAGAGGCTTCTTGTAGTTGTTGAAGGAAAGGAGCTTTGTCTTTGCGGCATTAAAAGTTACCAGCCATTTATGACTCCAATCCACTACAGCCTGGAGGTCATTCGGTAACCCTGTATTATACTTTATAACAAAGACCAATGTGTATTTATTTGTATATAAATAAATATAAATCCGTCTCGTCACACAAAAAATAACAAGTAAAAAACGTGCCTTTTTTAGCGCCCCCACCCCCGAATAAACCCATTTCAAATGAAGCAGTGAGAAAGCAAATAGAAAGTTAGAGAACCCCCGCCACCTGAAATGAATTTTGTAAGAAATCCTCCACTCGAAATTAAAAGTCAACGATGGGTGTTTTTTTTTTTTTTTTTTTTTTTTTTTTTTACTTAAGGTCATCAGAAATGAAAATAATAATTTATATACGAAAAATTAAACTACTGCCGTAATTTTATATGAATATTAGTGCGAACACTGGCAAAGCATAATTTTTTTCATCATTTTAGACGGAAGATGTAGACTAATATTAAAAGAATTAGTAGTTTTTGTTGTTGCTAAGTTTTTTTTTACATAATTGAACTGACATTTTGTTTCTTCAAGACAAAATGAAGATAAACTGAACTATCTTCATTTTGTTTTTTGATAAAACTTTTCAAATTACAAAAAAAAAAAAAAAAAAATTAATCCAATTTTTTTTCTGCTAAATTTTTTCAAGCTGACTACTTATTTATTTTGCAAATTTATCCTTTTTTAAGATTATTATTTATTAAAATCTTTAATCTTTTGTTTATTATTTGCAGTTATTGGCAAACCAGACTAGTACCCGACTCAAAGAAGCAGCAAACGGTGTTTGGTCAGATTTAGTTCTTGATATTAAACTTCATCCGTAATATAATTTCCAGCAAGAATTTCAGTTTCCCAAATTTATCAATTAAATTGTTAGATGAAAGTACAGAATAGTTAACAAAGGCCTCCTATGTTAAGAATGACTTTCTAAATAATAACGTTATTATTTCAGCACGGTCCGTAAACTACAGAAGATTATTTAGAAAACCATTCTTAACATGGGAAGGAGGGAAGGCTTTGTTAACTATTCTGTACTTTCACTTAACAATTTAATAAATAAATTAGTAAATAAAAATTAGTACAAAACTTGGCAAACCAGAAGAGAAAGCGACCCCAAAACAGGAAGTTTTTAATATCAGGAACTAAATCTGACCGAATACCGTTTGCTGCTGACTGAATCGTGTACTCTTATTATTAGTTAAGTAAAAAAGTTGTCTTGTTGAATCCAAACCATAGCGATACTTATATCGTATTAAGAATCGTCTTGCGAGAATTAAGGAACAATGAAACTTGGAATCTTCATGACATAAACAAATTATTCGTAAATTTGGGAAGTCAAAAATAGATCTTCACGAGCTATACCTAGCCGGCGTTGCCCGGGAATCTTTTTTTTTATTTCATTTTGGTGCAATTTTAGTTAAAGGGCGATGCAGTTAATTATTTTCATGTAAAAGCATTATTTTGTACTTACTCAGTCATAGTTTATCTCTCATGGCACGAAAAAGAATTTAAAAATATCAAGCAGAACTTTAATTAGAACGATTTTTCCATTTCCATAAGGTAGATATGAAACGTCGAGTCGCCATTTTCGGAGTGGCCGGTTAGCTAACTAAGGGCAGATAAGTGTCGCGAAATTGGGTCCCCTAGGTAGGCACGTGTGACCTAATTAGTAATTTTGAAGAATTTCTCTGAGAATGGATGTGAACGCATTAAATTTGAAGGATTTGGTAATTTTCTATTTTTTTTATTTCATAAATATATATTTTATTATTATTGCTTATGTGTTTCTTTCTTTTTATAATCCTAACAATAAAAACGGAGTTAATGCCCTTGTCTATTCTACCGACCGTTCACAGCCAAAATGTCGGCTGGGGCGCAAATACAGGTTGTATATCGAAATGGAAAAATCGTTCTAATTAAAGTTCTGCTTGATATTTTTAAATTCTTTTTCGTGCCGTGAGAGATAAAATATGACTGAGTAAGTACAAAATAATGATTTTACATGAAAATAATTAACTGCATCGCCCTTTAACTAAAATTGCACCATCATTTTTCTTCCACTTTATTTTCTATATCTATTTTGTTTTATTTTAATTATGCCTTTTTGGGGTGTTTTTTTTAAACCCAATTTCTTTTCTTTTTAATGTACTGTTTCGGAAAACCCAACCAAAAATTTACAGGCGTCACACCTGTAAATTTTTGGTTGTATGTGAACGGAGAAAGACGAAGCAAGTTACGCCGTTCCGAATGTTACCGAAGAACCCCCCCCCTCCCTCCCGTCTCAATGTTAAGAATGGCTTCTAAAACTCTGCCTATAAGTTTACGTTATTCGAAACAGTTCCCTATTTTTTAGAACAAGGTACTATTTCGGATAACGTAAACATAGATTTACATTTTAGAAGAGGTGGGGGGGGGGCTTCAGTAACATTCGGAACAGCGTAACTTGCTACGTCTTTCTCCGTTCACATTCGTAGTACAAGTACATACGTCACGCTTGCTTCGTATTTTTCCATTCAATTTTGTAGTATTCGTTGTACATACGTCACACCAGCAAATTCTTGGTTGCCTTTTCCGAAACAGTATCCTTTTTAAATAGGATTTTGAAAATTAAAATTAATTATTACGGTATCTTTGGTCATTAAATTATTACTAATTGAACCAAATTGTTATAAAACTATAACTAATTTTTGCTCAGATAATGGTGATAATTGATGTTTATTTATAAAATTATTGCATGTAAAATGACTTCCAAAACTTTCAATCTTTTAATACATGAGGATTTGCTAAGAATTTTAAAGTCCAATTCAAATGACTTTCTATTCGACAGTTTAATGGCTTCCAAATTTCTTTAAAATTTCTAAGGGTCACAAAGTAAATTAATTCTTTATTTCAACTATTAACAAAAAATTAAAATGGCTGGTTTATTTACGATACCGAAATGCATTGTGGTGGATTTAATTTCGTAATTAATTTTTTTTTTTAAAGTTCGTTCAGTACTATAGTAATAAAACGAACTTTGCATTTTTTTTTGTTGTTTTTTTGGTTTGATTAATTTTTTGCATCCATCTTCTTTGCCCTTATAAAAAAGATCAGTATGATGGAAGCCCACTGTCTGTGCTGGGAGGTGTAAAACTATAACTCATCTTGTTGAGTTGATAAATGTTGCTTTAAATTATTTATTTATTTGTTATGCCTCCTTGGACATCTCTCCTTTAACTATCTTCTCAATTAAACTGCTAAAAATAAAATTTAAAAAAAAATAAAAAAATTAAATTAAACTCTTAGTACAGTATCGATATCCAGATCAAATTCTGTTAAATATTTCATTTGATAACTCCCAAAAGTGCCCCCTCAATTTCTCCCTCCTACCACTTTCTCTGAATTCATCCAACCTCATCTTAAACTGATCCATGCTATTGCTGTTCTTAATCTGATCTGGAAACTTATTCCAAAAACATATTACTCTGTGAACAAAAAAACTTCACTGATTAACAGATCTAGTTTTTGAAAACTGCCTTGACAATAACCTTCCAGATCTAGGAGAAATACTAAAAAAATGCCCACCATAGTTAGAAATGCCATTAATTATCTTGAAAGTCTCAATCATATCACCTCTCATTCTTCTCTCCAGCAAAGTAGTCAATCCCAATTTGTCCAATCTCTCCCTGTAACTGCACTCCTTTACTTTACTTATTAGTTTTGTCACCCTTCTTTGTACGCCTTCCAGTTTCAATATTACATTCCAATTTCCATATCTAGTCGCTGGAGCCCAGGCCTGGGTGCAGTATTCTATATGAGGTCTATATATTGCCTTCCAAAAGTTTCAACCTTTTTAATAGATGAGGATTTGCTAAGAACTTTTAAGACAATTTAAATGACTTTCTATTCGGTAGTTTAAATGCTTCCAAATTCCTTTCAAATTTCTATAGGTCACAAAGTATTATTTTTTTTTTCAATTATTAACAAACGATTAAAATGGCTGAAACGGATCAACAAAGAACATCGGCAGGTTACCTGCCCCCAGAAACGAATCAACCGAGAACATCTTTAACTCTGTACACAAGAAACGGACAACATGTCCCCCATTAAGGGATCTACAGCATTATTACTAAATAATTACATTTTTATTTTGTCTGTTTTTGTTTTATGGCATATCAACCCTTTTCAGGTTTATTTAATGCCAAATTCAATCATTTTAGTTGGAATTCTTAATATCTTCAACCCTGATGTTTGGTTTAACTCATTATTCATGATGCAAATGTATGGGTCAATCAGGATTGCGGAGTCAGAATCATAAGAAGACTAGGAGTCGGATTTTTTAATCTCTGAAGAATCAACAGTCTGAATATTGAAAGGTTTTAAAATAAGGAGTCTGAGTTGGATATTTTGGAATTCTAGGAGTCTGAGTTGGATATTTTGGAATTCTAGGAGTCTGAGTTGGATATTTTGGAATTCTAGGAGTCTGAGTTGGATATTTTGGAATTCTAGGAGTCTGAGTTGGATATTTTGGAATTCTAGGAGTCTGCGTCCGAGCTTATATCTTCCAACTCCACAAACCTGGTGTCTATCATCGGATGCATTTTCATATCCTACCCAAAACAAATTCTATTTAACCCATAGATGGGACCGGGTCAGAGAGTGGACCTGAGAGTAATTGTAAGTTTATAGGAGCCTATTTTAGCAAGGGCTGTAAGACAAACTCCTATAATATTTTTGTAACAAAACGGACGTCAAAGTAAAGGAAAACAAAGTCCGTTTATAAACAACAATGATATATATTTATTTGAGTGACCTCCACCGTTGGGTGTAGGTAGCCGAAAGTTAAGACAATGTATCAAAAGGAATTAAAGTAAGAAATGGTCAGCCGCCAAAATTCTTTGAGCAGTATATCTTTGCTTGGGGTCAAGTTGATTGGGGTGAGAGAAGAAAACGTCTTTCTTCACCGGCTCAAAGTAGTCCTTCAAAGGTCGGTAGAAATTAGTACGCCCTGGAAGCTGATTGGTCCTAGTCTGACCAAATCACCACGCAGGGGCTGCTCTCCTCATGAAGAAACAAATGTCAATGTTTATGACTGCTACAAGTTCACGTTCCCCAAAGCTTCAAAGGTGGAGAGATTTATCTTCCTCCCACAGCGGTAACATGTGACACAAGTTCGGGAAAGTGGGATTTGAAAAGCCAGTGCCCTAGAGAATGAAGAGCACTCTGGCCGACAAAAAATTGCCTAGTCAGCCCCGTCGGCATTCCCCAGTAGGGGCGCCTCAGGCGATTAGCAATAAACTAACCTCTTCTCAAAGGGTGAGAAGGCAAAGCCTGGGAGGGTGGACCTCCTAGAACTGCACAGGACAAAGTATCCATCGGAACAGATACTACACTTTTATCTTGGCCAAAAGGCTTCCGAGTCCTCACCATCAGACATAGTTTAATTGCATATCAAGGACAGTATTCATCATCATCATCATCATCATCATCTAGTCGTGGTGTGAACATGTATGCGTGCGTGCACTGGCTGCCATCGTCCCACACGCTGTGCCGGTCAAGAGTTGTTGTCCGATCTAGTCAATGCTGCAACAAAGAATTCTCATCCTGAGTAAAACTACGAGTTCAGTTTATAACAGGTTTATGTAAGTTACATATGTAAGTTACTTATGTAAGTTACAAAAGATACTCGTGTTCTTAGGTTGAATGGCAGACTTGCAAAATGAGATCTTTTACCCTGGCGAAATAAAGTATGAGTCTGATCAACACAGTTCTGTAGCTAAGAGCCCTGAATGGGCACATCTTGCCTGGAGAGACACCCAGCTTCAACTGCCTGCTATCTCTCTCAGAAAACCCCACTTCCTGTCATGCCTAGAGGGGCAGGCCTCCCCTCCTATCTAGGAGTCCTTTTCTCCTGACCACCCAAGCACTGGCTACTTGAGATATCCACTGGAGATAACGGCCAGACAGGGGGGGGGGTATCGTGGAGACAATCTACGAACATTACTTTTGGGTCTCAACATGACTCCCTGTTTTTACAAGGAACTCATTTTATTTCAAAGAAGAGTAAGATTCTGGGGGGCCCAATATAAAATCAAAGACATTTTAAAATTCTTTTATTTTGATAATTAAATTTTGATAATTAAATCAAGGTCTCTGATGAACAGAATATGGCAACTAAAGACTGTATTTTTGTTTACACGTTGAAAAATGTTTGTAAGACAATAAAAATATAAGCATTCACAAAATTAACAAGCTGCGCGTGCGTGCGTGGTCCCCTTCTGTATGTGACTCGATGTGGCGAGTGTAAAATGCAATAAATTTGGGCAATTTGGGGCATTTTTGACCCCCTGGGGGCGCGAACCAGATTTTTTCCAAGGTCAGCGATACTTATTTTCTATTAGGAACAATTGCCTCCACATTTTGGCCAAGTTTCAGAGAAATTGAATGGATGGATTAAAAGTTATGGGGCAAAAAATATCATTTTTTGCCATTTCAGGGCCTTTTGACCCTCTGGGGGAGCTAACCAGATTTTTTTTCAAAAATCGGAGAATGTCACTTTCTAACCTGACCAAAGTTACAACTTCATGCAAAATTTCAGAGAAATTCAATGGATGGTTGCGGAGAAAAATCCGGACGGACGGACATGCCTCAAAACATAAGTCTCCCGATTTTATAAATTGGGGGACCAAAAAAATAAATTAAAAAATTATGATTGTAGGCTGACGTTTTATCTTGGTCATTGGAATTCAACCAATCAATATATATATATATATAATATATATATATATATATATATAATTATTTCCACAATCAGACAACGCCACAGCCAACAACCTATGAAAGAAACAAACTGTAAGTCCTAAACTCGAGTTTCGCCCTCCTTTGGGCTCATCAGTAGAACACATCCGAACTCAGGATCCAAAACCCGAGTCACTTGCATGTTAGCAACAGCTCAGTGGCAGAGTACTCGCCTAACATGCAAGTGACTCGGATTTCGAATCCTGAGTTTGGATGTGCTCTACTGATGAGCCCAAAGGAGGGCGAAACTCGAGTCTAGGACTTCCAGGTTGTTGGCTGCGGCGTTGTCTGATTGTGGAAATAATTATATATATCATCTCACATTCAAAAATCTAATATTTATTTGCTCGCTGGGTTAGCTTGTTGGATGGCATCGTCCTAGCGAGTATAATAAAATCCTACTTGTGACACATCGACTTGGGTTCTAAGTGGTTGGATGACTACACCCCTTGTTGAGAAGAGTAGGTACATTCCACAGTCGGTCTTCACCGCGGTTTGTTTAATGTGTGTAAGTTAATAGACATTCTTGTATGTGGCTAGGTAGCTCAGTAGCAGGGTCTAACATGCAAGTGACTCGAGTTTCGAATCCTGAGTTTGGATGTGTTCTACTGATGAGCCCAAAGGAGGGCGAAACTCGCGTCTAGGACTTCCAGGTTGTTGGCTGCGGCGTTGTCTGATTGTGGAAATAATTATATATATCATCTCACATTCAAAAATCTAAACTAAATGGGTCACAACCTATCAAGGCCAAAATCCACTAAAGGATAAGGTTCAATGAGATGAAATAATTGTCAGTTAAGAGACGAAGAACCTTATGAGAGGATTGAGAATGATTGATGCGATGGGAAGTTCGAATACTTGTAGGGGTGGGTCATGACAGTAATCTGTTTATAATGGATTTGAAGACTTATGTTGTAATTTGCAGGGAAACAGTCTTGTGGTATTGTGTTCCACAGACAGAAGCTTTGTTTGTGAAAAAAAATAAATCAAAAAGATGTGTGTTAACTGTCACTCATTTTATGTTTCACTGAATCAAAATTTTACTTGTGTTCAATTTGTGGAACACATGCCATTAGATCACCAAAGTTAAGCAACGTTGAGCCTAGTCAAAACTAAATGGGTGACCATTTGTGGTACACATGCCATTAGATCACCAAAGTTAAGCAACGTTGAGCCTAGTCAATACTAAATGGGTGACCATTTGTGGAACACTTGCCATTAGATCACCAAAGTTAAGCAACGTTGAGCTTGGTCAATACTAAATTGGTGACCATTTGTGGAACACATGCCATTAGATCACCAAAGTTAAGCAACGTTGAGCCTAGTCAATACTAAATGGGTGACCATTTGTGGAACACATGCCATTAGATCACCAAAGTTAAGCAACGTTGAGCCTAGTCAATACTAAATAGGTGACCATTTGTGGAACACATGCCATTAGATCACCAAAGTTAAGCAACGTTGAGCCTGGTCAATACTAAATTGGTGACCATTTGTGGAACACATGCCATTAGATCACCAAAGTTAAGCAACGTTGAGTCTAGTCAATACTAAATGGGTGACCATTTGTGGAACACATGCCATTAGATCACCAAAGTTAAGCAACATTGAGCGTAGTCAATTCTAAATGGGTGACCATTTGTGGAACACATGCCATTAGATCACCAAAGTTAAGCAACGTTGAGCCTGGTCAATACTAAATTGGTGACCATTTGTGGAACACATGCCATTAGATCACCAAAGTTAAGCAACGTTGAGCCTAGTCAATACTAAATTGGTGACCATTTGTGGAACACATGCCATTAGATCACCAAAGTTAAGCAACGTTGAGCCTGGTCAATACTAAATTGGTGACCATTTGTGGAACACATGCCATTAGATCACCAAAGTTAAGCAACGTTGAGCCTAGTCAATACTAAATGGGTGACCATTTGTGGAACACATGCCATTAGATCACCAAAGTTAAGCAACGTTGAGCCTGGTCAATACTAAATAGGTGACCATTTGTGGAACACATGCCATTAGATCACCAAAGTTAAGCAACGTTGAGACTGGTCAATACTAAATTGGTGACCATTTGTGGAACACATGCCATTAGATCACCAAAGTTAAGCAACGTTGAGCCTAGTCAATACTAAATGGGTGACCATTTGTGGAACACATGCCATTAGATCACCAAAGTTAAGCAACGTTGAGCCTGGTCAATACTAAATTGGTGACCATTTGTGGAACACATGCCATTAGATCACCAAAGTTAAGCAACGTTGAGCCTGGTCAATACTAAATTGGTGACCATTTGTGGAACACATGCCATTAGATCACCAAAGTTAAGCAACGTTGAGCCTGGTCAATACTAAATTGGTGACCATTTGTGGAACACATGCCATTAGATCACCAAAGTTAAGCAACGTTGAGCCTGGTCAATACTAAATTGGTGACCATTTGTGGAACACATGCCATTAGATCACCAAAGTTAAGCAACGTTGAGCCTAGTCAATACTAAATGGGTGACCATTTGTGGAACACATGCCATTAGATCACCAAAGTTAAGCAACGTTGAGCCTAGTCAATACTAAATAGGTGACCATTTGTGGAACACATGCCATTAGATCACCAAAGTTAAGCAACGTTGAGCCTGGTCAATACTAAATTGGTGACCATTTGTGGAACACATGCCATTAGATCACCAAAGTTAAGCAACGTTGAGCCTAGTCAATACTAAATGGGTGACCATTTGTGGAACACATGCCATTAGATCACCAAAGTTAAGCAACGTTGAGCCTGGTCAATACTAAATAGGTGACCATTTGTGGAACACATGCCATTAGATCACCAAAGTTAAGCAACGTTGAGACTGGTCAATACTAAATTGGTGACCATTTGTGGAACACATGCCATTAGATCACCAAAGTTAAGCAACGTTGAGCCTAGTCAATACTAAATGGGTGACCATTTGTGGAACACATGCCATTAGATCACCAAAGTTAAGCAACGTTGAGCCTGGTCAATACTAAATTGGTGACCATTTGTGGAACACATGCCATTAGATCACCAAAGTTAAGCAACGTTGAGCCTGGTCAATACTAAATTGGTGACCATTTGTGGAACACATGCCATTAGATCACCAAAGTTAAGCAACGTTGAGCCTGGTCAATACTAAATTGGTGACCATTTGTGGAACACATGCCATTAGATCACCAAAGTTAAGCAACGTTGAGCCTGGTCAATACTAAATTGGTGACCATTTGTGGAACACATGCCATTAGATCACCAAAGTTAAGCAACGTTGAGCCTGGTCAATACTAAATTGGTGACCATTTGTGGAACACATGCCATTAGATCACCAAAGTTAAGCAACGTTGAGCCTGGTCAATACTAAATTGGTGACCATTTGTGGAACACATGCCATTAGATCACCAAAGTTAAGCAACGTTGAGCCTGGTCAATACTAAATGGGTGACCATTTGTGGAACATATGCCATTAGATCACCAAAGTTAAGCAACGTTGAGCCTAGTCAATACTAAATGGGTGACCATTTGTGGAACACATGCCATTAGATCACCAAAGTTAAGCAACGTTGAGCCTAGTCAATACTAAATGGGTGACCATTTGTGGAACACATGCCATTAGATCACCAAAGTTAAGCAACGTTGAGCCTAGTCAATACTAAATGGGTGACCATTTGTGGAACACATGCCATTAGATCACCAAAGTTAAGCAACGTTTAGCCTAGTCAATACTAAATAGGTGACCATTTGTGGAACACATGCCATTAGATCACCAAAGTTAAGCAACGTTGAGCCTGGTCAATACTAAATTGGTGACCATTTGTGGAACACATGCCATTAGATCACCAAAGTTAAGCAACGTTGAGCCTAGTCAATACTAAATGGGTGACCATTTGTGGAACACATGCCATTAGATCACCAAAGTTAAGCAACATTGAGCGTAGTCAATTCTAAATGGGTGACCATTTGTGGAACACATGCCATTAGATCACCAAAGTTAAGCAACGTTGAGCCTGGTCAATACTAAATTGGTGACCATTTGTGGAACACATGCCATTAGATCACCAAAGTTAAGCAACGTTGAGCCTAGTCAATACTAAATTGGTGACCATTTGTGGAACACATGCCATTAGATCACCAAAGTTAAGCAACGTTGAGCCTGGTCAATACTAAATTGGTGACCATTTGTGGAACACATGCCATTAGATCACCAAAGTTAAGCAACGTTGAGCCTAGTCAATACTAAATGGGTGACCATTTGTGGAACACATGCCATTAGATCACCAAAGTTAAGCAACGTTGAGCCTGGTCAATACTAAATAGGTGACCATTTGTGGAACACATGCCATTAGATCACCAAAGTTAAGCAACGTTGAGACTGGTCAATACTAAATTGGTGACCATTTGTGGAACACATGCCATTAGATCACCAAAGTTAAGCAACGTTGAGCCTAGTCAATACTAAATGGGTGACCATTTGTGGAACACATGCCATTAGATCACCAAAGTTAAGCAACGTTGAGCCTGGTCAATACTAAATTGGTGACCATTTGTGGAACACATGCCATTAGATCACCAAAGTTAAGCAACGTTGAGCCTGGTCAATACTAAATTGGTGACCATTTGTGGAACACATGCCATTAGATCACCAAAGTTAAGCAACGTTGAGCCTGGTCAATACTAAATTGGTGACCATTTGTGGAACACATGCCATTAGATCACCAAAGTTAAGCAACGTTGAGCCTGGTCAATACTAAATTGGTGACCATTTGTGGAACACATGCCATTAGATCACCAAAGTTAAGCAACGTTGAGCCTAGTCAATACTAAATGGGTGACCATTTGTGGAACACATGCCATTAGATCACCAAAGTTAAGCAACGTTGAGCCTAGTCAATACTAAATAGGTGACCATTTGTGGAACACATGCCATTAGATCACCAAAGTTAAGCAACGTTGAGCCTGGTCAATACTAAATTGGTGACCATTTGTGGAACACATGCCATTAGATCACCAAAGTTAAGCAACGTTGAGCCTAGTCAATACTAAATGGGTGACCATTTGTGGAACACATGCCATTAGATCACCAAAGTTAAGCAACGTTGAGCCTGGTCAATACTAAATAGGTGACCATTTGTGGAACACATGCCATTAGATCACCAAAGTTAAGCAACGTTGAGACTGGTCAATACTAAATTGGTGACCATTTGTGGAACACATGCCATTAGATCACCAAAGTTAAGCAACGTTGAGCCTAGTCAATACTAAATGGGTGACCATTTGTGGAACACATGCCATTAGATCACCAAAGTTAAGCAACGTTGAGCCTGGTCAATACTAAATTGGTGACCATTTGTGGAACACATGCCATTAGATCACCAAAGTTAAGCAACGTTGAGCCTGGTCAATACTAAATTGGTGACCATTTGTGGAACACATGCCATTAGATCACCAAAGTTAAGCAACGTTGAGCCTGGTCAATACTAAATTGGTGACCATTTGTGGAACACATGCCATTAGATCACCAAAGTTAAGCAACGTTGAGCCTGGTCAATACTAAATTGGTGACCATTTGTGGAACACATGCCATTAGATCACCAAAGTTAAGCAACGTTGAGCCTAGTCAATACTAAATGGGTGACCATTTGTGGAACACATGCCATTAGATCACCAAAGTTAAGCAACGTTGAGCCTAGTCAATACTAAATAGGTGACCATTTGTGGAACACATGCCATTAGATCACCAAAGTTAAGCAACGTTGAGCCTGGTCAATACTAAATTGGTGACCATTTGTGGAACACATGCCATTAGATCACCAAAGTTAAGCAACGTTGAGCCTGGTCAATACTAAATGGGTGACCATTTGTGGAACACATGCCATTAGATCACCAAAGTTAAGCAACGTTGAGCCTAGTCAATACTAAATGGGTGACCATTTGTGGAACACATGCCATTAGATCACCAAAGTTAAGCAACGTTGAGCCTAGTCAATACTAAATGGGTGACCATTTGTGGAACACATGCCATTAGATCACCAAAGTTAAGCAACGTTGAGCCTAGTCAATACTAAATGGGTGACCATTTGTGGAACACATGCCATTAGATCACCAAAGTTAAGCAACGTTGAGCCTAGTCAATACTAAATGAGTGACCATTTGTGGAACACATGCCATTAGATCACCAAAGTTAAGCAACGTTGAGCCTAGTCAATACTAAATGAGTGACCATTTGTGGAACACATGCCATTAGATCACCAAAGTTAAGCCTAGTCAATACTAAATGGGTGACCATTTGTGGAACACATGCCATTAGATCACCAAAGTTAAGCAACGTTGAGTCTAGTCAATACTAAATGGGTGATCATTTGTGGAGCACATGCCATTAGATCACCAGAGTTAAGCAACGTTGAGCCTAGTCAATACTAAATGGGTGACCATTTGTGGAACACATGCCATTAGATCACCAAAGTTAAACAACGTTGAGTCTAGTCAATACTAAATGGGTGACCATTTGTGGAACACATGCCATTAGATCACCAAAGTTAAGCAACGTTGAGCCTAGTCAATACTAAATGAGTGACCATTTGTGGAACACATGCCATTAGATCACCAAAGTTAAGCAACGTTGAGCCTAGTCAATACTAAATGAGTGACCATTTGTGGAACACATGCCATTAGATCACCAAAGTTAAGCCTAGTCAATACTAAATGGGTGACCATTTGTGGAACACATGCCATTAGATCACCAAAGTTAAACAACGTTGAGTCTAGTCAATACTAAATGGGTGATCATTTGTGGAGCACATGCCATTAGATCACCAGAGTTAAGCAACGTTGAGCCTAGTCAATACTAAATGGGTGACCATTTGTGGAACACATGCCATTAGATCACCAAAGTTAAGCAACGTTGAGCCTAGTCAATACTAAATGGGTGACCATTTGTGGAACACATGCCATTAGATCACCAAAGTTAAGCAACGTTGAGCCTAGTCAATACTAAATGAGTGACCATTTGTGGAACACATGCCATTAGATCACCAAAGTTAAGCAACGTTGAGCCTAGTCAATACTAAATGAGTGACCATTTGTGGAACACATGCCATTAGATCACCAAAGTTAAGCCTAGTCAATACTAAATGGGTGACCATTTGTGGAACACATGCCATTAGATCACCAAAGTTAAGCAACGTTGAGTCTAGTCAATACTAAATGGGTGACCATTTGTGGAACACATGCCATTAGATCACCAAAGTTAAGCAACGTTGAGCCTAGTCAATACTAAATGGGTGACCATTTGTGGAACACATGCCATTAGATCACCAAAGTTAAACAACGTTGAGCCTGGTCAATACTAAATGGGTGACCATTTGGGAATAACAGATGTTGTATGTGCTCTCCGCTTATCTCAGAATTGTTTCCAGTCGTCTTGGACTTCTCCTTGCCACTGGAATCACGCAGTGCAGATTTCGTAGAGGTGTGGTTAAAGATTGTGCAACCCTTGCTTCACAATCACACACGCAGCCACCTTTACAGAGGGTATCCATTGTCTCTTAAGACTGAACAGAGGCCATAGCGGTGGAGATTCAATATAGATACACAAAAATATTTATACTTATTTTATTTATTTATTTACTCAGATATTTTGTTAAATATTTGACAGGTAGATCTGTAAAATATTTAAATAATGATGCAGACATGTTGAGTAATAACCATAACCCCGCAGTAATGAAGAAAAGCCGAAGACTAGATAGATTGTCAATTAGGCTAAAAGAACAATGGAAATGAATCGGTGACCTTTGAATGAGCCCAGGTGTGTGAGGTCGATGAGTTCATTTCAGAGTATGACGTCGTAAAAAAAATTTGACTAGGTAACCTTTAAAAGAGTCAGGTGCACGAGGCCAGAAGAAGAAGGCACCCGGAATGCAAAGTCAGAAATTAAAACGGCGGTTTCAAACAAAGGAAGACGGAGCGTTTATGTAGCAGAGATCGAGTTGAGAGGATATAGAGAAAAAATTGTCGTGGGTCAGCCCCGAAGAGAGGTACCCCCACCACAGCCAAACTGCCGTAAACAACTGGCGTGGGGATCACAAGCCTTCCCTAGATTCCGGGAGCAGACTGCTACAGAACGTATTGTCGTGTTTCCCTCTAGGTTGCAAGGTAAATCACTCTGCCTGGTTTTCGTGAAAATAACCTACGTTGGATAGAGTTGAAAATCAACCGCCGTCAAGGTAAAGAAAAAGGTTTCTTCGTAAAACAAGGGAAAGAACAATAATGCCAAAGGACTTTTGCTAACAAAGAAATATTTAATTATATATGTATGTGTATACCCAACTTACACCAGCTGGTGGTGAAGAATAAAGAAACAGAGTTTCTCGAGCACGTCCTTGTCTCTATCATTGTGTTTTGTTTGATGCTACCGGGACCCCCGAAGGAACGGGTATTGCAACAGATCACCTTGTGTATATTTTAGTTAAGGCTGGGTTAACAAGTGCTTTGAGAATAGCAGGAAATGTGCCAGGTGAAAGGTCAGCAAAGGTCAACTTGCTGGACCTGAAGTGAATATTAGCTAAACTTTGGGAATATATATTATCTAGCGGATATTACATCACATGGCTCTGAGAGAGAGGGTGATAGCAACAAGGCAGTCTGTTGGAAGCATGCAAGTGCGTCTGACGCATAATGGAATGGACTGACAAGATGTAACTAATTAGTTATTTTGATCTTTCTCTGACCCTCCCCTCCTTCCCCATGCTGGTCTGTGGTTTGAAACGAAAATCCCGTTGATCTGTGTAGAGTTTAATCTTTTTAAAGGCATGAGAAACTTAATTACAGGACAAGCATTTCCTCCATCTGCAAAGATCACGACAATTATTTATATTATATTAACTTTGTTTTGTTTTTTTGCTTATAAATCTCAATTTAGTGTCAGATGTTATCATTTATAAAGTTAGACATATTTCGGATTTTCAATTTAGTCACTATTTATAAAATTATCAGCCCAAATGATTTCAGTATCTGCTATTATTATTATTATTATTATTATTATTATATAGCCAGTAACATGGTACAACAACAACAAATGAAAATTAGCTAGTAATAAACAAAGTTTGACTTGTCAGTTTAATTGTTATTTGGGTCTGACTTTGAAAATTTGACAAGATAACTTTGTAGTTATAGATGAATCACAGAATTCATAAAAACAGATTAAAAATGAAAAAGTGAGATTCATTCTTAAGATTCGTTTTTGGAGAGAGAGAGAGGGGGGGGGGAGAGAGAGGGAGCGAGCGAGAGGGGGAGGGAGAGAGAGGGGGAGGGAGAGAGAGAGGGGGGAGAGAGAGAGGGAGGGAGAGAGAGGGAGAGGGCAAACGATAACCACAACAAATGAATCAGCCAAATGATTTCAGTATCTGTTAGGTGAGATTAAACTCGGTTGGTACCACACAAAATGATTGTGAAGAATCAAGGTTGATGGAAAGACCGAGGAGAGAGAGAGCACCCACCAGACCTCCACTGGAGGGATTCAGAGAATACTGGAACCTTGGGGAAGCTTATTGCAACTCAAAGACCAACAGTTGTTTCCAGCAAGAAATTAATGGTAAACAATTGTTATGCCAATGCAGAATTATTTGCAGCAGTTATCGAAAGAGTCAGAGACTGTAGAAATCTATGGAGACTGCGTGTCACTCACCCCAGGGAACATCGTAGATTTTTTGGGGGCCGAACGAAATAATTTTTAAAATAAATTGTAGCAAACTATGTCATTATATTGTTAATAACATGGTAGAACAATAACAAATGAAAATTGGCAAGTTAGAAGAAAAGTTTGATTTGTCAGCTTAAATGCTATTCGAGTCTGACTTTGAAAATCCGACAAGACAACTTTATAGATATAGATGAACAACTGGATTCAGAAAAATAGATTAAAAAAAAGGAAAAAATGGGATTCATTCTCAAGATTCGTTTAGAGAGAGAGAGAGAAAGAGAGGGGGGGGGGGACAAACGATAAACACAACAAATGAGTCAGCCAAATCATTTTAGTATCTGTTAGGTGAGATTTAACTTTTATTTATGTAAACAAACTAAATACTACTACTACTACTAAATAATAATACTAATAATAATAATACTAATAATAATACTACTAATACTACTACTACTACATACTAATAATAATACTACTAAATAATACTACTACTAAATAATACTAATAATAATATTACTAATACTACTACTAAATAATAATACTAATAATAAGAAGAATAATACTACTACTACTACTAATACTACTACTATATAATAATACTAATAATAATAAGAAGAATAATAATAAGAATAATACTACTACTACTAATACTACTACTAAATAATAATAATAAGAAGAAGAATAATAATACTACTACTAATACGTCTGGCACCACACAAAAAGGTCGTGAAGTGCCAAGGAGGATAGAAACCCCGAGGAGGGAGAGCACCAATCAGACCTTCATTGGAAGGATGCAAAAAATACTGGAACCTTGGGGACGCTTATCGCCACTCAAGTTCCAGAAAAAAACAGCAGTTGTTGCCAGCAAGAAATAAATGGTAAACAACTGTTACGATAATGCAAAATTATTTGAAAAGTTACCGAAAGGGGCGTAGAATACTAGAAATTTGTGTCACTCAGACTCCAGGGAATATCACTTGTTATTGCCAGTGAGCAATCACTGATAACGACTGATGTGAGAACTCCTAGTGAGTAGTAGTAAAAAAATAAATAAATAAATAAATAATAATAAATAACAATAACAATAATAATACGGCCTAGGCTGACACCAGACAAAATATTTGCAGAGGGTCGAGGAGGATGAGAAGATCGAGGAGGGACAGCACAAACCAGACCTCCACTGAAAAAGTGCAGAGAATGCTGGGACCTTGGAGAGACTTATTGCCACCCAAATCCCAGAGAAGACCAACTGTCCTTACCAGCGAGAAATCAATGGTAAGAGGCTGTTGCGATACCGCATCGTTATCGAAAAGAGGTTAAGAATACTGGAAATCTGGGGAGTCTTGTTGTCACTCAGACTCCAGGAAATACCACTGGTTGTTGTCGGTGTGCAATCACTGACGATGATCTGTGCGAGAACTCCTAGTGAGTACAAATAATAATAATAATAATAATAAATGAATTTAAGGTTGCTTTTATTTCTTATTTCCAGCAGCTTAGTAATGTCATGTTTAAATGTCTTTGTATTTCGTAATAAAAACATTTTTCATGGAAAGTGGGGAGACCATCACTGCACACACACAAAAAAACATCCTATGTTGTGAAGAAGCCCCCCCCCTCCGGGGACAAACATTCCCCCCCCCCCACACACACACACACACACTCACACTCAGTGAAAAACAAAAAAGGCTAATACAGAGGGCGTTGTCAAAATTAGCATCATGGAAAGTGAGCGGAGATCATAGAAAGGAACAAAAGATGGCGTGAAACAGTAAGATGATGTACCAGTGGTCTCCGTCAGCGAAATTGTGCATTCTTCAGATTGCAGCAGCAGCAGCTTTCGGTGCAGCTGTAGATACAGATGCAACATTTGCCAGCTAGCATACATCAGGATTCAATATTTATTTATTTATAAGAGACAGGATTATAATCATTAACGGATCAATCCCTTTTAGTTGATCCGCGTAGAAGTTACCTTTTCCTCATACAGGAAAAAGAAAGCAAATTTAGATGCAACTGAACGATTTTCAATCATGAAAGTAACTATCAATTTAAGATCAAATTTTAATAAAAAGGAGTGTGCATCTTTATATATATATATATATATAGAAGGTTAATACAACAAAAGATATAAGAGGCAACTAATATCTTTAATTAGTGAACATCCGGATAAAAATGAAGCTCAATATACTGGATAGAGCATTAATAGCATTAGATAGAATGAAAGAATAAAATAAGGTGCAAATCAAATTTTATTATTTGAAAACCCATGAGTTAAGGACTTTCAATTACTTTGCTTGAACTTTGAATTGTAATAAAATTTGATTCGCACCTTATTTTATTCTTTCATTTTATCTTATGCTATATATATATATATATATATATATATATATATTATGCAAACATTGTTAGAAATAACAGAATTCGTCTGTTTAATTATACCTATTTTATTTAAAAAAAATTTCTGATGGTCTTTTTTGTATTAAAATCAAAAAAATTAGTATATATATATAAAACTCAATGTTTGTGTGTATGTGTGTGTGTGTTCCCTATAGAATGAAAGATTAGGGAATCTTAAAATCTAAAAGTGTGTTCTCATGTGAAATTTACCGGGGAAGACAATGGAAGTGTTCCCGAATCTCTCAGTGCACCCTGAGTGCATAACACCCTTAAAACCTCAAATATATCATATTTTGATGAAATTTAAATCGTATGTATAAAATTTTCTCGAGAAGACGATGGAAGTGGTCCTGAATCTCGATGTTACTCTCTATTTGCCGAATACTTATATGCCCCCACCCATGGGGACAGAACCCCCTTAAAACTTCTAATTACATATATTCGATTTTAATGAAATTTGAAGCATATGTATAAGACACTAATTCAGAGAATTTTCTAATATTTCAGCTTCTTCTAACTATATTAGGGGTCGAAACGGGAGGAGAGGGGGGGGTCAGCAAAAACAGAGAAAGTAGTATGGTGTTATGAACATATTGAAAAAGTACATAGTGATCCTCATTCAATCCTAGGCAACATCGGGTCTTCCTACTAATATATATATATATATATATATATATATATATAAGTTATGAGGTTTAAAAAGACTAAATATACATTCGGATTGTACACATTATAAGTTATTTCAACCGTAACTAGGTCTCCTCGGATGTGTTTCCAACCACAATTCCAGGAATTGTGGTTGGAAACACATCCGAGGAGACCTAGTTAAGGTCGAAATAACTTATAATGTGTACAATCCGAATGTATATTTAGTCTTTTTAAACTTCATAACTTATTCATGCTCTGTTTGAACGGACATAGAGCTCTCTGATTCGAAATCCTATCGAAAATAATCGAACCTGAAAACTATATATATATATATATATATATATATATATATATATATACAGGGTGGGCAAAAATAAGGGTCCTATTTTTAAAAATTCATAACTTTTTTATTTATTGATTTTTTTAATATTTTTTTTTTAGAATAAGTAAAGGACCCCTTCCGAAGCAAGCATGAGCCGTATTAGCCCTAAGGAACGTACCCTCATTTAGAAAACATTATTTAAAAAACTCAAAACAGTGTAAAAAACAATACTTTAGTTTTTGTAAGTTTTAAGAAGTGTTTTTCGGCTAAAATTTGTTTTGTTTATTTCAAAAAATCTCGGAAGGGTCAGTCTACACACACATAAAGTTTGGTGAGTTTAACTTTTATTTTGTGGAAGTTATTCAAATTCAAGTTATTCAAATTTAAAGATATGACCCTTATTTTGGCCCACCCTGTATATATATTATAGTTGCATTCCAATAACCATAGGAACAATCAATCCATAACTTTAATCTATTCTTTCGATTTCTTTATCTTCATATATTGTCGAACAACCACAACCACAACTTTCACCTGTTTTTTCAATTTCTTTATTTTCATATATCGGCAAATACCTGTAATTCCTCTTTCTCTCAAACAGAATTTTTTTTATAGATTTATATTTTGTTTTTTTATGTTTATTTTTTCCAAATTCAATACATTTTCCTACATCTTACGCGCGTTTCGCAACAAAATCAAGAGAAATACATAATCTTCATCTTAACCTCGCTGATCATCAGAGAAATTGTTCATTCAATAGTAAGAGGAAAAACATCATTCCAAAGACCTGAGAAAGGAAGGTGTGAAAAGTTTAAAAAGAGAAGAACTCTCGTTTGGTTTTGAATGTTTTTTGCTGAGCATTTTTCTCTGTATGTCAGAAAGTCCAAATTGTTATTTGGACTCTCTGGTCGTCCATGTGGCATTTTACTGATTTCTTCTCTTTAGCTGATATCTTTAGCTCTTACGGATGGATTTTTTGTATTTCCATGAAATTGCACGTATTGATGGGTAATTAAATTAATGTATAGTGTTATTTGACATAAAAATGTATGCTCTTACAATGTAATATATAACAATATTTTAATAAATATTAATTCTGTTTTACCGACAGACACTAGTGTTTCATGCTTATGCAATCATCAGTATAGGAATTGATAGTTACTGCCGGTCGAAGGATTCGAACCCAGTCATAAAGTCACCTTGGACTTTGCAGCCCGGTATTCAAGCCTTTGACCAGCAAGAACTCTCACAGGAAAGGAAAGAAAATTAAGTTCTATATTATGTAAAGGTAGCAGACAAATACAGAAAGTTAGTCAAATAGTGTTCAACTGCAGATGCAGGAAAATTGAATTACGCTAAGGTTGACAGCTTATTATAATTCTCTTAATGAGGCCCATATTCTATTTGAAAAGGGCTTATAACAATATTTTAATAAATATTAATTTTTTTTTTTTTTACATACAGATACTAGTGTTTCATGCTTACCCAATCTCTCTCTGTCTCTCTCTCTCTCTCTCTATATATATATATATACACACACACACAAGATTTTACATGTGAACATGATTATGTGTAATGTGTGTACAAAATTCAAAAGTATGTTGTTTAAAGGCTAAAAATTTGTAAATGTTAATTACTACGCTAGACACATGAAAATTTTGTGACTAGTTTCGTAATTTATATTATTAATTGTGGGATGTCTAGTTTTAATGTAAATGGCTTCAAGAATTTGTTGTCTTTTTATGTTGGTATCATGGTGTATTGTTTTTGTGTTATTAACTAAAATGTTTCTATATTGAGACCACCTTCTTAATATAGTCATGCTTTTTAAGTGTTGACAAATTAGCTAGTGTTGGACAAATGCATGTTGAGCCTACGGGAAAGTGCTATGGTAGTAAAACCGATGTAACAATTTTTTTTTTAATTATTGTCTAGATATAGTCTCTCAAAGAGCATTGAAATGGATATATAACACTGTCTTTTATTATCCTTATATATATATATATAAAAATATATATATATATATAATTTTTAATGGACATGATACATATTATGATCATCCATCGGTACCTTCGCTTTCACTGGAATGTGACCGGGTTCAGTTTCCAGTGTTTCCGTGAACCCGAAGGTACTGATGGACGATCATAAATGTTTAGTGTTCATACAAAAAAAAAAAATATATGCTCTTGCACAAGTAATTGAGCACTCTTGTTATTTCTCCTATTACATTGAATTACTAATATATATATATATATATATATATATATATATATATATATATATATCTAGGCAGCATCTTCTCTTGCAGGCAAGTATTGTTGAATATAAGAGACAACTCATGGCTAGATATCCTTTGGTAGATCCTTTCAATAGTCCGAATCAGGACCTTCTATAATCACTAACACATGATCTGTACCTGATTAACCTCATTCCCCTGAAGATGGACTCGGATGGGTCGGAAAGTACTTGGGACACAAATCTAAACTATGGCAAATTCATCAGCCAATTCCCCTCCGAAACTAAGATTCTGATTCGGACTATTGAAAGAATCTACCAAAGGATATCTAGACATAAGTTGTCTCTTATATTCAACAATATATTTCCAGAATGTTTTGGAAACGACTGTATGCCATAATAGACTTGTTGTTCTAATTCTTTGAGCAATTGGAATCTTATAATTCACTAAATCTCCTTATATATATATATAGAGAGAGAGAGAGAAAGAGAGAGATAGAAGAAAAAAGAGTGATAAATATGCGACGATTGTCCAAATTTATTTCAAATTTCAATTGTTCAATGCAAGGTGTATTCAGTAATAAACTAGTGTTTATTATTCTTTCCTTAAGCCAAGGCTTTTCAAAGATCGAGATCTTATCATCAGAGGAGAAATACAGATAGATAAGTTGGCTTTCGAAAAAAACAAAGTTCAAATATTTGAAAAAAATATGAAAAATATTATTTAAAAAAATGCATTGAACAATTGAAATTTGAAATAAATTTGGACATTCGTTACATGTTTATCACTCTTTTTTCTTCTATCTCTACAATTGTTCTATCACGTATATTGAGCTAAACCTCTTCACTATAGGTTCCATCTACTACAAGTTTTACTTTTGGTTTATATTTGATCATATATATATATATATATATATATATATCAGGAACATAACTAATATAAAAAAGTGACAGGGTGCAAATACCTTAGTAAACAGTCCTCGAGAAAGGGAATGGTTTATGTTACAAAGATTTTTTTTCGTCTTTCAGATATTATTATGCAAGATCAGCTGTGTACGTGTGGGCCTTGAAAATCTATGACTAAACAATCAACTGATGTCGTTAGATTGCTTCTTTAAGCAAGATCAAGAATGCAGACAGATGCCTTTCAGCGTGTGTGACACATGCACGCACACATATACATATGCAAAACATTATTCTGGGTCTATGTAGATATATATGCAGATATACATATGTGTTTGTGGACACGTCCATATATATATATATATATATATATAGTATATGTGTTATATTTGTTTCCATATTAATCCATTGGCACTCTAGTGTTTATAAAAAGTGCTCAATAACAAGTAGAGCTGTTTTTAGTATAAATTTTTATTTATACAAACATTATTAGCTACATATGTGCACACATGTTTCAGTTTTCCTCTCCAATAGAGACCCAACTTCATCAGACTCGAAGGATTTCGAATTTCTCTTCAGGTCTGAGGAAGTTGACTCTCTATTGGAGAGGACAACTGAAACATGTATGCACATATGTAACCAATAATGTTTGTATAAATAAAAATGTATACTATATATATATATCATCCATTTTGGTGAATTCTCTACAAAGACGGATTTTTCCTTTCGTGTTTATTATTTTTGACAAAGGGAAGATTTTCCCTAAATATTACATAAATGATTTTTAATCATTATCAAAACACACAAACAACCGACACCACACCTGCTGTTATCTAAGATTTTAAAGAAAAAATAAATAGTAAGTCCCCCCACTTCGATTTACAATTTTTGTTCTTTCCAGCTTACAACTTATCCGGCACTCAGCATTGCTCTCAGCCTTCTTAACATATTACTAATATATTATAGAATATTGTAACGAAAGACAAATTGGGATTTACCTGGCTTCTAAAATCGTCCAAACCCTTCAGAACGAAATAAGTTACATGTATTTATTTTTTCACCCACTTGTGTGATTATCATTTCCCATAGACTAATTACACCCATATATATATATATATATATATATATATATATATATGGGAAGAGAAGGATGAAGGTAATCCGACGTGATGGGAAAATGAAAAAGGAAAACCAAAAAATGGATGTTTTTTATGTGTACATCAACGTTTCGTCTTTATTTATAAGACTTCATCAGGATGATGATATAGAGAAAAATGAATTCATTTTTATTCTCCAACAAGTACGGACGTCCACCCAGTAGTGGCCATTATTTTCATTTTATTTTTCCTCCCAATATGTCTACCCTACATGTATCTGTACTTGCATGACATTTTTTCTCTATATCATCATCCTGATGAAGTCTTATAAATAAAGACGAAACGTTGATGTACACATAAAAAACATCCATTTTTTGGTTTTCCTTTTTCATTTTCCCATATATATATATATATATATATATATATATGTATGTATGTATGTGTGTGGGTGTGTGTAGACATAACATGAGAAATCAACTTCTCCGAATCAGAAGAGTCGAACAAGACAACAGATGTTGCACATACAAAAGTGCTGAATATCTTTGCAAATAGAGCTTTCGAGCTTTATAAACAACAATAAATAATTGATTCAAGCCAGGAAGATAAAATCCCTTTGAATGACAGTGGCTTTGTTGCTGTAATGTCCATCCTCCCAGGATTCACCTTCTCTCTGAGAAGAGGTTAATTTATTACTAATCGGCTGAGGTGCCTTATGTAGACGGGGCTGCTTAGGCATTTTTTGTAAGACAGAGTGCACTTCATCTGGTGCGCTGGATTTTCAAAACTCTAACTGACCTAGTGTTTGACCCCACGTAGAGGAGGTAAATAAACGTACAGACACATTTGCATATATCAATCACGTGAAAGATCAACTTCTCACAGGATAGGAACAGATCTAAGGCAGTTAATTTTCCACACAAAGGGCTCAATATCCTTTCAAATAGAGTTTTTTTTTTAACAATAATAGATAATGAGTGCTCAGATAAGCTTGTTTTAATTATCTATTATTGTTACATATATATATATATATATATATATATATATATATATTTAAATGTTGAATTAAATTAAAGATAATTGAATTATCGTTTAATAATAATCTATCGTGAGAATATAAAGCTCAATATATTGAATAGAGCAATCAATTCTAGAGATGAAAGATGAGAATAAAAAATTGTAAAGATACAATATTTATTAGAACATCAAAAGTTCAGAGCAAGGAGTTTCATATCCTTAATCCATGGATTTTCAAAGATAAACTCTTTTCATCAGAGGATAGGGAAAAGCCGACAATGTAATTGTAAATATTATCGGCAACATTTAACTTTGAAAATTTTACATAAAATAAAACAAAATAAAAAATATATATTTATAATAATATTTTTGTCTATGTACACATATCAAAAGCTACATATCCATTGAAAATGTTACGATCGTAGCTTTAATAAGCTTCGATCTCATCATCCGTTTTTAACTGTTCATATTGAGAAAAAAAATATAGCCTGATTAGATCAAAGCTTACTAAAGCTACGATCGAAACATCTTCAATGTATATGTAGCTTTTGATATGTTTGTCTAAATAAAACTATTATTATAAATAAATAGCTCTATTTATTACTGAGCACTATTATATAAACACAGTAGAGATTCTCCGGATTTTTACCCTGTAAATACAAACTTAACCTGGATTACTAATATATATATATATATATAAGTACTGTGGTAGGGCAGGAAAAATCCAGCAGAGTGCTCGATTAATTAAGAAATCCGAGATTTCGAAGGATTAAGAGCGTAAATATTTATTTATAAAATACAGAAATTCAATGTAACATCAGTACCGTCGGTTTCAAAGCGGGAGGTTGATCCCGATTATCGTCAGCTGATAAACATATTCAGGAATGGTGGGACTTATTCCTCCCCTCTTCCTGGCCCCCAAACCCCGACCTCTACCCTACAGAAATTCTTACATTTTTTATATATATTACAAAAAACCCCTTTTCTTCTGCTTTGTTTTAATTAATAACCATTTTATATACATTAAAAATTTAAATATTAGAATCTAAATTTAACCCTTCATGCACACATATGTAACCCCCCCCCTTCCACAAATCACGTCCTACGTGATCTCAGACGTGACCGAATAAGTCCCACCATTCCTGAATATGTTTATCAGCTGACGATAATCGGGATCAACCTCCCGCTTTGAAACCGACGGTACTGATGTTACATTGAATTTCTGTATTTTATAAATAAATATATATATATATAAGTCAGGTTCATATTATATTCCAATAACCATGTTTTTATTTTATTATTTTTATTTTTTCACATTTCCAAAAAACATAACATTTCTGTGAGATATATTTTTTACGGTCCGTTTCATTTGTCTTGTGCCAAACAACATTTTTATGTCAATATCGTCTCTGCAACATTACAAAATCATCAGAAAAATTCACAAAGAGTAAAAAGTTCTTGGATTAAAGTGTCTTGAAAAAACCTACACTGTACAGTGGTTCATTTTGGACGTAAAATTCAAAATGGTGTATTAGTGGGTTCCCCCACGTGTGAGTTTGCTCTTTTCTTTTTCTTTGTTTTTTTTGTTTGTTTTCACCCAAAAATGAACCACTGTATAGTGTAGGTTTTTTCAAGAGACTTTAATCCAAGAACCTTTAACTCTTTGTGAATTTTTTCTGATGATTTTGTAATGTTGAAGAGACAATATTGACATAAAAATGTTGTTTGGCAAGACAAATGAAACGGACCGTAAAACATATATCTCACAGAAATGTTATGTTTTTTGGAAATGTGAAAAAATAACAATAAAAATAAAATAAAACCATGGTTATTGGAATATAATATGAACCTGACTTATATTTGCTCTGTTGTCACTAATTGACAATGATCGAGCTTAATCTTTTAAGGAGACTGCAAAGTAAAAGGGAACTGATAGTATATGCTAATACATATATTGTCATTAATAATTATATATATATGTGTGTGTGTGTGCGTGTTATAAAAATACCAGTCCCAGGATGGATAAAATTAATTTCCCAAATAGAACAGTTTTGCATCGCTTTTATGTCCCCTTACAAAGAGTAAAATAAAGATATAATGCCACTAAACCTTACGTCTAGAATCCTTATTCCAAGTTTGATTAAAACGAATTACATGATTTTGATTCTAGAAAATGTCTAAAATTTAAGGCTTGAGTTTAAAGGATCTTCAGAAAGAATTGACATTGAGCTAATCTTGCTTAATTGGCGTCTAATGACTATGGATCAACTTTAATGCAAATCTGAAATATTTGAATTTTCATATAAGAGATTGCGACCATATCATGCTTCTGAAAAGTCTTTTAAAATACTCCAAAGAAACTGAAATTTGAGGAATATTTAATTGTTGTTGCTTAATAACTATTGTGAAAATTTCACAAAAATCGAAGGTATATGAATTTTCACAAAGGGCTTAGAAGCCCATCTTTGCATAGAACTAAATATAGTTCATATTACTAATTAATTAAGCCTAAATTCATAATGATTGGTTAATTAGCTTAGGAGTAAATCTTGTACATACAAATATATAAACATATACACATCCACACAAATATATAAACATATACACATCCACACAAATATATAAACATATACACATCCACACAAATATATAAACATATATACATCCACACAAATATATAAACATATACACATCCACACAAATATATAAACATATATACATCCACACAAATATATAAACATATATACATCCACACAAATATATAAACATATATACATCCACACAAATATATAAACATATACACATACCTAACTTATATATATATATATATGAACCTTGTTTACTTATATATGCTCTGTTGTTACTAGTTGACAATCATCGAGCTTTCAATTGGAAGAGGTTGGTATACATAAAATATAGAAGGCATATGCTAAAACATATATGTTCACATTCATTATATATATATATATATATTTACTCTGTGAATTTTTCTGATGATTTTGTAATGTTGCAGAGACGATATTGACATAAAAATTTTGTTTGGCACAAGACAAATGAAACGGACCGTAAAAAATATATCTCACAGAAATGTTTTTTTTTTTGAAATGTGAAAAAATAAAAATAATAAAATAAAAACATGGTTATTGGAATATAATATGAACCTGACATTATATATATATATATATATATATATATATATATATATATATATATATATATATATATGAGAGAGAGGTGCGAAGATATTCATGTTTATTTATTAAACTAAGTAGAGATCCGAATTATATATATATATATATATATATATATATATATATATATATATATATATATATATGACGGTGTTTTTGTTGTTATTGTTAGAGATAAATTGCTGTACTATAGCTACTGGTACTTTCTGCTCCCTTAGCATTCGGGAGTTTCCTCCCTTACATTTGCAATGTCACCCCATTTTTTAGGGACATGCGCACACACACACACACACATATATATATATATATATATATATATATATATATAAACAACAAATATATATATATATATTGTTTTGTTGTTGATTTTTATAGATAAAATAGTTATCCATGGACACGTGTTTCGCCGTTATTGCAGTTCATCAGCGTGGCTGCCTAAAACAGGATTCAAACCTTCAATCACATATATACATACATATATTACGTTCACTTACTGATAAAGAATATTAAACCCATTTCACGGCCCCTCACTCCACCCCCAGGTACGGATAAAATGTCAGTGTTTTGAACAGTTTTCAATCGAGTTGTGTTGGATTGAGCTTCAGCATTGAATAACCCACACAAGTGTCGATATGCCACAAAAACAGGCACACATCACCAAACGAAACGTGACTTTATAGAATTAATCATTTTAATTCTGATTTAAAATGAGAGATCAGAAGAAGAATTGAAAAAGTTAAAAGGATCAATCGACAAAAAAGGGATCGATTTTGTTGAAAGGTACGTGTTGGAATGTACACACACACACACATACAATGTACATGAAAATACACAAACACATTCAGATATGTATAACAATATTTATTTTAACAATATTTATTTTAAATACTTAAAATGTATATATATATATATATATAATTATTTATTATTGTTATAAAGCTCTATCTGAAAGGATATTGAGCACTTTGTGTTTGTAAGATCTACAATCTTGGATAGAATCTATTCTTAATTATGAGGTTGATTTTTCTTGTTATTGATTTTATATATATATATATATATATATATATATATATATATATATATATGGTTGCGTTTCGATCCCGGCTTGAGACACTAACTGGTCTAGCCGCACTGATGAGCTGTGAAACAGCGAAACAGTCTGTATGTGGATGACTAATATAGATAGATAGATAGATAGATAGATAGATGTATTATTCGGTACAGAAAATCAGTACAACATCAGTACCATTGGTTTCAAGCTCAGAAGGTGTCAACCTCCCGGCTATCTTCAGCTTTATTGTCACTTCTGAGCTTGAAACCGATGGTACTGATTTTCTGTACCGAATAATAAATAAATATTACGCTCTTAATTTTGATTTTCTTAATTGAGCACTCTGCTGGGATTATTCCATACCATCTTACAAAAGAAGTTATATATATATATATATATAGTTATATATAGATACGTACGCATATACAAACACACACACATATATATTGAAACACATTAATACATACAACACACACCTATACATATATTCATACATACACCTATAGATTTACACATGCACACACACATCTATACATACATTTAAACACACACACACATCTACACATACATTTAAACACACACACACATCTACACATACATTTAAACACACACACACACATCTACACATACATTTAATACACACATACACATCTACACATACATTTAAACACACACATCTACACATACATTTAAACACACATCTACACACACATTTAAACACACATCTACACATACATTTAATACACACACACATTTACACATATATTTAAACACACACATCTACACATACATTTAATACACACACACATTTAAGCATATTCATACATACATATGCATCCTATAATTATTTATATATATATATATATATATATATATATATACACACGCACATAAATATAGATAAGTCATAACAAAGAGGGGGATTTATACACAGCTGGGATGAGAGCCAAAATAAAATGAAAAAAAAAAAAAGAAAAGATGAGGATAAAGAACAAGTACTTATAGTTACGGTTGCTAGGATCCTGGAAGATTTGACATGAAACGCGAGGGAGGGAGGTTATTATATCCGTAGAAGGCTGAAATGGCCTATGTATACTCCTGTTGTTGGTGGTGGTGGTGATGAAGGTGTCGGTCGCATAGTCATCATCACCATCATCGCCATCATGTCCCTTACTATTGCCACAAGGTGAACATTTGCATGTAATCAGTTGACACGAATGGATAAAGAAGAAAAGGAGGAGGAGTAGGGAGGAGGAGTAGGGAGGAGGAGTAGGGAGGAGGAGGAGGGAGTTGGTTATTTCTAGTGGTAGCAGTAGTAGTCATTGGAATCCTTCATCATCATCATCATCTTCATCATCTCCATGTGTGTTTTCATCTTCTTTTCCTGCTCGATACCCACATGCTCAGTTTCCCATCAAGATGTCTTCTCAGTATTGATCGATACAGCCGCTACTACAAGGAAGGAAGGCAAGAAGGAAGGAAGGAAGGAAAGAAAGAAAAAAAGAAGGAGGAAGCAACAAAAGTTGAAAAGAACAAAACATTTCAGAAAAAAGAAAGAAAGGAAAAGAAAGAAAGAAAGAGAAGCCGCTTTTTTTTCTTTTTTTTTCAAATATTGCTTTTACAGACATCTTAGATATTTTAATATTGAGAAATTATTGCCGCCGCCGGTTATAATACGATTATTGACGCAGACTATGGAAGCGGTAAGCCAAGCCCAAATCCCCCCCCCCCTCTCCCTGAGTCCGTTGCATCCACTTGTGCACTGATACCTTTCAAAAAAGATATAAATCTAGTAGTTCTTTGATATAACAGGGGCGCGTTCGAAAATTAATGGTTCCCTTTGGTTTCACGAGTGAACCATAATGCTTGACAGTTTGCCTTTACACTTTAATTCAAGCCCAAAATTACTTTCTAGTCGACAGATTTCAGGCTTTGATATCATTTTCAAATTCAGCATGTAAACACAAAGTAAACACAAAGTAAACACAAAGTAAACACTGTGCCGGACATTTTAATCCATTATTACTACAGTAAACACATGAAATTTCGAATGTACCCTTGTCGTATTAAAAACACTATCTCCACTCATACAACTATACGCGAGAGCACTTGTCCACCCGTTAAAAAGAACGAAAACAAAAAATATCTTTCGCCAGCGTTCACGCTAATATTCATACAAAATAACGTCTGAAGCGGTGAATTAAAAAAAAAAACAAAAAAAACGTCACAAACTGGAAAGTTTTTAAAAAGATATAGAAGAGGAAAGAAAAACGTATAAATCGGTATAGAAAGCAGAAAGAAAACGTCTCATTATGAAAATACATTGATGGTGGGGTGTCTGACTTGCTATTTGATAATTGAATTGTATTCGTTTGTGTAACGAGACGGATATATATATATATATATATATATATATATATATATATATATATATATATATATATATATATATATATATATATATATATACAAATAAATACACATTGCTCTTTATTATAGAATAGAAGATTATATATATATATATATATATATTAGATCCTCGCGGCCGCCGAGCCTGGAGTGGAAGACTTTGATCAAGACTGACAGGCAGGCCCCACCCTCTTATAGAAGTCTAATCAAAGGCATGTTCAAAAATAAATCGGATGAAGTATAATATATATATATATATATATATATATATACGCACACACAAAAATTCATGTTACAGGTACATTTATTTATATGTGTATATATTCAGTTATTTCTCTGTGTGTGTGTTTTACACACACATAAAACAAAAGTTGTCACACTCTGCGTCCAGCCACAACCACCTGTCTGTTTGCAGGCAGACATTATAAACACATATATATATATATATATATATATATTATATATATATATATATATATATATATATATATATATATATATATATATATATATATATATATATATATATATGAAGGTTTATAACTAAAAGATAACTTTTAGAGAATTAGACCTATTGTGAGATGAGGAAAGCTCAATATACTGGATAGAGCAAAAATAAGGTGAGTCAATGAAAAATAGTTAGACCTGTAAATGGAAACAGATCGATATCTTCAGTTGTTCAGAACAAGGAGCATTTAGTAGATAAAAATATTTATTCTTCTTCACTTTCAATTGAATATATATATATATATGTTTTAAAACATATTTCACCCCAAACAAGGCAGGCCGCCACTGTAGTCGTAAAGGGTTACTGAGAATTAGTGTGGATTTTGGGTGTCACCTCAAGTTGGGAGTAGTGAAGCGATATATATATATATATATATATATATATATATATATATTTATTTGTAGGTTCTTTTTATAAGGAATGTATATTTTCAATTTCATACTCCTTCCAGTATACGAAAAATGTCCAATTACAAGCTCAATGAAGTTGTATTACAAGATTCAGAGCATATATGTTATATTGATTCATGTTAAAATCAATCCAAAATCATAACTTTCATAAGTTGCTTCATTTTTTAATTTTTTTAATTTGGTGAAATAAATATAAAATAAAAAAAATAACTTTTAAAAATTATGACTTTGGATGGATTTTAACATGGTCATTGGAATGAATAAATATTATATATATATATATATATATATATATATATATATATATATATATATATATATATCACATTGAATAAAACTTTAAAGATAAATGAAGTATTTTAAATGATAATCTATCGTAATAACAGAAAGCTAAATATATTGGATAGAGCAATAAATTCAGAAAATGAACGATGAAAATAAAAGTTGTACCATTACAATATTTATTAAATCATCAGAAGTTCAAAAACAAGGATGGATCTCATTATCCTTAATCCATGGATTTTCAAAGAAAAGTTATTTTCATCGGACGATAAAAAAAAAATCGATAATGTAAGTATTACCGGTAACATTAAACTTTAAAAATTAATACATGTATAGAAATTTTTTTTTGGCTAAAAGGATCATTTGTATATAATTATATATATATATATATATATATATAAAGCACCCTAATCTCACAAACCCAAACGGCAACTATATGACCACCCCTTTTTTATTTTTTCAGACTAGATATAACAATAACATTACAAAAAGAACAGAAAATACGAAAACACCAATTCAATAAACAAAAATAAACAAACACGTTAAGTCCATAAAAACATATTTGAATCATCTCTTTCAGCTCTATATCGAACAATTAATCCGATACATAATTTTATTCCCAAAAACGACAACAAAAAAGCACCCTAATCTCACAAACCCAAACGGCGAACTATATAGCCACCCCTTTCGTATTTTTTCAGGTATAACAATAACATTACAAAAAGAACAGATAAATAAATAAAACTTGCTAACAGATAAATAAATAAAACTTGATAAATAAATAAATAAAACTTGCTAGGGAATAAAATGAAGGCCTTTCATACACGAACTAACATCGATCTCCCTTAAGTCTTAGTTAATCACTATCCCACACCGGATTTTTTTCGGGGACCACCTCAGAGATACACCGTTTTCTGTCATTGTTGACGCCATTCCCTGTCGGGTGTGACTATAATCGTTTCAGCTTGCCGATGATTCCACTAGGCACGGAGATTTACTAAAGATGTCTAAATCTGCCCTTTTGGATGAAACCGCGGTACATTGCTGAATTATGTAATATACAGTATCTAAATAAATTATATTAGCTCTCTTATATGATCAAGCACTTTATTTGATTTCTTTTCATATACAACCTGACACACATATATATATATATATATATATATACAGGGTGGGCAAAAATAAGGGTCCTATTTTTAAAAATTCATAACTTTTTTATTTATTGATTTTTTTTTTGATTTTTTTTAGAATAAGTAAAGGACCCCTTCCGAAGCAAGCATGAGCTGTATTAGCCCTAAGGAACGTACCCTCATTTAGAAAACATTATTTTTGCTTAAAAAACTCAAAACAGTGTAAAAAACAATACTTTAGTTTTTGTAAGTTTTAAGAAGGGTTTTTTTCGGCTAAAATTTGTTTTGTTTATTTCAAAAAATCTCGGAAGGGTCAGTCTACACACACATAAAGTTTGGTGAGTTTAACTTTTATTTTGTGGAAGTTATTCAAATTCAAGTTATTCAAATTTAAAGATAGGACCCTTATTTTGGCCCACCCTGTATATATATATATACACACACACACATACACATACAAGGTCAACCATAAGTAACTCAATTAAGTCTATAAAATCAAATCATATTTTCTTTAATTAGCCGTAGAATATGCACGGTCCCTGCTAGTGTTATACCAATACTACTAGTGTATATGTACTAAAAAATGCTGGCAGTTTCATTTATTTTGTATCATCATGAAGCATAACATGGTCCGATGCTAAGAAATAAAACAGACGTGTGTATCACATAGGTCTTACAAAAAGGACGCGTGTATCACATACGTCTTACAAAACGAAGCATATCTTTTTGCATTATATGACATAAGTTTTAATTTGAATATAAAAATTTCCAAAAACTATCCGTCTGTGGAATGCAATACCACAGAGCTGCTTCCCAGCTGACTACAACATAGTTGTTTTCAAGTTCAATGTAAACAAATTCTTGTTGAGCCGTCCTCTTAGATAATCAAATTCTGCCCGATTTCATCCATCGTTACGAATCATCACGGTATTGTCTCACTGTCCACCTGACACTCAATAATCCTTATCCTCGAGTGGCCTTTGGGCCTTGATAATTGGTAACCTTTAAGGTAAAAAAAAAACAAAATGGTCCTGTTCTATCATTTTTAATTTCAGATCCTAGATTAGGAATTTTATTTCCTTTGGCTTGGAAAACATAATTTTATAGATGAGGATTGATAACTTGTATTATTCAGACTACTATTTTCATTTTCGATGTTATTTTTTTACGTTTCAGCCGATGTAACCTCCGACTTTTGTTAAACTGTGGAATTTATACAGAATTTAAAATGGAAACCTTTATTCAATCGACGGCGGTAGATTGTTCTCGTTCTGTCAGCCATGACCGGGTAGAAGTCGTAAGTAATTTTTATTTTATTCTTAGTTATTCTTAGCCTGTGCTAAGGATTGAACCATCAACCTCCAAAAGACAGTCACTTAGAACTGATTATTACTTAACACCTTTATCCGTTGTGCCACGTGTAGAATGATCATGTATCTATTCTATGCCTCTTGTCCTTTCTAAATTGTAGATGTTGCAGTCGCTTCAGCTTTTCTCAATAATTTGGCCGATTATGATCATTCATTCCATTTGACCATCAAATAAGATTTTGTTGTACTTCTTCCAATATTTTTGATAGTTCATTAAAACAACTATGTTTCGAAATTGGTCATTCATTCCATTTGACCATCAAATAAGATTTTGTTGTACTTCTTCCAATATTTTTGATAGTTGATTAAAACAACTATGTTTCGAAATTGGTCATTCATTCCATTTGACCATCAAATAAGATTTTTTTGTACTTCTTCCAATATTTTTGATAGTTCATTAAAACAACTATGTTTCGAAATTGGTCATTCATTCCATTTGACCATCAAATAAGATTTTGTTGTACTTCTTCCAATATTTTTAATAGTTCATTAAAACAACTATGTTTCGAAATTGGTCATTCATTCCATTTGACAATCAAATAGGATTTTGTTGTACTTCCAATATTTTTGATAGTTCATTAAAACAACTATGTTTCGAAATTGGTCATTCATTCCATTTGACCATCAAATAAGATTTTGTTGTACTACTTCCAATATTTTTGATAGTTCATTAAAACAACTATGTTTCGAAATTGGTCATTCATTCCATTTGACCATCAAATAAGATTTTGTTGTACTCTACCAATATTTTTGATAGTTCATTAAAACAACTATGTTTCGAAATTGGTCATTCATTCCATTTGACCATCAAATAAGATTTTGTTGTACTTCTTCCAATATTTTTGATAGTTGATTAAAACAACTATGTTTCGAAATTGGTCATTCATTCCATTTGACCATCAAATAAGATTTTGTTGTACTTCTACCAATATTTTTGATAGTTCATTAAAACAACTATGTTTCGAAATTGGTCATTCATTCCATTTGACCATCAAATAAGATTTTGTTGTACTACTTCCAATATTTTTGATAGTTCATTAAAACAACTATGTTTCGAAATTGGTCATTCATTCCATTTGACCATCAAATAAGATTTTGTTGTACTACTTCCAATATTTTTGATAGTTCATTAAAACAACTATGTTTCGAAATTGGTCATTCATTCCATTTGACCATCAAATAAGATTTTGTTGTACTTCTTCCAATATTTTTGATAGTTCATTAAAACAACTATGTTTCGAAATTGGTCATTCATTCCATTTGACCATCAAATAAGATTTTGTTGTACTTCCAATATTTTTGATAGTTCATTAAAACAACTATGTTTCGAAATTGGTCATTCATTCCATTTGACAATCAAATAGGATTTTTTGTACTTCCAATATTTTTGATAGTTCATTAAAACAACTATGTTTCGAAATTGGTCATTCATTCCATTTGACCATCAAATAAGATTTTGTTGTACTACTCCCAATATTTTTGATAGTTCATTAAAACAACTATGTTTCGAAATTGGTCATTCATTCCATTTGACCATCAAATAAGATTTTGTTGTACTTCTACCAATATTTTTGATAGTTCATTAAAACAACTATGTTTCGAAATTGGTCATTCATTCCATTTGACCATCAAATAAGATTTTGTTGTACTTCTTCCAATATTTTTGATAGTTCATTAAAACAACTATGTTTCGAAATTGGTCATTCATTCCATTTGACCATCAAATAAGATTTTGTTGTACTTCTTCCAATATCTTTGATAGTTCACTAAAACAACTATGTTTCGAAATTGGTCATTCATTCCATTTGACCATCAAATAAGATTTTGTTGTACTTCTTCCAATATCTTTGATAGTTCACTAAAACAACTATGTTTCGAAATTGGTCATTCATTCCATTTGACCATCAAATAAGATTTTGTTGTACTTCTTCCAATATCTTTGATAGTTCACTAAAACAACTATGTTTCGAAATTGGTCATTCATTCCATTTGACCATCAAATAAGATTTTGTTGTACTTCTTCCAATATTTTTGATAGTTCACTAAAACAACTATGTTTCGAAATTGGTCATTCATTCCATTTGACCATCAAATAAGATTTTGTTGTACTTCTTCCAATATCTTTGATAGTTCACTAAAACAACTATGTTTCGAAATTTGTCATTCCTTCCATTTGACCATCAAATAAGATTTTGTTGTACTTCTTCTAATATTTTTGATAGTTCATTAAAACAACTATGTTTCGAAATTGGTCATTCATTCCATTTGACCATCAAATAAGATTTTGTTGTACTTCTTCCAATATCTTCGATAGTTCATTAAAACAACTATGTTTCGAAATTTGTCATTCCTTCCATTTGACCATCAAATAAGATTTTGTTGTACTTCTTCTAATATTTTTGATAGTTCACTAAAACAACTATGTTTCGAAATTGCTCATTCATTCCATTTGACCATCAAATAAGATTTTGTTGTACTTCTTCCAATATCTTTGATAGTTCACTAAAACAACTATGTTTCGAAATTGGTCATTCATTCCATTTGACCATCAAATAAGATTTTGTTGTACTTCTTCCAATATCTTTGATAGTTCACTAAAACAACTATGTTTCGAAATTGGTCATTCATTCCATTTGACCATCAAATAAGATTTTGTTGTACTTCTTCCAATATCTTCGATAGTTCATTAAAACAACTATGTTTCGAAATTTGTCATTCATTCCATTTGACCATCAAATAAGATTTTGTTGTACTTCTTCCAATATCTTTGATAGTTCACTAAAACAACTATGTTTCGAAATTGGTCATTCATTCCATTTGACCATCAAATAAGATTTTGTTGTACTTCTTCCAATATCTTTGATAGTTCACTAAAACAACTATGTTTCGAAATTGGTCATTCATTCCATTTGACCATCAAATAAGATTTTGTTGTACTTCTTCCAATATCTTTGATAGTTCATTAAAACAACTATGTTTCGAAATTGGTTATTCATTCCATTTGACCATCAAATAAGATTTTGTTGTACTTCTTCCAATATCTTTGATAGTTCACTAAAACAACTATGTTTCGAAATTGGTCATTCATTCCATTTGACCATCAAATAAGATTTTGTTGTACTTCTTCCAATATCTTTGATAGTTCACTAAAACAACTATGTTTCGAAATTGGTCATTCATTCCATTTGACCATCAAATAAGATTTTGTTGTACTTCTTCCAATATCTTTGATAGTTCACTAAAACAACTATGTTTCGAAATTGGTCATTCATTCCATTTGACCATCAAATAAGATTTTGTTGTACTTCTTCCAATATCTTTGATAGTTCACTAAAACAACTATGTTTCGAAATTGGTCATTCATTCCATTTGACCATCAAATAAGATTTTGTTGTACTTCTTCCAATATTTTTGATAGTTCACTAAAACAACTATGTTTCGAAATTGGTCATTCATTCCATTTGACCATCAAATAAGATTTTGTTGTACTTCTTCCAATATCTTTGATAGTTCACTAAAACAACTATGTTTCGAAATTGGTCATTCATTCCATTTGACCATCAAATAAGATTTTGTTGTACTTCTTCCAATATCTTTGATAGTTCACTAAAACAACTATGTTTCGAAATTGGTCATTCATTCCATTTGACCATCAAATAAGATTTTGTTGTACTTCTTCCAATATCTTTGATAGTTCACTAAAACAACTATGTTTCGAAATTGGTCATTCATTCCATTTGACCATCAAATAAGATTTTGTTGTACTTCTTCCAATATTTTTGATAGTTCACTAAAACAACTATGTTTCGAAATTGGTCATTCATTCCATTTGACCATCAAATAAGATTTTGTTGTACTTCTTCCAATATCTTTGATAGTTCACTAAAACAACTATGTTTCGAAATTGGTCATTCATTCCATTTGACCATCAAATAAGATTTTGTTGTACTTCTTCCAATATCTTTGATAGTTCACTAAAACAACTATGTTTCGAAATTGGTCATTCATTCCATTTGACCATCAAATAAGATTTTGTTGTACTTCTTCCAATATTTTTGATAGTTCACTAAAACAACTATGTTTCGAAATTGGTCATTCATTCCATTTGACCATCAAATAAGATTTTGTTGTACTTCTTCCAATATCTTTGATAGTTCACTAAAACAACTATGTTTCGAAATTGGTCATTCATTCCATTTGACCATCAAATAAGATTTTGTTGTACTTCTTCCAATATTTTTGATAGTTCACTAAAACAACTATGTTTCGAAATTGGTCATTCATTCCATTTGACCATCAAATAAGATTTTGTTGTACTTCTTCCAATATCTTTGATAGTTCACTAAAACAACTATGTTTCGAAATTGGTCATTCATTCCATTTGACCATCAAATAAGATTTTGTTGTACTTCTTCCAATATCTTTGATAGTTCACTAAAACAACTATGTTTCGAAATTGGTCATTCATTCCATTTGACCATCAAATAAGATTTTGTTGTACTTCTTCCAATATCTTTGATAGTTCACTAAAACAACTATGTTTCGAAATTGGTCATTCATTCCATTTGACCATCAAATAAGATTTTGTTGTACTTCTTCCAATATTTTTGATAGTTCACTAAAACAACTATGTTTCGAAATTGGTCATTCATTCCATTTGACCATCAAATAAGATTTTGTTGTACTTCTTCCAATATCTTTGATAGTTCACTAAAACAACTATGTTTCGAAATTGGTCATTCATTCCATTTGACCATCAAATAAGATTTTGTTGTACTTCTTCCAATATTTTTGATAGTTCACTAAAACAACTATGTTTCGAAATTGGTCATTCATTCCATTTGACCATCAAATAAGATTTTGTTGTACTTCTTCCAATATCTTTGATAGTTCACTAAAACAACTATGTTTCGAAATTGGTCATTCATTCCATTTGACCATCAAATAAGATTTTGTTGTACTTCTTCCAATATTTTTGATAGTTCACTAAAACAACTATGTTTCGAAATTGGTCATTCATTCCATTTGACCATCAAATAAGATTTTGTTGTACTTCTTCCAATATCTTTGATAGTTCACTAAAACAACTATGTTTCGAAATTGGTCATTCATTCCATTTGACCATCAAATAAGATTTTGTTGTACTTCTTCCAATATTTTTGATAGTTCACTAAAACAACTATGTTTCGAAATTGGTCATTCATTCCATTTGACCATCAAATAAGATTTTGTTGTACTTCTTCCAATATCTTTGATAGTTCACTAAAACAACTATGTTTCGAAATTGGTCATTCATTCCATTTGACCATCAAATAAGATTTTGTTGTACTTCTTCCAATATTTTTGATAGTTCACTAAAACAACTATGTTTCGAAATTGGTCATTCATTCCATTTGACCATCAAATAAGATTTTGTTGTACTTCTTCCAATATCTTTGATAGTTCACTAAAACAACTATGTTTCGAAATTGGTCATTCATTCCATTTGACCATCAAATAAGATTTTGTTGTACTTCTTCCAATATCTTTGATAGTTCACTAAAACAACTATGTTTCGAAATTGGTCATTCATTCCATTTGACCATCAAATAAGATTTTGTTGTACTTCTTCCAATATTTTTGATAGTTCACTAAAACAACTATGTTTCGAAATTGGTCATTCATTCCATTTGACCATCAAATAAGATTTTGTTGTACTTCTTCCAATATCTTTGATAGTTCACTAAAACAACTATGTTTCGAAATTGGTCATTCATTCCATTTGACCATCAAATAAGATTTTGTTGTACTTCTTCCAATATCTTTGATAGTTCACTAAAACAACTATGTTTCGAAATTGGTCATTCATTCCATTTGACCATCAAATAAGATTTTGTTGTACTTCTTCCAATATCTTTGATAGTTCACTAAAACAACTATGTTTCGAAATTGGTCATTCATTCCATTTGACCATCAAATAAGATTTTGTTGTACTTCTTCCAATATCTTTGATAGTTCACTAAAACAACTATGTTTCGAAATTGGTCATTCATTCCATTTGACCATCAAATAAGATTTTGTTGTACTTCTTCCAATATCTTTGATAGTTCACTAAAACAACTATGTTTCGAAATTGGTCATTCATTCCATTTGACCATCAAATAAGATTTTGTTGTACTTCTTCCAATATTTTTGATAGTTCACTAAAACAACTATGTTTCGAAATTGGTCATTCATTCCATTTGACCATCAAATAAGATTTTGTTGTACTTCTTCCAATATCTTTGATAGTTCACTAAAACAACTATGTTTCGAAATTGGTCATTCATTCCATTTGACCATCAAATAAGATTTTGTTGTACTTCTTCCAATATCTTTGATAGTTCACTAAAACAACTATGTTTCGAAATTGGTCATTCATTCCATTTGACCATCAAATAAGATTTTGTTGTACTTCTTCCAATATTTTTGATAGTTCATTAAAACTCCTATGTTTCGAAATTGGTCATTCATTCCATTTGACCATCAAATAAGATTTTGTTGTTCTTCTTCCAATATTTTTGATAGTTGATTAAAACAACTATGTTTCGAAATTGGTCATTCATTCCATTTGACCATCAAATAAGATTTTGTTGTACTTCTTCCAATATTTTTGATAGTTCATTAAAACAACTATGTTTCGAAATTGGTCATTCATTCCATTTGACCATCAAATAAGATTTTGTTGTACTCGTTCCAATATTTTTGATAGTTCATTAAAACAACTATGTTTCGAAATTGGTCATTCATTCCATTTGACCATCAAATAAGATTTTGTTGTACTTCTTCCAATATTTTTGATAGTTGATTAAAACAACTATGTTTCGAAATTGGTCATTCATTCCATTTGACCATCAAATAAGATTTTGTTGTACTTCTTCCAATATTTTTGATAGTTCATTCAAACAACTATGTTTCGAAATTGGTCATTCATTCCATTTGACCATCAAATAAGATTTTGTTGTACTTCTTCCAATATTTTTGATAGTTCATTAAAACAACTATGTTTCGAAATTGGTCATTCATTCCATTTGACCATCAAATAAGATTTTGTTGTACTCGTTCCAATATTTTTGATAGTTCATTAAAACAACTATGTTTCGAAATTGGTCATTCATTCCATTTGACCATCAAATAAGATTTTGTTGTACTTCTTCCAATATTTTTGATAGTTCATTAAAACAACTATGTTTCGAAATTGGTCATTCATTCCATTTGACCATCAAATAAGATTTTGTTGTACTTCTTCCAATATTTTTGATAGTTGATTAAAACAACTATGTTTCGAAATTGGTCATTCATTCCATTTGACCATCAAATAAGATTTTGTTGTACTACTTCCAATATTTTTGATAGTTCATTAAAACAACTATGTTTCGAAATTGGTCATTCATTCCATTTGACCATCAAATAAGATTTTGTTGTACTTCTTCCAATATTTTTGATAGTTCATTAAAACAACTATGTTTCGAAATTGGTCATTCATTCCATTTGACCATCAAATAAGATTTTGTTGTACTTCTTCCAATATTTTTGATAGTTCATTAAAACAACTATGTTTCGAAATTGGTCATTCATTCCATTTGACCATCAAATAAGATTTTGTTGTACTTCTTCCAATATTTTCGATAGTTCATTAAAACAACTATGTTTCGAAATTGGTCATTCATTCCATTTGACCATCAAATAAGATTTTGTTGTACTTCTTCAAATATTTTTGATAGTTCATTAAAACAACTATGTTTCGAAATTGGTCATTCATTCCATTTGACCATCAAATAAGATTTTGTTGTACTTCTTCCAATATTTTTGATAGTTCATTAAAACAACTATGTTTCGAAATTGGTCATTCATTCCATTTGACCATCAAATAAGATTTTGTTGTACTTCTTCCAATATTTTTGATAGTTCATTAAAACAACTATGTTTCGAAATTGGTCATTCATTCCATTTGACCATCAAATAAGATTTTGTTGTACTTCTTCCAATATTTTTGATAGTTCATTAAAACAACTATGTTTCGAAATTGGTCATTCATTCCATTTGACCATCAAATAAGATTTTGTTGTACTTCTTCCAATATTTTTGATAGTTCATTAAAACAACTATGTTTCGAAATTGGTCATTCATTCCATTTGACCATCAAATAAGATTTTGTTGTACTTCTTCCAATATTTTTGATAGTTCATTAAAACAACTATGTTTCGAAATTGATCATTCATTCCATTTGATCATCAAATAAGATTTTGTTGTACTTCTTCCAATATATTTTCGATAGTTGATTAAAACAACTATGTTTCGAAATTGGTCATTCATTCCATTTAACCATCAAATAGGATTTTGTTGTACTTCTTCCAATATTTTTGATAGTTCATTAAAACAACTATGTTTCGAAATTGGTCATTCATTCCATTTGACCATCAAATAAGATTTTGTTGTACTTCTTCCAATATTTTTGATAGTTCATTAAAACAACTATGTTTCGAAATTGGTCATTCATTCCATTTGACCATCAAATAGGATTTTGTTGTACTTCTTCCAATATTTTTGATAGTTGATTAAAACAACTATGTTTCGAAATTGGTCATTCATTCCATTTGACCATCAAATAAGATTTTGTTGTACTTCTTCCAATATTTTTGATAGTTCATTAAAACAACTATGTTTCGAAATTGGTCATTCATTCCATTTGACCATCAAATAAGATTTTGTTGTACTTCTTCCAATATTTTTGATAGTTCATTAAAACAACTATGTTTCGAAATTGGTCATTCATTCCATTTGACCATCAAATAAGATTTTGTTGTACTTCTTCCAATATTTTTGATAGTTCATTTAAAACAACTATGTTTCGAAATTGGTCATTCATTCCATTTGACCATCAAATAAGATTTTGTTGTACTTCTTCCAATATTTTTGATAGTTCATTAAAACAACTATGTTTCGAAATTGGTCATTCATTCCATTTGACCATCAAATAAGATTTTGTTGTACTTCTTCCAATATTTTTGATAGCTCATTAAAACAACTATGTTTCGAAATTGGTCATTCATTCCATTTGACCATCAAATAAGATTTTGTTGTACTTCTTCCAATATTTTTGATAGTTGATTAAAACAACTATGTTTCGAAATTGGTCATTCATTCCATTTGACCATCAAATAAGATTTTGTTGTACTTCTTCCAATATTTTTGATAGCTCATTAAAACAACTATGTTTCGAAATTGGTCATTCATTCCATTTGACCATCAAATAAGATTTTGTTGTACTTCTTCCAATATTTTTGATAGTTCATTAAAACAACTATGTTTCGAAATTGGTCATTCATTCCATTTGACCATCAAATAAGATTTTGTTGTACTTCTTCCAATATTTTTGATAGTTCATTTAAAACAACTATGTTTCAGAATTGGTCATTCATTCCATTTGACCATCAAATAAGATTTTGTTGTACTTCTTCCAATATTTTTGATAGTTCATTAAAACAACTATGTTTCGAAATTGGTCATTCATTCCATTTGACCATCAAATAAGATTTTGTTGTACTTCTTCCAATATTTTTGATAGCTCATTAAAACAACTATGTTTCGAAATTGGTCATTCATTCCATTTGACCATCAAATAAGATTTTGTTGTACTTCTTCCAATATTTTTGATAGTTCATTAAAACAACTATGTTTTGAAATTGGTCATTCATTCCATTTGACCATCAAATAAGATTTTGTTGTTCTTCTTCCAATATTTTTGATAGTTGATTAAAACAACTATGTTTCGAAATTGGTCATTCATTCCATTTGACCATCAAATAAGATTTTGTTGTACTTCTTCCAATATTTTTGATAGTTCATTTAAAACAACTATGTTTCGAAATTGGTCATTCATTCCATTTGACCATCAAATAAGATTTTGTTGTACTTCTTCCAATATTTTTGATAGTTCATTAAAACAACTATGTTTCGAAATTGGTCATTCATTCCATTTGACCATCAAATAAGATTTTGTTGTACTTCTTCCAATATTTTTGATAGCTCATTAAAACAACTATGTTTCGAAATTGGTCATTCATTCCATTTGACCATCAAATAAGATTTTGTTGTACTTCTTCCAATATTTTTGATAGTTCATTAAAACAACTATGTTTCGAAATTGGTCATTCATTCCATTTGACCATCAAATAAGATTTTGTTGTACTTCTTCCAATATTTTTGATAGTTCATTAAAACAACTATGTTTCGAAATTGGTCATTCATTCCATTTGACCATCAAATAAGATTTTGTTGTACTTCTTCCAATATTTTTGATAGTTCATTTAAAACAACTATGTTTCGAAATTGGTCATTCATTCCATTTGACCATCAAATAAGATTTTGTTGTACTTCTTCCAATATTTTTGATAGTTCATTAAAACAACTATGTTTCGAAATTGGTCATTCATTCCATTTGACCATCAAATAAGATTTTGTTGTACTTCTTCCAATATTTTTGATAGTTCATTAAAACAACTATGTTTCGAAATTGGTCATTCATTCCATTTGACCATCAAATAAGATTTTGTTGTACTTCTTCCAATATTTTTGATAGTTCATTAAAACAACTATGTTTCGAAATTGGTCATTCATTCCATTTGACCATCAAATAAGATTTTGTTGTATTTCTTCCAATATTTTTGATAGTTCATTAAAACAACTATGTTTCGAAATTGGTCATTCATTCCATTTGACCATCAAATAAGATTTTGTTGTACTTCTTCCAATATTTTTGATAGTTCATTAAAACAACTATGTTTCGAAATTGGTCATTCATTCCATTTGACCATCAAATAAGATTTTGTTGTACTTCTTCCAATATTTTTGATAGTTCATTAAAACAACTATGTTTCGAAATTGGTCATTCATTCCATTTGACCATCAAATAAGATTTTGTTGTATTTCTTCCAATATTTTTGATAGTTCATTAAAACAACTATGTTTCGAAATTGGTCATTCATTCCATTTGACCATCAAATAAGATTTTGTTGTACTTCTTCCAATATTTTTGATAGTTCATTAAAACAACTATGTTTCGAAATTGGTCATTCATTCCATTTGACCATCAAATAAGATTTTGTTGTACTTCTTCCAATATTTTTGATAGTTCATTAAAACAACTATGTTTCGAAATTGGTCATTCATTCCATTTGACCATCAAATAAGATTTTGTTGTATTTCTTCCAATATTTTTGATAGTTCATTAAAACAACTATGTTTCGAAATTGGTCATTCATTCCATTTGACCATCAAATAAGATTTTGTTGTACTTCTTCCAATATTTTTGATAGTTCATTAAAACAACTATGTTTCGAAATTGGTCATTCATTCCATTTGACCATCAAATAAGATTTTGTTGTACTTCTTCCAATATTTTTGATAGTTCATTAAAACAACTATGTTTCGAAATTGGTGCACTCTAGAAGAACCAAACAGCGTATAAGGAAAAACAACAAAAAAGGATCATCTCCAAGGGAGACTACTCCCATAAAATAAAGTCAGCATAACAATAACAATAATTATCATTTTAGATTATTCAGACTACTGTTCTCATCTTGGATGTTATTCTCACAACGTTTCGGCCGATGTAACCTCCGACTTTCTTCAGGTGCATCTTGTCAAACTCTGGAATCTACACGTAATTCCCAACTGAACCCTTTACTTAATCCATGGGAGTAGATTTTTCTCGTTCCGTCAGCCATAACAAAGTAGAAATCTTAAGTAATTTTTTATTTTATTCTTAGTTAATATCGCCTGTACATGGTGCAACGGATAAAGGTGTTAATTAATAATTCAGTAATAGTCTTCTGGAGGTTGAAGGTTCAATCCTCACTACAGGTGATACTAAGAATAAAATACAAATTCTGCACATGTGCAACCACCATTTCTTGATGTGTTCTGGACTAAACCTTCCCACATTTTGTATGCAGCTCTGGGTGTCTGTCCAAAAATAAAACCCCTGAAATATTGCACATATAACAAATAGGTACGGCCAACAAATTGAACAAAAATAAAAATTGTCACAGATACCACACTTTGATCGTCGCCTAAAGACCAGATTATTTATAAATTGAAGTTTGAGATTTCGTTCATTAGAACAAGCAAACATAAAATGCTGAATTCATGGACCTTGAAAAACATGCCCAATCACGATAAATAATATATAGTACTAGCCGTCCTTAAACAATATATAGTACTAGCCGTCCTTAAATAATATATAGTACTAGCCGTCCTTAAATAATATATAGTACTAGCCGTCCTTAAACAATATATAGTACTAGCCGTCCTTAGACAATATATAGTACTAGCCGTCCTTAAACAATATATAGTACTAGCCGTCCTTAAATAATATATAGTACTAGCCGTCCTTAAATAATATATAGTACTAGCCGTCCTTAAACAATATATAGTACTAGCCGTCCTTAAACAATATATAGTACTAGCCGTCCTTAAACAATATATAGTACTAGCCGTCCTTAAACAATATATAGTACTAGCAGTCCTTAAATAATATATAGTACTAGCCGCCCTTAAACAATATATAGTACTAGCCGTCCTTAAACAACATATAGTACTAGCCGTCCTTAAACAATATATAGTACTAGCCGTCCTTAAACAATATATAGTACTAGCCGTCCTTAAACAATATATAGTACTAGCCGTCCTTAAATAATATATAGTACTAGCCGTCCTTAAATAATATATAGTACTAGCCGTCCTTAAACAATATATAGTACTAGCCGTCTCTAAACAATATATAGTACTAGCCGTCCTTAAACAATATATAGTACTAGCCGTCCTTAAACAATATATAGTACTAGCCGTCCTTAAACAATATATAGTACTAGCCGTCTCTAAACAATATATAGTACTAGCCGTCTCTAAACAATATATAGTACTAGCCGTCCTTAAACAATATATAGTACTAGCCGTCTCTAAACAATATATAGTACTAGCCGTCCTTAAACAATATATAGTACTAGCCGTCCTTAAACAATATATAGTACTAGCCGTCCTTAAGCAATATATAGTACTAGCTGTCCTTAAACAATATATAGTACTAGCCGTCTCTAAACAATATATAGTACTAGCCGTCTCTAAACAATATATAGTACTAGCCGTCTCTAAACAATATATAGTACTAGCCGTCCTTAAACAATATATAGTACTAGCCGTCCTTAAGCAATATATAGTACTAGCTGTCCTTAAATAATATATAGTACTAGCCGTCCTTAAACAATATATAGTACTAGCCGTCCCTAAACAATATATAGTACTAGCCGTCTCTAAACAATATATAGTACTAGCCGTCTCTAAACAATATATAGTACTAGCCGTCTCTAAACAATATATAGTACTAGCCGTCCTTAAACAATATATAGTACTAGCCGTCTCTAAACAATATATAGTACTAGCCGTCCTTAAACAATATATAGTACTAGCCGTCCTTAAATAATATATAGTACTAGCCGTCCTTAAACAATATATAGTACTAGCCGTCCTTAAGCAATATATAGTACTAGCCGTCCTTAAACAATATATAGTACTAGCCGTCCTTAAACAATATATAGTACTAGCCGTCCTTAAACAATATATAGTACTAGCCGTCCTTAAATAATATATAGTACTAGCTGTCCTTAAACAATATATAGTACTAGCCGTCCTTAAATAATATATAGTACTAGCTGTCCTTAAACAATATATAGTACTAGCCGTCCTTAAACAATATATAGTACTAGCCGTCCTTAAATAATATATAGTACTAGCCGTCCTTAAACAATATATAGTACTAGCCGTCCTTAAATAATATATAGTACTAGCTGTCCTTAAACAATATATAGTACTAGCCGTCCTTAAACAATATATAGTACTAGCCGTCCTTAAACAATATATAGTACTAGCCGTCCTTAAATAATATATAGTACTAGCTGTCCTTAAACAATATATAGTACTAGCCGTCCTTAAGCAATATATAGTACTAGCCGTCCTTAAACAATATATAGTACTAGCCGTCCTTAAATAATATATAGTACTAGCCGTCCTTAAATAATATATAGTACTAGCCGTCCTTAAACAATATATAGTACTAGCCGTCCTTAAACAATATATAGTACTAGCCGTCCTTAAATAATATATAGTACTAGCTGTCCTTAAACAATATATAGTACTAGCCGTCTCTAAACAATATATAGTACTAGCCGTCCTTAAGCAATATATAGTACTAGCCGTCCTTAAGCAATATATAGTACTAGCTGTCCTTAAATAATATATAGTACTAGCCGTCCTTAAACAATATATAGTACTAGCCGTCCCTAAACAATATATAGTACTAGCCGTCTCTAAACAATATATAGTACTAGCCGTCTCTAAACAATATATAGTACTAGCCGTCCTTAAATAATATATAGTACTAGCCGTCCTTAAATAATATATAGTACTAGCCGTCCTTAAACAATATATAGTACTAGCCGTCTCTAAACAATATATAGTACTAGCCGTCCTTAAATAATATATAGTACTAGCCGTCCTTAAACAATATATAGTACTAGCCGTCTCTAAACAATATATAGTACTAGCCGTCCTTAAATAATATATAGTACTAGCCGTCCTTAAATAATATATAGTACTAGCCGTCCTTAAATAATATATAGTACTAGCCGTCCTTAAATAATATATAGTACTAGCCGTCCTTAAACAATATATAGTACTAGCCGTCCTTAAATAATATATAGTACTAGCCGCCCTTAAACAATATATAGTACTAGCCGTCCTTAAACAACATATAGTACTAGCCGTCCTTAAACAATATATAGTACTAGCCGTCCTTAAACAATATATAGTACTAGCCGTCCTTAAACAATATATAGTACTAGCCGTCCTTAAATAATATATAGTACTAGCCGTCCTTAAATAATATATAGTACTAGCCGTCCTTAAACAATATATAGTACTAGCCGTCTCTAAACAATATATAGTACTAGCCGTCCTTAAATAATATATAGTACTAGCCGTCCTTAAACAATATATAGTACTAGCCGTCTCTAAACAATATATAGTACTAGCCGTCCTTAAATAATATATAGTACTAGCCGTCCTTAAATAATATATAGTACTAGCCGTCCTTAAATAATATATAGTACTAGCCGTCCTTAAATAATATATAGTACTAGCCGTCCTTAAACAATATATAGTACTAGCCGTCCTTAAATAATATATAGTACTAGCCGCCCTTAAACAATATATAGTACTAGCCGTCCTTAAACAACATATAGTACTAGCCGTCCTTAAACAATATATAGTACTAGCCGTCCTTAAACAATATATAGTACTAGCCGTCCTTAAACAATATATAGTACTAGCCGTCCTTAAATAATATATAGTACTAGCCGTCTCTAAACAATATATAGTACTAGCCGTCCCTAAACAATATATAGTACTAGCCGTCTCTAAACAATATATAGTACTAGCCGTCCTTAAACAATATATAGTACTAGCCGTCCTTAAACAATATATAGTACTAGCCGTCCTTAAACAATATATAGTACTAGCCGTCCTTAAACAATATATAGTACTAGCCGTCTCTAAACAATATATAGTACTAGCCGTCGTTAAACAATATATAGTACTAGCCGTCCCGAAACAATATATAGTACTAGCCGTCCTTAAACAATATATAGTACTAGCCGTCCCTAAACAATATATAGTACTAGCCGTCCTTAAACAATATATAGTACTAGCCGTCCTTAAACAATATATAGTACTAGCCGTCTCTAAACAATATATAGTACTAGCCGTCGTTAAACAATATATAGTACTAGCCGTCCCGAAACAATATATAGTACTAGCCGTCTCTAAACAATATATAGTACTAGCCGTCCTTAAACAATATATAGTACTAGCCGTCCTTAAACAATATATAGTACTAGCCGTCCTTAAACAATATATAGTACTAGCCGTCTTTAAACAATATATAGTACTAGCCGTCCTTAAACAATATATAGTACTAGCCGTCCTTAAACAATATATAGTACTAGCCGTCCTTAAACAATATATAGTACTAGCCGTCCTTAAACAATATATAGTACTAGCCGTCCTTAAATAATATATAGTAAAAAAGTTTGGCTGGTTGAACTAAAAATGTGTAAATCATGTAAGAGTTCTTTTTTACTAAAAAGGGCTAACAATGAATAAAACTGATCAGCCCCGGGTGGATTCGAACCAGAAACAATTCAGTTAACAGCTGAACTCGATGACCACTGCTCAGTTAACAAAAACTCTGAAAAATCTCAATGAAATAGATTTTGTAAGTGATCTGACAGGGTGCTGTAACGAAAACATTTTGCTGAGATATAAGCATTCAAATGTAACAGCAAATTTTGGATGGAAAGAATCTTTGTTTTTTGAAAAGGGGTGTGTTTCTCCTGAAATATTAAAATATATACTTTCCATCATTCCGGGCTCTATATAACAGTAAGTGAAAGATATATTGAAAATTGAAAAATAAGAGTTTTATTGAAGAAAAATATCATTTTTATTGTCTTCACTTATTTATTTTGTTCATTTCCTTTCGCCATTTCGGTCTTCGCCACATAACAGCCTTATATATAAAATACTTATTTACTAGCAATGCTTCAACCAAACTACCCTACAATTTAAACTAGTTTAAATTTATCATAATGAATTTATTCGAAATGATTGTGAAATTTTAACAATTAGATATTAGACATTTCAGTCTCTTTAGAGTATTTTAAATTTAGAGGGGCATAATAGGGGCACAATGGGGTTTAGAGGGGGCATAATATGAGCACAATGGGTTTAGGGGGGCATAATGTTGGGAACAATGGGTTTTAGAGGGCGGTCATAATATGGGTACAATGGGTTTAGGGGGCATACTATGAGCACAATAGGTTTTAGAAGGGGGCATAATATGGGTACAATGGGTTTAGAGGGGACCATAATATGGGAACAATGGGTTTTAGAGGAGGGGGCATATGAACACAATGGGTTTTAGGGGGGGGGGGCATAATATAGACACAATGGGTTTGGGGACATGATATAGGCACAATATGTTTTAAGGGGGCCATAATATGAACACAATTGGTTTAGGGGGGGCATAATATGGGCACAATGGGTTTAGGGGGGCATAATATGAGCACAATGGGTTTTCGAGGGGGCATAATATGGGCACAATGGGTTTAGAAGGGGGGGCATAATATGGGAACAATGGGTTTTAGAGAGGGGGCATAATATGGGCACAATGGGTTTTAAGGAGGGCATAATATGGACACAATGGGTTTGGGGGCATGATATAGGCACAATATGTTTTAGGGGAGGCATAATATGGGAACAATGGGTTTAGGGGGGCATAATATGAGCACAATGGGTTTAGGGCGGCATAATATGAGCACAATGGGTTTTCGAGGAGGGCATAATATGGGAACAATGGGTTTTAGAGGAGGGGGGCATAATATGGGCACAATGGGTTTGGGGGGCATAATATAGGCACAATGGGTTTTAGAGGAGGGGGCATAATATGGGCACAATGGGTTTGGGGGGCATAATATAGGCACAATGGGTTTTAGAGGAGGGGGCATAATATGTGCACAATGGGTTTGGGGGGCATAATATAGGCACAATGGGTTTTAGAGGAGGGGGGCATAATATGGGCACAATGGGTTTTAGAGGAGGGGGGCATAATATGGGCACAATGGGTTTGGGGGGCATAATATGGGCACAATGGGTTTTAGAGGAGGGGGGCATAATATGGGCACAATGGGTTTGGGGGGCATAATATAGGCACAATGGGTTTTAGAGGAGGGGGCATAATATGGGCACAATGGGTTTGGGGGGCATAATATAGGCACAATGGGTTTTAGAGGAGGGGGCATAATATGGGAACAATGGGTTTTAGAGGAGGGGGGCATAATATGGGCACAATGGGTTTGGGGGGCATAATATAGGCACAATGGGTTTTAGAGGAGGGGGGCATAATATGGGCACAATGGGTTTGGGGGGCATAATATAGGTACAATGGGTTTTAGAGGAGGGGGGCATAATATGGGCACAATGGGTTTGGGGGGCATAATATAGGCACAATGGGTTTTAGAGGAGGGGGGCATAATATGGGCACAATGGGTTTTGGGGGCATAATATAGGCACAATGGGTTTTAGAGGAGGGGGGCATAATATGGGCACAATGGGTTTGGGGGGCATAATATAGGCACAATGGGTTTTAGAGGAGGGGGGCATAATATGGGCACAATGGGTTTGGGGGGCATAATATAGGCACAATGGGTTTTAGAGGAGGGGGCATAATATGGGCACAATGGGTTTGGGGGGCATAATATAGGCACAATGGGTTTTAGAGGAGGGGGGCATAATATGGGCACAATGGGTTTGGGGGGCATAATATAGGCACAATGGGTTTTAGAAGAGGGGGGCATAATATAGGCACAATGGGTTTTAGAGGAGGGGGCATAATATGGGCACAATGGGTTTGGGGGGCATAATATAGGCACAATGGGTTTTAGAGGAGGGGGGCATAATATGGGCACAATGGGGTTGGGGGGCATAATATAGGCACAATGGGTTTTAGAGGAGGGGGGCATAATATGGGCACAATGGAGTTTAGAGGAGGGGGGCATAATATGGGCACAATGGGTTTGGGGGGCATAATATAGGCACAATGGGTTTTAGGAGGGGCATAATATGAACACAATGGGTTTAGGGGGCATAATATGGGCACAATGGGTTTGGGGGGCATAATATAGGCACAATGGGTTTTAGAGGAGGGGGCATAATATGGGCACAATGGGTTTGGGGGGCATAATATAGGCACAATGGGTTTTAGAGGAGGGGGGCATAATATGGGCACAATGGGTTTGGGGGGCATAATATAGGCACAATGGGTTTTAGAGGAGGGGGGCATAATATAGGCACAATGGGTTTTAGAGGAGGGGGGCATAATATGGGCACAATGGGTTTGGGGGGCATAATATAGGCACAATGGGTTTTAGAGGAGGGGGGCATAATATGGGCACAATGGGTTTGGGGGGCATAATATAGGCACAATGGGTTTTAGAGGAGGGGGGCATAATATGGGCACAATGGAGTTTAGAGGAGGGGGGCATAATATGGGCACAATGGGTTTGGGGGGCATAATATAGGCACAATGGGTTTTAGGAGGGGCATAATATGAACACAATGGGTTTAGGGGGCATAATATGGGCACAATGGGTTTAGGAGGGCATAATATGAGCACAATGGGTTTTCGAGGGGGGCATAATATAAGCACAATAAGTTTAGAGGGGGCATAATATGAGCACAATGGGTTTTAGAGGGGGCATAATATGGGAACAATGGGTTTTAGAGGGGGCATAATATGGGAACAATGGGTTTTAGAGGGGGGGGGCATAATATGGAAACAATGGGTTTTAGAGGGGGCATAATATGAGCACAATGGGCTTTAGGGGGGCCATAATATGGGAACAATGGGCTTTAGGGGGGCCATAATATGGGAACAATGGGTTTTAGAGGCAGGGTATAATATGAGCACAATGGGTTTTAGAGGGGGGCATAATATGGGAACAATGGGTTTGGGGGGGCATAATGGCTTTTAGAGGGGGCATAATATGAGCACAATGGGTTTTAGAGGGGGGCATAATATGAGCACAATGGGCTTTAGAGGGGGGGGCATAATATGGGCACAATGGGTTTAGAGGGGGGCATAATATGGGAACAATGGGTTTAAGGAGGGGCATAATATGGGCACAATGGATTGATGGGGGGCATAATATGGGCACAATGGGTTTAGAGGGGGGCATAATATGGGAACAATGGGTTTTAGAGGGGGGGGCATAATATGGGCACAATGGGTTTTAGAGGGGGGCATAATGGGTTTTAGAGGGGTGGCATAATAAGTTTTAGAGGGGGAGGGGGGCATAATATGGGAACAATGGGTTTTAGGGGAGGGGGGCATAATATGGGCACAATGGGTTTTAGAGGGGGGGGGCATTATATGGGCACAACTTCCACATTTGAAAATCCAACTATTTCAGATTTGCATTGACAATAATTAAGCAAGATTCCCCGAATATCAATTTTTTCTTAAGACACCTTAAGCTTAAGCCTAAATTTTTAGACATTTTCTCAAAATCATGTAATAAATTTTGATCAAAATTTAAAATTGGAATAAGGATTCTACACAAAAGGTTTAATAGCATTATATTTCTTAATAAGAGGACATAGAAGTGGTGCAAAACTGTTCTGTTCAGGAGAAATAATTTTACCTGTCCTGGGACAGGTATTCTTCTAGTAATATATATATATATTATATATATATATATATATATATATATATATATATATAGAGAGAGAGAGAGAGAGAGAGAGAGAGAGAATGAAGCATGAATTTTATCGCAAACACTGAACAATGAAGACAACAAACATGGAGAAAAAGCAAAAACCCGCCAAGAAGAGCGTAATGTTTGAATGACGCGTACATCTGTGCTGCCCACACACGCGTGCGCGTGCGCATAACGCTGCATCCGAACATCGCTCACGAAAGCAATAGAGATAAAAGCGATATAATTAATTAAGCGCTTAATGTCGAATGAAGAGCGAACAAAAATAAGACGATCCAATATAAATTAATGATGTACTTGGAAGTTATTCGAAAGTAGCCCACGAGCCATTTAGAATATTTTCAGAGACAAATTGTTTGTTTCACATCATCTTATTGCGATTGAGCGTCGACGCAGACATAAGTGTGTCGGCGACACGCAAACGAATGGCTATATTTAAAAATAGAGGTCGGCAAAGTGATTGATACAACATCTCCCGAAGCAAAGTGATTTTTGCTTACGTCGTCGGAGGAAGCCGACCATGCATCTGTTAAGACAGAGCTTGGCCATTACTTGCCATATGTGGTCGTTGGTGTACGCTGGCGAGTTGGTGTTATTTAAGAATTTCACTTCTAGACTAGTTGCACTACCAAGGCTTGAGTAATTCTCGGCCTTTTGGTTGGGATCAAAGTGTAGTATCTGTTCCAATAGGTGCTGCACCCCATAGACTGGTATTCTCTTGGCCTTCGGGGCTTGATTTACGCCGGTCTATGGTCTGTCCTGTGCAGTTCTAGGAGGTTCATCCTCCCAGGCTTTGCCTCCCCTCTTTGGGGAGGAGTAAGTTTATTGCTTACCGCCTGAGGCGCCCCTACCGGGGAATGCCGACGGGGCTGCCCAAGCAATTTTTAATGGCCAGAGTGCTCACCTTCTCAGGCGCTGATTTATCAAATCCAACTTTCCCGACCTTGTGTCACATCTTACCACTGTGGGAGGTAGATAAATAACTTGAGGGGAAAATAGATCAGTTCATGCCTTTCGCAAAGGGATTTTTATGCCTCCCTCGGACCCCAAACTTGTGAACAAGGTTAGGCCTGTCCAGATAGTCTTCGGTACACCCTTTTAATATTGTGATGAGATTTCTAGCATAGGTCGTTTTTGAAGTCTATTAAGGGATAGAGCACTCTCGTGCCTCCCTTGATTATAAATCATCCCCTTCATTTTATTTGCTCAAAAAAATTAAATGTAACATTTTCTTCAAATAGTATGTTTTAAACTCTCAGTTTTGCTTTTAAAATCGTTAAAACTGGTATCTTTGTGCTGGAAGAATGTTCCAAGTTTATTTTTGTGTCAGATTTCTTCTTTTTATTTTAGTCTAATAAAATTTGTCAAAATATTTTTTGATAAGAAAAGTACAAACAAAGCAATGGCCACCAGCGATTAAAACATTGAATTAATGTTTGATCCTCAACCATTTTGTAAAATGTTGAATTTGCTTTCTGATTGCATTATGTCATTATATTTTCTGTAATCAAGTAGTCAATATAAACAAAATTAACTTATGATTTTTTGAAATATCAAAAATGTGTCTAATTTATGGTGAATAAAGTTATCTTTTTAGTTATTTTATATTTTTGTACTTTTTACATTTGATTTGATGGAAATAAAGCAATCATTGTAAACTGCTTCCTAATAATATGTATGGTTGCTAATTACTGGAGATTACTAAGAAATTTCTTACTAAAATTTTCTCTAATTATTATTTAGTAATAATTTTGGTCTTCGTATGGATCGCCTTGCTAGAAATGCAATTCCCTCAGAATCTATGATGCACCGAACCAAACTGGACAGACACGGAAATGGTTGGCACTAACTTTTGAATAGATTTCCTTAATTTTTATAACTTTTACTTAATCTTCAATTTAATTTTATTTTTTATTTCACCCTTATTATTATTATTATCATTTTGGAGCACGAGGTTCCATGCTGTGATTATGACCCACTTGAGATTTTCCAGAATTAATGTTCATACCAGATGGTGAATTCCATAGTCAATCAGTTTTTTTTATGTCCATAGATTCACAGCTGATAATTTTGAATGGTCTCTCTGTATTCCAGTAGAGGGGCAGAGGGAGGCTTGTTGGCCCCAAGTTAATGGGTCGTGTTCAGTTGGAAGATATGTTTGTCTTAATTTGCAGACCTGTTGTTCAGTAGAAGTAAACAAGTATCATTTCGACTTCTTTCAAAATAAAACATTGTTAATTGTTTTAAAATAGAGTTGTAATTTTGTTTGCAGGGAGAATACTTCTGTTGCAGCACTGACTGAGACCACGCGATTGACATTGCGACAGGTGTTGGAATCTAGCACAGACAAAGACAATAAGTAGACGATCACGGACTGTTCAGTGGATGCACACAGATGCAAATTCCCATCAGAGAGAGAAAGAGAGAGAGAGAGAAAGAGAGAGAGAGAGAGAGAGAGAGAAAGAGAAAGAGAGAAAGAGAAAGGGAGAAAGAGAGAAAGAGAAAGAGAGAAAGAGAGAAAGAGAGAAAGAGAAAGGGAGAAAGAGAAAGGGAGAGAGAGAAAGAGAGAGAGAGAAAGAGAGAGAGAGAGAGAAAGAGAAAGAGAGAAACAGAGAAAGAGAGAAACAGAGAAAGAGAGAGAGAGAGAGAAAGAGAGAGAAAGAGAGAAAGAGAGAAAGAGAGAGAGAAAGAGAGAAAGAAAGAGAGAAAGAGAGAGAGAGAAAGAGAGAGATTTGAAATAGTCAGCAGGTAAACAGTTAGTTTGGTGAAAGGCATTGTAAAAATATTCAGATTGGTTGTGAGGTTTTCATGGCTAGAAAATGAAAGTTCCTAAAAATCTAAGATGCAACCAACCAAACCGGACGGTAATAATGGTTTGCAGACTGAAGGGACTGTATAAAAATAGTTGGTTTATTAGCTGTTAGGGATGCAATATAAAGAATAGGGGACAAACAAGATAATGGTGAGGAAAAAAAAACTGATTCAGGATAAATATAGTTTCTTGGGGATGAAAAAGATGCAAAAATATCAAGATATGAGCTTCGATGAAAATGTTCTGGTTTGGGTGGAAAAGTGGTTTCGGGAGCACATAAAGTCCACAAATATAGCATGCGTATGGGAAATAAAAATGTTCTTGAAATTGATGGAACAAAAGTTTTTGAAATCGAAAGAACTCAAAAGTTACTTAGCTTTGATAAGATATGTCGCGGTTGATTTATCGAACATTGACATTCCTTAAAATGATTCCATGCGTAAAGTATGCCTTTGAAGTTGGAGACACTGCCTCATCTATACTGGATTAGATTATTTTCATGGGAAAGTGCTAAAATTTTCTTTGTCCAGAACCTGGTCTGAATGCAGTGCCAATATCTTGAATCCTTAAGGATGGGCAGAAAAATGTTAACCCTCTTTCTTTCAAAGAGAAAGGTTGATATTTGGGGGGTAATGTTAAGAACAGGGAAATATTCATCTATTTCTGTGACAATAGAATCGAAAATTTACCAGCTGAAAAGCGAATGAGATGCTTTGCATGTTGTGCATGCCCATCTACCAGAAAAAAAAAAGGATTTCTATTCACAATTGTAGACTTTTAGAGTTGGGACTGATTTGCTTAAATCAGGGGCGGGCAACCTCCGGCCCGCGAAGGCTTAGCGTCCAGCCCGCCACACTGCTATGCTTTATTATTGCAATCCGGCCCGTGGACCTCCCAGTAAAACTCATATCATTTTGTGACATAGACGTAAAAGTAGGTTTCAATTAAGATTTACAGTGGGATAAAAATGTATGAATATCAGCGAGCGATGATGCATGTATATTTCATTTTTCTTTAAATATTAAGAGATAAAAATAGAAAAAGAGAAAGAGAGAGAGGAAACGAGAGACGAGGAAAGGGCATGAAACATAGAACTTATGTGAGATGTGTCAAAACGAATGCTGGATCAACTTGCTACTTCCCCTGTCATTATTTTTTATGATTCCAAAATCGCTCTTAGTCGGCGCCTTTTATAACATCACATACAGAAGTCTCTTGAGAAAAAATATCAGATTTGTAGAGTGTTCAATGCAATTTTTGTACAATTTATTCATGTAAACAAAATATAGTAATTCTCAGATTTCGTTTTTCACTCTGGCCCGCGATCTCTTTCCAAAAGTCTCATCTGGCCCTCACTCTGAAAAGGTTGTCTGCCCCTGGCTTAAATAAAAGGACCGATTGAGAGCAAGCGAGTTGGTTTTCAGAGAGCAGAGAGAAAATGTTGATGCTGAATATTTATTAAATGCCATTTCAGCATTTGCGGAAAAGGAATTAAATTTGGATTGCCATTTTGACCATTTTTTTTTCTTTCTTTACAGACAGTTTACAATTTCTTAATTGAAAAGTTTCATTACAAGATCTAACCAAAGAAATGTAATTGAGTCCGAGTACAATTAAATCAACTTTATTTAACAGTTTCTTCAACATAGGAATGTAAGGCAAGTTGGTTCGGCCGGCATGTACTATGAAATTTCTTAATTGAAAAGTTTCATTACAAGATCTAACCAAAGAAATGTAATTGAGTCCGAGTACAATTAAATCAACTTTATTTAACAGTTTCTTCAACATAGGAATGTAAGGCAAGTTGGTTCGGCCGGCATGTACTATGAAATTTCTTAATTGAAAAGTTTCATTACAAGATCTAACCAAAGAAATGTAATTGAGTCCGAGTACAATTAAATCAACTTTATTTAACAGTTTCTTCAACATAGGAATGTAAGGCAAGTTGGTTCGGCCGGCATGTACTATGAAATTTCTTAATTGAAAAGTTTCATTACAAGATCTAACCAAAGAAATGTAATTGAGTCCGAGTACAATTAAATCAACTTTATTTAACAGTTTCTTCAACATAGGAATGTAAGGCAAGTTGGTTCGGCCGGCATGTACTATGAAATTTCTTAATTGAAAAGTTTCATTACAAGATCTAACCAAAGAAATGTAATTGAGTCCGAGTACAATTAAATCAACTTTATTTAACAGTTTCTTCAACATAGGAATGTAAGGCAAGTTGGTTCGGCCGGCATGTACTATAGAAATGTAATTGAGTCCGAGTACAATTAAATCAACTTTATTTAACAGTTTCTTCAACATAGGAATGTAAGGCAAGTTGGTTCGGCCGGCATGTACTATGAAATTTCTTAATTGAAAAGTTTCATTACAAGATCTAACCAAAGAAATGTAATTGAGTCCGAGTACAATTAAATCAACTTTATTTAACAGTTTCTTCAACATAGGAATGTAAGGCAAGTTGGTTCGGCCGGCATGTACTATAGAAATGTAATTGAGTCCGAGTACAATTAAATCAACTTTATTTAACAGTTTCTTCAACATAGGAATGTAAGGCAAGTTGGTTCGGCCGGCATGTACTATGAAATTTCTTAATTGAAAAGTTTCATTACAAGATCTAACCAAAGAAATCCTATTCCTATGAAATTCTCAGTATGTGACACCCCTCACTTGAGCAACGGAGGATGCATGGGAACGCGATTCTGGCGCAAAACATTATCAACCGGAATTTAAATATTTCTTTTAAGGAGTTTTTTTTTTACCCCACCACCAAGTAGTGGTCTCCACGTGACTCAGCCAAAAAGGCACCATAGTCGATTTTGTCTCATTAGAAGACAACATTCTCTGCCCGTATTATTGCTCCGTAGAACAGCCTCCTACCAGAGTTAGTGCCGATGTCTATCATATCTAAGTTTTGATTTGGTTATTTTTGTTTTACGGCATATCAACCTTTTTCAGGTTATTTAATGCCGAATCCGATCATTTTGGTAAAAGTTTTTATGCTTCAAGTTCTTTATATCTTCAAATATTTATTCATGGTGTTTGGTTTGGTTGTTTTGTTTTACGGCATATCAACCCTTTTTCGGGTTATTTAATTATCCAATCATTTTGGTAAAAAAAGAAATTTATGCTTCAAGGAAAATTGCTGTTTTTGCTTTTGACTTACAGAACATGATTGAGTTTTGCAAAGGGAAAGGAATAAAACAATAACATCAATGTTTGGTGCATTTTTGGCCAGGAAGTTAGTATCTTCAGACGGCTTGATCTGGTACCAGGCCAGGTTTAAAGTCGCCATAGACAAATATTTATATGGTATATAGACCTACACATATTCTAATTGTCCATTTACATGGCTTGTTGCACTTCGGTACTTTTTGCCAATTTGGTTGGATTGATTTGACTTCATCACTTCTGCATTCCACCAAAGTAAAAATGTAAAAAAGGACAGAAAATATAATTGGTCATACAGCAGAAATGAGTTAGAATTTTTTAGCCAAAAAAATAAAGAGATCTAGATTGGCAGCCACAAAAGATCATTTTTTTAACTTACCCCCCCCCCCCCACAAAAAAAAAAACAGATACAAACTTCAACCAAAAGTGAAAGGCATTGAACTTCAAGGACAGAACGATTAGATACACTGAGGATTGAACTCACTAATAATGGTCTTTTGTTGACTAACTCTTTATAGAATTTGAAATGTGTAATACGTTTATGACATGGAATGTTTTTTTTTCTCAAACGACATAGTCGTTAAAATTTTAAAATATGGTCCGATTTTGACGTGAAAAGAATGTTTTTGTTCTTTTTCGAATGAACCATATCTGTTAGAATTCAAAATGTGTAATGCGTTTATGACATGGAATGAGTGTTTTTTTTTCATATATTTATTTCATTATCGATATTATGTACAAAGTTTTGTTGGGAATGTGGTATAAAATAGCTAACCTTGATCTAAATTCAATTCTCTAAATGCACTATTCTCTCATGCATTAAAGCATGATCATTCTTTCAACTTTCGACAAGCTAGACTCATTAAATTCATTTTAAATAAATCTTGGCGAAGACTTCTTGAATCAGCACTCATTATAAACTCATTATAAACTCTGACACAATTAAACAACATAACGGCTTCTACAATTTATCTCCTTTAATCAGCAATACTAATACTAACCTGGTGATACCAGATCAGGCTGCCCTGTGGCTCCCTGAGACGAAATTCACCTACATTGACGTTTTTTTTTTTTTTTTTTTTTTTTTTGTAAAACTTAATTATGTTCTACAAAACCAAAAACAACAGCCCCTCTCCCTTTCTCCCTCCCCTTTTTTATTTTATTTTTAGAACTTGAAGCATAAATCTTTTACTATAATGACCAGATTCGGCATTAAATAACCCAAAAAGGGTTGATATGCCGTAAAACAAAACTACCAAACCAAAAACGATGATTAAACATTTGAAGATATAAAGAACTTGAAGCATAAAAACTTTTACTATAATGACCAGATTCGGCATTAAATAACCCAAAAAGGGTTGATATGCCGTAAAACAAAACTACCAAACCAAAAACGATGATTAAACATTTGAAGATATAAAGAACTTGAAGCATAAAAACTTTTACTATAATGACCAGATTCGGCATTAAATAACCCAAAAAGGGTTGATATGCCGTAAAACAAAACTACCAAACCAAAAACGATGATTAAACATTTGAAGATATAAAGAACTTGAAGCATAAAAACTTTTACTATAATGACCAGATTCGGCATTAAATAACCCCAAAAGGGTTGATATGCTGTAAAACAAAACTACCAAACTAATACTAAGCGAATAGAATTTCGTCTCTTGTTGACTAGCTCTCTATCGATTGCCTTGTGCAGTCTGCTCCAAAGCTGTTCAATTGTCTAATCTGAAAAATCAAACCTGAATCACCGAGACTGACAAAAATGGCGACAGAGTTCGAGGTGTAATCAAAAGATCTGCTTGGTCAAGTGAGAGGAAATAGCAGCTATCCCACAATGCAATTCGTCTCTTGTGATAGGACAAAGAAAGAAAGGCACATTCGTTCCTCCAAGGTCGCAGTTGTTATACAGGGTGGGCAAAAATAAGGGTCCTATTTTTAAAAATTCATAACTTTTTTATTTATTGATTTTTTTTTTGATTTTTATTTAGAATAAGTAATTTTAAACTTTTTGACTTGGATGAACTGTATAGGTTTACAAAAAAGTATGTTTTGGGCTGATATATTTGATGTTTTATATACCTTTATATATTTTTATATATATTTTCAAAGTTTAATTTTTATTACCTGCAGTAATGTCATTGCGGTAATGGTCCTCTGAGGAGAAGATTTTCTTTGAAAACTCATGAGTTAAGGACTTTCAAGTACTTTGCCTGAACATTGAACTGCAATAAAATTTGATTCGCACCTTATTTTATTCTTTCACTTTATCTATTGCTACTAATGTTCTATCCAGTATATTGAGCTTCATTTTTATCCGGATGTTCACTAATTAAAGATATTAGTTGCCTTTTATATCTTTTGTTGTATTAACCTTATATATATATACACACATATATATATATATATATATAGGGTGGGCAAAAATAAGGGTCCTATTTTTAAAAATTCATAACTTTTTTATTTATTGATTTTTTTTTTTTTTTTTTTTAGAATAAGTAAAGGACCCCTTCCGAAGCAAGCATGAGCCGTATTAGCCCTAAGGAACGTACCCTCATTTAGAAAACATTATTTTTGCTTAAAAAACTCAAAACAGTGTAAAAAACAATACTTTAGTTTTTGTAAGTTTTAAGAGGTGTTTTTCGGCTAAAATTTGTTTTGTTTATTTCAAAAAATCTCGGAAGGATCAGTCTACACACACATAAAGTTTGGTGAGTTTAACTTTTATTTTGTGGAAGTTATTCAAATTCAAGTTATTCAAATTTAAAGATAGGACCCTTATTTTGGCCCACCCTGTATAATGCGAAGTTCTTTCCCCTGGAAATGGAACACTTTCAAGAACCTTACTATTATTGATCGGCAATTTAAAAGAAAAGTGAAGAAGCTACTAAAATAAATAAAAAATCTCAATTATAAAAATAGTTATTTGTTTTCTTTTCTTTTATATTATTCTCTGATATTTTGGGCCCAATCTTAGACAACAGAAACTGCAAGACGCAGACGATAGCTGTCTTTAGAAAGACGACAAAAGCGTACATCAATTCCCAGAGTGAGCGTGAAGTTACCAGATGCAGAAGTGTTGTCAGGAGAGTTATCGACAAAAGCCCGGCATCAAAATAAACAGCAGAAAACAGATTCATTTTTTTCTCTCTCATTCATCCTTTATTATAATAATGAAATATATTCTGAGAAATATAATTCTATTTAAAAAAAAAAAAAAAGGATTTTGAAAAACTCTGAAAGTCGAGATGTGAGAGGAGAAAGCTGCAAACAATGATTCCACTCTCTAGCGACATGATAGGTAATTGTATACCGAAAAAAGAAAAGGGTGTAGGAGTATTACGAACAAGCGGCAGATTTTCAATTGGATGATGGGACAGCACTAAAAGAATTGAAAACTATGATTAATTCACAGGATGACATGACAGATATTTGTTGACATTGAACTTGAAGACGACCCTGTTGTAGTCTGTGGGGAAGCATTCCCAGTGTAACGTGTTCCACAGGTGAGAAGTTCCGTTTGATAGATAGAGTAGGGGGTTGTTCCATGTCACATCATCCAGGGCTTGAAACCCATGTCCTCAGATTTTGTTGTAATTTACACCACAGATGGACATCATAAAAACTAAGAAATCCTGAAAATTTGAGGATGCAATTCCAAGCGGTTTCCGGTTAAGAGCATTTTCCGTTTCGCGTAAATCGCGCAAGATGTCGCCCGGGCGACATTTTAATAATTACATTTTCTTGAATATTTTCAGTTTGGAACATGATGTGATGCTGAAAATTCACACAGGTATGTTTTTCAACCCAAGGAATCCAAAAATGGCATCAGCTTTGCTCAGAAATTAAGCCTTCTATTAGATTTTATCAAATTTTGAAATTTTTTACATGTGCACCAATAGAGGGCAAAAAAATGATGTAGCTGATATGGTAATGTTTTTTTTTCTTTTGGACATTCATTTAGACACTATGAAGTACCTCTGGACCAAAAATGGTAAATAATACTTTTTTTGTTCACTCACAGTGTCTATTCAAAGTTAGGTATTTTCAGAGGGTTTAGAAATACCCTATTGGGGGAAGCAACTAGTTTGGGTATGTGACATGAAGTTGGAGGGACCGTTCATCTAAATTTATATAAAATTCACATTGAAATAAGTTTTAGAAAGTAAAAGTTAAATAGTAAAAGGTAATACAGTCTCACAGTGATCAGATATTTACCATAAAAGCAGACTTCACAACAAAAACCAGCATACGACAACATTATCTACATACTGTTATTTTCTTTATGCCACTGAAATGCAGAAATCGTTTTTTCATACTCCTCATCAGTTATATTGTATGTCTTTCCTGTATATGTTGTTGGGGAGACAACACAAAGAATTTTCTTGATTGGAACAAACCATGTATCATCAATTTGCAGCCAATTGAATGTCTTGCGTGGTCCATGAGGGTGCATGAACTTGACGGTTACATCACCTTCCTCTGCATTAATTTCATTCACAATGCATATCCACCAGAAAGAATTATAAACACAGGCTACATATTGCATTGGTGAAATGTCAGAGATTTCAAGAATTGATGGCAAGTTAAAATCATGATTGTCTGTATATTATTCATCCTCGCTGGTCAGCTTATGACCAATGTTCGATGTTGACAACGGGGCAAAATGTGGCTGCTTCTGCTTCCTGGTACTGTGTTTCCCCTGGCAAATCTTGCCTCAAGAAACTTTCTCACCTCCTCCATAGTTTCCATACTAATATCAAAGAACTTGATTGCAGACATCTCCAGGCAGACTTCTAGCATGGCTTTATAATCCAGGATTTGATTATTCAGAGGACGTTGAAGCGAAGTCCTGTTCATGCAGACATAAATTCATGAAGTTTTTATAATTTTTATATTGACCCCCACAGCCTTCACTGAAGTAAGTCATTTTTTTAACATGGAGCAATAATGCACGAATGTAGCGAACTGTCATTGTCTGGGTTTGATACGTGAATGCAGTGTCGTGGGGGTTGTCATCAGAAATAAAACAATGACAGATGCTTCAGTGTTCCATCGGAATCTCGGTAGTAAAGCATTACAGAGTGCAGGGTGCAATATTCCTTGCTCCAATGAAAACTTTGGATTTCGTCTTGTATGAAAAGTTGATAGTTTTCTGCAAAGTCTACAAGGACAAGAACCTCATTCGAACAAAGATTCTCTTTCTTTTTAGTCAAGTATCTAGTTTGACATTTTGTTATGTGTCGTGTGAGATTGTTGATTTTGTCAATCAAGAAATCTTTGTATTTTTCATACGTTGTTGTACAAGTACTTAATGTGGCACGTTCAGTTGTGTCCCATTGACTAAAATGAAATTCATCATCTGGATCGACATCAACCAGCTTTTCATCCAAGAACTTCTGCAATGCTTCTCTGTCAGGACATGCCTCACAACGGTTCATCATGCATTCCTTGTTGGAAGAATCACCAACTAGTTTTGAGATCAAATCCTTGTAAGTGACGTCCCAACCAATGGCGTCTACAAGAAGTTTCGCATTCTGATGTATGCTACACACAAACAGAATGGGTACCTTTAGATCCAGCTAATACACACCACTTTGGATGCAACTGAGAAAATTTGGAAAACCCCACCTTGACATTGGGATACTTCTGTTTAAAAGCAGCACACAATTCATGCAGGTTACATAGTATTAAATGCTTTTGTTTGTGAACACCCTTTGCAATACTAACAGTCCTTTTTGCCTGGCATTTGACGGCTGTATTCATCATTTCATACATTACTCACCCTGCTGCCTAGAATACATATTCCAAAATTCATAACAAGTTCCATAGTTTAGGATTTTACCAAGCACATAAATATTATTGACGCTCACACATGTGCATTGATCCTTTTAAAAATGTATTGCTTAATATAAATTAAAATTTGATGTAGAGCAATTCTTTTCTCTATTAAATTTGTTGTATCTAAACGTTTTTTAGAAGGTGGGTGGGCGCACCGCCTAAATGGTAAAGTCTAGAAAAAAAATAATACGCCCATGTTACTCACCGTATTATTTAGAATATATATTCCAAAATTCATAATGATCCATTCATTAGTTTAAGAGATTACCCTGTACACACACACATATATATATATATATATATATATATATATATATATATAGCATGAAACATCGATGTCTGTAGGTAATAAATAATTAATATTTATTTATAAATATTATTATAAGCCCCCTTTACTAAAGGCCGGGCACTCTGAGTGAGTTTAATAACAAACAGTACTAATAGCTTCATGCGAGATCCAACACAGTTTGTTGTTGTAGATCACTTTCAACTGCTCGTGTAAATTAGCCGCCGACTCGGTATTTACAAAGTTAAATTCCTCCTTAATTATTAGCTAATTCGCTATGGCCGAGGGGTTAACGCTCTTGACTGCGAATCAGTGGCGATTTGTGATCGGAGTTTGCGCCCGCCGACCGTTGAGAATTAACTTCCTGCACTGAAGATTGCGTTAGCATGAAACATCGATGTCTGTAGGTAATAAATAATTAATATTTATTTATACATATTATTTATATATATATATATATATATATATATATATATATATACACCTAACTTTATGTATATAGAGAGAAGAGATTTACTTGAAAATGCATTATGATCATATTCGGTTTAACAACTTTTTTACAGGCTGACATGTGTTGGATGACGTCATAAAGAATGGTAGTTCGTCACAAGCTGGGAACGTGTATGTTTGTTTGAAAGAAGCAGTCACTACTACCCCACTGAAGTCCAACCCTTCCTCACCATGCATGGTGTCATAGCGGACAAGTCTGGCACCAAGCAATATTAGGGCCAGGACTATAACTGCTGGCTGTTGCTACTTTATCAACCAAATGTCAAAGCTAATAAATTGTATCTCTGTAATAATTTAAAGGCAATTTTCCCCTATTTCATTGACCATTATAGTTTTTTAACCAAAACCTTCATATGCTAATCTGTTCTGCCAGTCGCTTAGGTCAATTCCTGATGCGCCTTTCCAGAAAATATGCGTTCGTTTTGTTCCCTTTCAAAATCTCTTACTTTTTTCCAGCTCAGCAGTTTCTCCCAACAGTCATTTACATAGGAGATCACAGGCATTTTCACTCTCACATTAATATCTACTCCCACAGCGCCCTATGTCACTGGATCTGTTATTAATAGGCTGAGTTTTTTTTTTTACCATTATTATTTCGTATTTTCGTTCTTACTATTGCCTATATGCTACAATAAATTTTCAATCTAAATACAGACCGCTCGCTTCAAATAATCTTTCTCCTTTCCAGGCATATTTGAGAATGGTGGAATACAGGAATAGCGGTTTAAAGCAGTCTTTGAGTAACTATTTTCTTATTGCATTTCTCGCATCATATGATTCAATGAAACTTCATTCCCGAGTCACACCGGGTACATTAAATAATTATTTGCATTTCTATTCTTAATTTTTACTTCTCAATTGTCGTTCAATTATCGCCTGAGGGAATAGCAGATTATAGGAATAACATTTCTGAACACAGAAGACACATCCTGTGAAATCAAAATGGCTGTTCAAATGTTGGTGGCTTTTTTTCTGTTTTTAGTTTATTTATTTTCTTCTTTATTTTGATTTCTTTTAGTTTTCTTGTTTACATAGCTTTCACCAAAGCATACATTGTTTAACTCACCTTACAGTTAAGGACAAGATCCATTCGAATACAAAAAAAATTAAAAATTCTTGGTTTAACTCAAAGGATTCATAGTTCGAAACGATGGACATTTAATCTTTTTCCGTGAAACTACTTAGCAAAAGATGCACCTGAAAAAGGTCAGAGTTTGCATCGACTGAAACGGTGTGCAAATAACAAACAAGATGAGAATAGTAGTCCCAATAATACAAATGATCAGACGAAAAAAAAAACAACAAAAAAAATTAATTTTTTTGCGGTTGCTTTTAAAAAATTTTTTTAATTTATTTTTTTAATTTAAAAAAAAATAAAAAATTTCTTTTTAAATTTAAAAAATACATAAATTTAAAAAAAAATTTATTTTTTTAATTTAAAAAAAAATTTATTTTTTAAATTTAAAAAAAAAATTTAAAAAAAAAAATTTTTTTTTTTTAAATTTTGCAAAAATAACTTAATGGTTCCACTCCCATTTCTTTTTTTTTTTAAACAAAAAATGTCCTTCATTAATCCAAACACTAACCTTAAGTTATGAGAGAAGTTTAATTTTCAATCCTAAGTCCAGGTGGTAAGCCCCCCCCTTCCTTCTCCAACTGTTTTACATTAACATCATGGGGTTAGCGTTCGTGCTGGATAATCGTAAGCAGCAAATAATTCAATAGTTCATGGTTGGGTCCTTAAACTTCTTGAGTTAATCTACTTTCCCGGGCAACACTGGGACATGGCTTAACTAGCATTTAATAATATATATAACAAATATTGACCCAATGGGTCACGGATGATGTTACCTTGCTTGCTTGTTACTGTGCACACTTTATCTGAAGTTGTGAGAGAAATGGAATGATGTAAATAAGTAAAAGAGAGAAAAGCGAGAAGAGAAGGATGAGCTATTATGTTATGACAACGAACAAAAAGAAAGCGAAGAGGAAGAGGAGAGAGAGCAAAGAGAGAGAAAGAGTGGGGTCTATTATGACATCACAATGTATACTAATGTGATAATAGACACATAATGGTATTCTAATGTATAAAGACATTCAGTAGTTTAGAATACACTTCAGAGAAAGAGAGAGAGAAGGAGAGAGAGAAAGAAAGAGAGAGAGAGAGAAAGAAAGAGAGAGAGAAGGTGCGAGAGAAAGAGAGAGAGAAGGCGCGAGAGAAAGAGAGAGAGAAGGCGCGAGAGAAAGAGAGAGAGAAGGCGCGAGAGAAAGAGAGAGAGAAGGCGCGAGAGAAAGAGAGAGAGAAGGCGCGAGAGAAAGAAAGAGAGAAGGAGCGAGAGAAAGAAAGAGAGAAGGAGCGAGAGAAAGAAAGAGAGAAGGAGCGAGAGAAATAGAGAGAGAAGGAGAGAGAGAAATAGAGAGAGAAGGAGAGAGAGAAAGAAAGAGAGAGAGAAGGTGCGAGAGAAAGAGAGAGAGAAGGCGGGAGAGAAAGAAAGAGAAGGCGCGAGAGAAAGAGAGAGAGAAGGCGCGAGAGAAAGAGAGAGAGAAGGCGCGAGAGAAAGAGAGAGAGAAGGAGCGAGAGAAATAGAGAGAGAAAGAGAGAGAGAAGGCGGGAGAGAAAGAGAGAGAGAAGGAGCGAGAGAAAGAGGGAGAGAAGGCGAGACAGTGGGAAGAGAGAAGGCAAAAAAATATTGTAAATAAAAAGGTTTATACTTCAGATTTAGGAGAGAGAGAGAGAAGATAAGTTTTACTTAAAAAAAAGTAAACTAATTTTGCAGTTTGTTTTATAAACTTTACTCACATAATTGTTCTTTAAGTTTTAACTTGCGTATTTGATGCTTTTTTCTTTTTGTCAAGTTTTATCATGATTAGTTGTTTTGGTTTTTACAGTAAGATTTAACCTCGTGTGTGACGGCAGTAAGAAATCAAGTGTTATTTATGAAAATGAATTCTTGGCCTTTTGGCTAAGATCAAAGTGTAGTATCTGTTCGGATGGATACTGCACCCCATAGACTGGTATTGTCTTGGCCTTCGGGGCTTGATTTACGCCGGTCTATGGGTATGTCCTGTGCAGTTCTAGGAGGTCCACCCTCCCAGGCTTTGTAAGTTTATTGCTTACTGCCTGAGGCACTCCTACCGGGGAATGCCGACGAGGCTGCCCAGGCAATTTTTAATGGCCAGAGTGCTCACCTTCTCGGGCGCTGGTTTATCAAATCCCACTTTCCCGACCTTGTGTCACATCTTACCGCTGTGGGAGGTAGATAAATAACACTAATTACTTACTATTCCCCCGGGCAACGCTGGGTCGCCTTGCTAGCTTTTAATAAATGATGGTACAATTGTAGGTTTGCCGGTCATGATGGTGCCCAATGTAGGCTTGCGGCATCATTGTTGTGTATCCAGTCGGAAATAAATACGCTTCCGATCTCTATACAGGCCGTGGCATCACTCCCCGATCAGCTGGAATAAAAGAGTTTCCCTTCACATCAACCAAAAACTGTGTCATGACAAATCATCAAGTTTATTCAGCGAGTTGAAATTTCTTCCACTGGCGGAGAGCTTGGGTGCGTGTATCGCATATTAGTGGTTTCTAATAATGGTTAGTGTTCGCTAATGAACTGGAAGACTGGGGTTCAATCCTCGGCCCAAGTTATACCAGACTCATAAAAAAAAATTAAAAAATTATGCTTGATATCCTGTTGCTAAACACTCAGCTTTACAAAGTGAGGATCAAGGGTAAGTGGAGTAATCCAGAGAAAGGAATGGCGCCCTCCCCTACATCTTTGTGTAACAGCCAATGAAAAGAGAGCCTCAGGCCATCCTTAATTTATGATGATAGATTTATTTATCAACTTGAAGGATAACAGCTGTCCAAAATTGTGAATCCCAACAAAATGACCTATTCACTATAAAACACTCACTTATGTTGCAGACAATTGAGGTCCAACATCCACGGCTGTAGCAGCCATCATGCGGGTCCACGAGATAAAAGTGTGAGGGTCGCGCCGTGTGTCATTCATCGGGGATTGAACCCAGAGCGTTCCACTTACAAGATAGTATCTTGTTAGTTTTGTGCGATGCCAAGAGTTCACTTATGCAAATGAGCATTGTTTTGCATGGACGAATTCTTGTTGAAATAAAAAGAGCAAAAACTTTCCTCCCGGAGAGACGGGCAAATTGACTTGACGAATTGGGACCACGTCAAGTGTTCAGCGAGAGAAAGAGAAAATATTGAATTGGCGTCGTTTGTGTCTGTTACTCGATTGATGAGATTCGTGTTTTGAAGAATTGTTAATTACAATTCGAGAGTCAGACTTTTTATTTATTTTATTTTTTCTGTGCATTTTCAACTACAATGGTGGCCATCTAGAAAATCCTGCATTTTCAGAAGACTCAAGTACTTAATAGGGTTCAAATCAGGCCACTTCATCAGTCTGTTCCTGGAAAAGACTTAGTTGTTCAAGATACTCTGTAGGCGAGCTTAACTTAGCACTGAAATCCAACTGACCTCTATACACTTCAGTATGTGTGTTCAATTATCCCAATCCAAAGCTCAAGTGCCTCATACCTATTTATCTCCTCATGGTGTGATTAACTTAAGTGGACATTATTTTTTCTGGTCAGCAGGGAAATCAATTTCATGGGAGTCATTAATTTTTACAGACTCAAGTGGTCTACCCTTTCTTTTCTTTTTGAGAGAAGGGGGAGGCGGGGAGGCAGAATCCAAACCTAACTGATTATCACAAAGGCGCCATCATTACACATGTAACCTTAAAAATGCGCATGAGGTCCATTTCAGTTGCAACTTTTTATACAATATTTATTAACTAGCTGACCTGTATCCTGGCATTGCCCATTGTGGACAATAGATTAACTAAAAAATGTGAAACTCCAATCACAAACTATTGAATTATTTGCTACTTATGGTTGTCCGGCGTGAACGAAGACCCCACAATATAAATTTAAACCAGTTGGGGGGGGGGGGAGGCACCTGGTTTTATGGATGATAATTCATTGCCAACCCGGACTTAAGAATAATGTTTGGGTTAATGCTGGCAATTTTTTCTTTTTTTTGCTTTTATAAAAAAAAAAAAAAAGAAAAAAAGTGGGACCGTTAAAAGTTCATTTCGAAAAAAAAATAATATAATATAGCAGGAAAAATCCCAGCAGAGTCCTCGATTAATTAAGAATTAAAGAAACACGAATTTAATTTAATGTTGTTCCTTTTAACCTCTTTAATCCATAAACCCATTTTCTCTCCCTTATTCCTTTAGAAAACACATCATTAAACCTCAAAACAGTAACGGTCAAATATACGATACTCATAATATTGACTCACGGGATTTATATAGAAATATTTTTTTATTTTTTATATCTCTTTAAATCTCCTCCGGTTTAAATTTTCACCCTCCCTCTTTTTTTCAAACCGTATTAAACCTTTCTTACACTAAATATAAACAAACATACATAACACTCTAAACAAATCACGTGTCCAAACGAGAGTGACACGTAACTTCACATTTCCGAAACAGATGACAACATAAGCTGAAGAGAGCCGGATTGCTAAGTCCTTCCATGCTTGAAACCGACGGTATGAATGTTGTACTAATTTTTCTGTACCAAAATAAATAAAGATATATATATATATATATATAACAATAGTATGCAAAATTCCAGTGACCAAGTCTTTATTCATTTTTTTCTTTCCAAAATCTAAAAGATTTGGTGCACTTTATGCATTTTTCGCACATATATAAATCGGGAAAAGAAATCTATTTCCAGGATCTTCTATCTATGCAGCTCATCAGAAGTCCAGGGATCGTTTCTGGAAGAAACACGGAAGCAAAAATACACACAAAAAACACTAGACAAGCAACTTACATTGATCCCTGTTACTTTGAGGAAGCAAGGATTTGTTTCCTAGTTGTCAGTCGGCCATCTTGTTTTTATCATATATATATATATATATATATATTCAAACAATAGAGTTTAATGACAAAAGGCAACACATGTTTGTAGGTACATCACACAACACTAAAAGACACAATTATCAACTAATAAGATGAAGACTAATTACTAGTTATCAGTCATTTGACTGACGTGTCACATCTTTAATGAGATAAACATAGTGCGACAACAGATGTGAATCTTCAAGAAAAGCGGACATCGTCACTATCGTATACGTTTTCAGAGATAAATTTATCTTTTTAGTTTGGTTTGGTAGTTTTGTTTTCCGGCATATCAACCCTTTTTGGGTTATTTAATGCCGAATCTGGTCTTGTTTTCTTCTCTTTTTTGTTTCTTTCCCCTTTTAATATCTGTTTCTATTTAACCCATAGTTGGGACCCTAACAGGTACTACCACTCCGGGTCAGGGTGGACCTGGGAGCAATGGTAATTAAGAGGAGGCTCCACATTCCCCAAAGTCCGTAAGCCGGATCTCACCATCGGATGTAGTTTAAGGTCATATCCAGGACCGGGAGTAGGGTAGGAAAAATAAAAAGGGGAGGGAGAAAGGGAGAGGGGCTGTTGTTTTTGTTTTTGGTTTTGTAGAACATAATTAAGTTTTACAAAAAAAAAAAAAAAAAAAACGTCAATGTAGGTGAATTTCTATCTTTTTAGTTGTAATGAAATAGTACATTGAAATAAATAGTAATATAGAGATGGCCGCATTTATCAAGAAGATTTTAAAATATATAAAGAAAAACAAACCTGGTTTTCCAATTTCACCTGTATACCTGAATTTGGACCATTTTCTTTTTTTAAACAACCGAAACCGTTCGGTAAAGTGCTATTACCAAACGGTCTTATGTTTCTATTACTAAAGTGATCATGGTAGTCCAGACCTCACAATGCTTAGAAAATGCCCTAGAAGATGAACTGAAGACAGCCACTTCTCACAAAAGAGATGTTGCTAGTCTTTCTCTGCTCTATCGTAATTTTCATGGTAGATGATCGACTGAGCTCCAATCTATGTTCCCCCCCCCCTAAAAAATTCACAACGAAAACTCGTCTAGCTACAACCACTGTAAATAATTTCCGTTTCTTTGTCTGTGTATCTTAAACTAAACGGAGCTTCCATAGTCAGAGTTTTTTTTTCTTAGAACTACCCGTATGTGGAACACAATACAGTGGGACTGTTTCCCAGCTGGCTGCAATATGGGCACATTTAAACGAATTCTTGTTGAGCCGTCCTCTTAAATGATCAAATGCTGCCCTATTTCACCCATCATCACCAATCATCACAGTGTTTTCTCACCGTCCACCTGACACTTATTAATCATTATCCTTGAGTGGCCTTTTGGCCTTGGTAAGTGGTGACTCTTTAATAAATAAATAAATAAAAGAGCATTACAAATTATTTTGCTTGTATTTAGCGTTTACATTTTTATCTTCATGGATTGGAGTGACAATTTGCTGGAAACTGGCATATACTTAATAATGGAAATTCAAGTATGAGTTAAACACTATTTTAAGCTAATTAAATGTTTTAAATAGTCATAAATTGTGTTTTTGTTTGTTGTCTGTATTCATTCCTTTGAAAATTTGTGCAGATTTAAAAAAAAAAAATTAAAAATTAGGAAATTTCCAGCATAATTTCCTTATTTGACCAAGATCAAAGTGAGGTATCTGTTCCGATGGATACTACACCCTATACACCAGTACCGTCTTCGCCTTCGGGCCTTGATTCCGCCGGTCTGAGGTGTTGTCCTGTGCAGTTCTAGGAGGTCCACCCTCCCAGGCTTTGCCTTCTCACCCTTTGAGAAGAGGTTAGTTTATTGCTAATCGCCTACCGGGGAATACCAGCGGAGCTGCCAAGGCATTTTTTGTAGGCCAGAGTGAGCTCCCTTCTCGAGGGTGCTGGCTTTTCAAATCCCACTTTCCCGACCTTGTGTCACATCTTACCGCTGTGGGAGGAAGATGAATAACTTCCTTAAGTGTGGCAAATATCCAAAGAACTTCTTTAGATGTTTTGAATAGTTCCATAACATGTTCTTTGAATAAAAAAGATTATTATTTCATGCTATCACAGTTATGCTTTTTTTTTCCTTCAAATTTTAAATCTCTTCTGCGTAGCTGTGACAATAAAGAGGATTAAATGCTTTGCATGTCGTGCATGCCCATCTGCCAGAGTAAAAAAGGGCTTCTTTTCAAAATTGTAGACTTTTATAGTTTGGACTGATCTGCGTATGTAAATAACAAATTTGAATGGGTGGAGACCAACTGACATAAATGAAAGGACGGACGGAAAGCAAGGAATTGATTTTTCCTCCTACCTTTTACCTTAATCTTTACAAGACTACAGTCAATAACACCCTACCTGAGAGTTCATCATTCAAACTCCTCGGCCTAACCTTCACAGGTAACATGAATTGGAACAAATACATTGAAGACATTGCCAAGGCTGTCGCAAAGAAGGTTGGCTCCTTCTACCGTGCTAGTAAACTCTTCACAACTGACATTATCCTGTATCTCTACAAAGCCACCATCCGCCCATGCATGGAGTATTGTTGTCACATCTGGGCTGGTGCATCATCTACTAGTCTCTCCCTCCTTGACAAGGTCCAAAAAAAAGAGTCGCCAACCTAATAGGTCCCTCACTGTCAACCAAGCTCCAGTCCCTGTCCCATCGCCGCAATGTAGCATCCTTGTGCTTGTTTTACAAATACTTCAATGGATTATGCTCCAGTGAATTGGCTACTCTGGTGCCCCCTCGACGTAAATTCACTAGACCAACTTGACAATCAACTAAATCTCATTCATTCACTGTGGAGGTCCCCAGATGCCGGAGAGCCTTCTACTCAAATAGCTTCTTTCCTCGTGCTGCTGGCCTCTGGAACTCTCTCCCTGCCCCCTGTTTCCCCGACAGTACTGACATGCAGAAATTTAAAATTAATGTAAACAGACATCTCGTTGCGCAGATCCCAGTTTAAGTTGCCGCTCCCCTCCCCCAACCTTTTCCCCTTTTCTTTCTTCTCAGTAGCCCCTTACGTCTACAGTGGCGGCCTGCCTTGTTTGGGGCGAACTACGTTAAAGAAAAATAAAAAAATAAAAAATCTCCTGTCTTTGTATCAATCATTTTTTGTTCTTTTTAGCTCCATATGTCAAGTTGCTTTATACTACTTACTTTTAAGCTTTTTAAATTATTTCACACTGACATTATCATTGGCTAGAGCTGATATATCAATGAGAAGACATCTTTTTTTTTTCTTTTTCTTCTAGATCTTTTTTTATTTATTATGTTTGATCTGTTGGCATTGATTTTCATCTATCGATATATATCGGGGGGGGGGGGGAACCCCTAGAGAATCGTAGTGTATTTTTCTCCTCTGTGCCTGTTTCTGGTTGATATTCATACCATCTGCCAACAGGGGAATCTTTGTAATGTCTACAGATGGTCCCATGCAAATACTATCCAATTCGATCCGATCATAATTGATACTCAGTATTTGCAATGTTGGTGCATCCTGCAATTGTGATCAATAGTTTCTATTTTTTCTTGACACAATCTACATTTCGATTCCACACCATTTTTAATCATATTGGCCTATTGCTTTTAGTGAAGAGACTTTGGTCTATGGCAGGTGAAGTAATGTGGTCTTTGTGAGTGATAAGACACAAATATGAAGAATTTAATTGGATGAAAACGATTCTGTGTAGATCAACAAATAGAATTATTTATTATATAATTACAACTGAAAAAGAATAAGTTTGTAATGAGGACGTAATTTATTGTAGTCGCTCGGCAACAAATCCATTGAATGTTATTATCCTCAATATTGGATTAGATTTTATGTAGATTCTCTAACCTTTCTTTCTATGGGAAACATCACACTAATACATTGAGTTATATATATATATATATATATATTAGTATTTCATGTATCCACATAAAATTTTATAAGGAGATATAATTTTTTATGTATCAATTTTCAGTATTTACTTAAACAGTGCACAATACGTAAGTAGAGCTAGGTAGTAAGCTATGAAAATATATTTATGGCAATTCCTCCCGGGGATGAAACGCGGGAGCCTCGATGTAGCTTAATTGCCATGAATATATTTTCATAGCTTACTATATCAAGGAAGGCATGAGAGCGCTCTTCTCCCTTAATAGACATGTTATCTGTGTGTACGTACGTATGTGCCACCCTGTATCTCATCAACTATTTGATGGATTCAGCTTGATTTTTGGCAGAGATAGAGGTTCTAGGGTCTAGTTGATGGCATTTTAATTTCAGTTTACCATATACCTTAGTTTTCCAGAAAATTCAAAAAAAACTTATGAGAAGGCATTGTATTGAGGCATAGCCTTTACAAAAGTAGTGACATTCCATGATAAATGCCAGTATACTGAAATCATATGCCCTTAATAGGGTTAAGATGAAAATTCATATACACTAAATGTACAAAAGCAAGGAAATTCCAAAATTTTTACACTTTTATTGTCATTAAGGGTATGACTACATATCAACCAAACCATTTCATTATCACATCACTACAGTATACATGTCTATGCATGAGTGGATGAAGTGTGTGAATGCGCTGAAGAAAAATTCCTACCAGTAAATTACACAGACCTGTTGTGCTCGCATACCCTTAATGACAATAAAAGTGTAAAAATTTGGGAATTTCCTTGCTTTTGTACATTTAGTGTATATGAATTTTCATCTTAACCCTATTAAGGGCATATGATTTCAGTATACTGGCATTTATCATGGAATATATACATATATATATATATATATATATATATATATATATATATATATATGTATATATTAGATAGATAGATAGATAGATAGATTGATAGATATGATAGATAGATAGATAGATAGATAGATAGATAGATTTCCAAAACGGCAGAATATTTATCTGAAACCTTATATTCCATAGTGGTAAACAATTATCCTCAGCAGAAACCTCACAATATTGCGTGATAACATTGGAACTTGACATCATGACACACGAGAATTGAAAACCATAAAAATCATTAGTCATCACCAACTGGCATTCATTTTATTAGGAGTAGGAGTACCCGGCTATGCAGGCTTTCTGAAATTTTCCCCAACATTAAAACCAGATTATCAAAGTTCTCCAGTTATTGAGTGGGGGATGGGGTGGGGGTTGAGGAGTGGGTATCAAAGACTTAAATTGGATTTACATATTTTTATATGAAAGATCAAGTATCCACCAATCTAGAAGACCATTGTGTATTAATTTGTCTTATATATATATATATATATATCCTACACACAATGCTTCAAGCAAACTATATTAACCACTTACTGTTTTTTTTTTTTTACTATTACATTGAAGAATGACGTTTACTTGAAATGACAAAGACATTTTGTGTGCTAGAATATGTTCGAACCCAAAGAGTTTATGCACGTGCATTTTCTATCCGTATTAATCCGACTTTCAAGCAAAGAATAACTGAAGCACGAGAGACGGTTATGTAAGATAGGCTACACCGTGTTTGGCAGGAGCTGGTCCATCGACTCGACGCGTGTCATGTCACAGTCCATACACAGATTAAATATTTGTGTAATCAGTTATCAAATCGACATGCCTCTGCATTTCCTGCTAGAATTTAGATGAATAAATATTGTATTGTTCGAATGAAACCAAAGTAGAAGCAATAGTGATAGTGATTGTGACCAAACGGGTCACAGTTATGTCCGGTGTGTGTGTGTGTGTGTGTGTATATATGCGATATATCTCCTTTGTTGCTAGCGAGTAGTAGTGGCCCAGTGTTAAGGGTTCCCGGCTGCATTCACTGAGAGTCCCAATTTTGAATCTCGCTAGATTTATCCACGCTGATGAGCCATAGCGAAACATGTGTCCGTGGATAATTATATTTATATATAGATGCCTATTTATATGTATATGGGTGTAATCAGTAGACCGAAAATCATAAGCACGCAGGTGGGTGAAAAAATAAATAAAAAATAATAATTAAAAAATAATAAATAAAAAATAATAATTAAAATATAATAATAAATAAAAAATAATCATGAATAAGCAAATACATGTGTAACTTACTATTTGCATGCTTAGTGTATTGAACAGTTTTAGAAGTAGGGTAACTCCCAATTTCTGTTTTTCTGTTTCTTTTTTGTTAGGATATTCTGTAGGAAATTTTCAGAAACCATTCCCTTCTTCAAGCCTTCAATGAAGTGTGAACAGAGTTCTTGAAAACGGTAAACTAAAATCAATGTTTTCGAATCTGGCCACCAGGGGCCACTTATCCGTGGGCATTTTGTATGCTAGAATGTTTTAACAGCATCAAACAAAAGTCTGTCACGTGTATTTTCTATCTGTCTTAGATACTCCCCCCCCCCCGTTTTCTGCAAACTGAGAGGAATACAAGCAAAGAATGATTGAAGCACGAGAGACTTATGTAAGATATGCTACAACGTGTTTGGCAGGAGGAGCTGAACTACCGACTCGATGTCATAGGTGGTGCACATACCCCCAAAAAAGTATCATAAAAAAAAATCAAAAAAAAAAATCACCCTCCCAAAAAATAATTTTAAAAAATCACCCCCCAAAAATAGTTAAAAAAAAAAAAAAAAAAAAAAAAAAATCACCCCCAAACAATAGTTAACAAAAAAAAAATCACCCCCCCAAAAAATAGTTCACAAAAAAAAATCACCCTCCAAAAAATCAAACCAGAAAGTAATTAACAAAAAAAGATCACCCCAAAACATAGTTAACAAAAAAATCACCCCCCCCTCTAAAAAATCACCCCAAAAAATAGTTAACAAAAAAAATCACCCAAACAAAAGTATCATCATCCATTTCACGCTCCATATGAGGTGGATGATTCACTTGTTCGTGAGTATGAACTCAGAACATTCCTAGCATCCAGCACACTTGTTGCGAGAGAGTTATTCGTGATAACAGGTGTTTGTTCGAGGTGGTGTCGTTTGAAGACGTGCAGCTTTTGGTCATTATATAGTGAAAAACATAATTACGATCAGCATCCTGTTCAAACTTGCATGCTACACTAAGACATACATAAGTATTCGCATCTCAAAAAATGTAAATTAAGAGAGGGGACACATGCTGTACTAGTATTGCTAATACTAATCAACAAACACTTATAGGCTCCAAAACTATTGGTTAGAATTGCATCAAATGTGGCATGAAGAGCCCTTGGGATGCCGGATGTAATAAAATAAAGAATACTAATTATGATGCTTACGGAAAACTTTAGCAGTCATCAACAAGAGCTAGACTAAAAAGTATCATCACCCACTTGCGATCCCTAGTCGATGCGTGTGAGTCTACCAACTGAAAGGATCAACAAGGATTGGCATGATGTTCGAAAGTCACATACAGTGTATTGGTTTATCGCAGCATAAGTAGCGAGTTTATTCAAGGTCGTGGTAAAAAATCCGCCTTCCGCAGTTAATTGTAAAAACATTTTTGGACGGATGTATCCGCTTCACGCAGAGAAAGGGTTAAAGAATAAGTAAAAAAAAACAAAATAAACGATGTATGATTTTTTTTTGGTATATATTTTTTTGTCAGCATCAATCTTTGAAAAGATTTGGGGGGGGGGGGGCATCTATGTAATAAAGTAAATTCGATCCCCCCACCCCGCATTCAAACCTAATACTATAATAATCAAAATCTTTATATGCTGATCTGTTCAGCAATCCAATTAGACTAAGCCCTCATGCATGTTTCCAGAAATTATGGATTCATTTCTTCTTCTTTCAATATTTATATTTTCTCCGGATTACCAGACTCTCCCAAATAAACCCCCAAAAGAGAAGGTGGCATCAATTTTTACTCGCTACTATTTATCTACTCTCACTGTCACCAAATTCACTGTTCTCATTTTTCATAAAATAAAATTTAAATGAACACCGGTTATTCCAGAATACTTAACGAACGCTTCAGTCGCATTTCTGAAAAACAAATGTCCAATTAGAGTTTAGCCGTCTGCATCAGTAAGCTTTTCCGATTATTTTTTCACTACAGTTAGGGTTTTTTTTTTTTTTCATATTCTTCATGTTAAACAAAGAACTTTCACTATTTATTCAGATTTACACACTAAATTCTGTCCGTCATTCTGTCAGAATATTCCGTAAACATTTCTTCACGTTCCAGAATAGAGTGGAATATACCAATTAACGAACATCTTCTCAGCATGGCGGCTTTTGCTGTCGGCATTCACGTAAGTAAATTATTACAAATTTATCTTTTCTTGTTTTCAGAAGACAAACTACACTCTGGTGCTTTTTCAAAAATCGGTTAGATCGTGAGAAAGCCATCTCCATACACGCGCTGGAAAAAGGTCACACATTGGTTGTTTCTCGAACTTTTTGGGGGTGGCTGAGTATACTTACTTACTTTCCAGTGTCGTTATGGTACATTTTTGCTATCCCAACCTTCATAGTTTAACCTCCACAAAAAAAAAAAAAATCGATTCCACTATTTGGGTCTGATTACATGTAAACAGCCTAGAAATATATCCGAAGAAGGAATTTAAAAACACTTTAATATTTTAGATTTTTGAAAGGGGGATCATTTTCCTATATAAATCTAATGTAAAATGAGCACCCACTTTTTGACCATTTAGCAGTAAACTCTTTCTTAATTTCCTTCATGACAGCATCTGAGCTTCACAAATACCTTTTTGGCCACATTGTTTTTATTATTACGAATAGTATTCGAATGGGATCTTGTGCTATTTGAAAGCCATTTAACTGTAAGTAATTCAGGTGATTGAAATAAGATTTATTCATATTAGCTCCTACTTAAAACTATGGGGGGGGGGGGGAACAGTCACCCAAAACGTAGAGAAATCTATTTTGCTTGATTTAAAACTATAAATACTTATTTGACAAAATCCTATTTTAATCACCTAAATTACTTAGTCAAATGGGTTCTTTTCTGATTTTCATTTATTTTTTTGAGAATTACTACTCTCTAAGCAAAAACAAGTTGGTTTCTAAAAATTATTTAGCCGTTTACAAATATATTGGTTTCTAAGAATTATTTTGTTATATAAATTGTTTTCTTAACACAAATAGGTCACAGATTAGTATAAGGTTACGACGAGGTGAAAACAAGTCGGTTGCTCGAATTATTTGTTGTTTACAAATATATAAATAAATTTTATTCACACAAATAGGTCACAAATTAGTAGGTATATAAGATTACGATGAAGCGAAAACAAGTTCGTTTGTAAGAATTATTTTGCTTTTACAAATATATAAAATATTGGTGCTGATATTGATCCTGAACCAGTTTTCGTGAGGTTCGACTCAGAAGCGTTCGGCTGTCTTACATAAATGCCCGAGATTTGTACCAGACAACAATTTTGATACGGTGCTGAGTCCTATGATAATAATGTTTTGCTTGTTTTTTTGTTTTTTTTTTGTTGTTAGGGTTAGGGATTAAAAATATTTGTTTGATAACAGTAATTTCGCTCTGTTTTATTTGTTTTGTTGTTTAAAAAATTTCTTGCAAATATAACTAAAATTTATAGGACGCAGCAATGTATCAAAATAACAAAAAAATATTTATTTGATAACAGTAACTTCGCTATGTTTTGCTTGTTTTTGTTGTTGTTTCTTTTAGAAAAGTTCTTGAAAATATAACTTACAACCACAGGACGCAGCACCGTATCAAAATTGTCGTCTGGTACCATTCGGCTCGTCAACACTCGGGCATTTGCGTAGGACAGCCGAACGCTTCCAAATCGAACCTCACGAAAACTGGTTCAGGATCGATATCAGTACCAAAATGTTTTTAAGCACAAACAAGTTGGTTTCTAAAGATTATTTTGATGTTTACAAATATATAAGAATTTTTTTACGAACTTTTGTTACAAGTTTAAACCCCCCACCCCAAAAATCAGATTCTACTTACTTTGTTCGATTACATGTAAACAGCCTGAAAAAATATCCGCAAACAAGCAATTTAAAAATAATTTTTGAACATTTTTTTTTATTATAGAGTGAGGATCATTTTACTATATACATTAAAATTTTTTTTAATTATAGAGTGAGGATCATTTTACTATATACATTTAACATAAAATGAGCACCCACTTGTTGGCCAGTTAGCAATAAACTTATTTCTTAATTTTGTTTGATTTAAAACAATCGCTCTTGTATAGATCGAGTACACGAACGAATTTTATTTTATAAAAGAGTTCCAATGGTGTAAAGGGCAGATAACTCTTTTTTTTTAGTACGCAATGTCCCCGAAAATGGAAAATATCCATTTTTTAAATAAGAAGTCATGCAAATTCAATTAATAGAACATTTTTCGAAGACCCGATCTATACAAGAGCCAATATCTGCAATAATTTAATATTTTAAACTATAAAAAAATAAAAAATCTGTTAATCCAAATAGGACTGTTCGTTTTGCTGGTTTTGAAATGAAAAAAATATATTGTTGATTTTCCCAAATTCTATTTTGTTCAAGAAATGTTCTATCAATATACTGCTGATTTTCACAAATTGTTATTTCTTCGAAAAATGTTCTATTAATTGAATTTGCATGACTTCTTATTTAAAAAATGGATATTTTCCATTTTCGGAGACATTGCGTACTAAAAAAAGAGAGTTATCTGCCCCTTACACCATTGGAACTCTTCTAAAATAAATTTCGCTCCTGTACTCGATCTATACAAGAGCCAAAACAATAAATATTTAACAAATCTTATTTTAATCAACAATTTAGTGTGAAATGGGTTCTTTTCTGATTTTTTTTTCAGAATTAATATTCTAATACTTATATTTTTTAACTTAAATTTTCATATTTCTCCTGAGCAACGCCAGGACATCAATCCTCCTACTTATTAATATAAATAAATTCTTTCTAACGCTAAAGCACAAGTAATTGACACAGGGGGTGGGGGTGGGGGGTAAACAAAAAACCAAAAGAATGGATAAGGAAGCAAGAAATAAGACTTCATCTAAAAGAAAAAAGTCATGGTAAAAAAAAAATTTTCTTTAAGTAATGGTAAAAAAATTAGGGGGAGGGGTCACAGAAAAAAAAACAAAGTTGTGGTAAAAAAAAGTTATAGTAAAAAAGTTGTGGTAAAAAAAATCATGGTAATAAAAAAGTGACGGTAAAAAATCTTTAGAGGGTAATTTGGCACTGTGACTGCATATTTCTTTAAATTCTCACTTTTCTAAAGGTTAATGTTAGATATGAACAAAAATCCTAACCCCTAAGTGACTATATTATTTTTTTATTTTTTATTATTTTTATTACTTGTGACGTTTTCCTAGCCATAATTGAAACCTTTTCTATTTTTTTCTAGCCAAAATTGCGACTTTTTTCTCAGTCAAAAGTAGATACTTTTTCTTTCTGTTAATTCTATTCTTGTGACTTTATTACCAGCCACAGAAAGAAAAAAAACCAACTGTTTATATCAAATAACCAAGAACTTACCTCACAAATAGTCAGAGGTTTTATTTTGGAATAGTTCTTCAAATCTTGACAATCATATGAGAACTGCCTCACATGCTATCCGACTCTCGGTTGTGATCTTTTCATCTGGAATTAAAAGAAAATTTTAGTTCCTTAAGTGTAGAACAATAATCATCCATTTACGATATATGCTTTTTTTTTTTTTTTTTTTTTTTTTTAAATCACATGATAAAAAAAATTAGTCCAATTTTTTTTTTTTTTTTAAATCGCATGATAAAAAAATTAGTCCAATTTTTTTAAAAATCACATGATAAAAAAAATTAGTCCAATTTTTTTAAAAAATCGCATGATAAAAAAAATTAGTCCAATTTTTTTTTTTAAATCACATAAAAAAACTTAGTCCAATTTTTTTACAAATCACATGATAAAAAAAATTAGTTCAATTTTTTTAAAAAATCGCATGATAAAAAAAATTAGTCCAATTTTTTTTTTTAAATCACATAAAAAAACTTAGTCCAATTTTTTTACAAATCACATGATAAAAAAATTAGTCCAATTTTTTTAAAAAATCGCATGATAAAAGAAATTAATCCAATTTTTTTTAAAAATCACATAATAAAAAAAATTAGTCAAATTTTTTTTAAAAATCACATAAAAAAAATTAGTCCAATTTTTCTATGTGAATATTTCAATAGTCATAAACAATTATTAGTATCTCTGAATTTTGATGAAAGCATTTTTTCAACTATTATTTTTACTTAATATATGATAGCAGTACAAGTTTCAGCCATGTTGTTTGGTTCTGTATTCGACGGCAACAGCACATAAAAAGCCAAATAAACAACCCCAATAATGTCAATACACTTGTTTATGAATTTTAAGTGTTTTGGATGAAAAACAAACAAAAAGTGAAACCGTTTTTTAAGAGACAAAAAAGGGGAGATTACTCTGATTGACTTAACAGAAAGTGAAGAAAATCCATGATTTTAAAAGAAAAAATACCTGAGAAAAAGAGGATATAAATTGCGGTAAATAAGAAATTACTGGATATACAGGAAATACGGGACATTTGTGATACCTGAAGAAGGTAATTCTGTACTGAAATGCTATATGAACTAGATTAAAAGCTATTTATATAAGATTATCAGGTCATTATTTTTATTATACAGACTAGCAGAATGACCCGATATTGTCCGGGATTGAATGAGGAACCCTATATCGTTTAGTGGCCAGCTATTACTTTTTTTAATTTTAATTTTTTATAATATCAGAATTATAACCCCCCCCCCCGGGCACAAATCCTAGTATTCCAACGCTATTGATAATGTTTACTCATTCATCTATTTATCTTTTATTGTCGCTTATGTTTGAATTCACGTTTTGAAACATGAACTAAATCACAAATCTATGACGTCACGCCAGAGTTATAATTATTTAAGGGAATGTTTTAAGATCTATTTATAAGAAAGTTCAAATAAGTCAGTTGGTAAAAAGTCGGACTGAAGGTTTCGGTTTCTGGTTTGGTATCCGTTTTTATTTCTTAGGGAATTTATTATTTAATATTAATGCAATATTTTCCATTTCTAAAAGATTTTAAGATCTCTGATATTTCGAAATGAGACAAATTCCGCAATGTATTTATTACGGTTGAAAAAGTTGTGATGAACCGTAAAAAATTGTGATGAACGGTAAAAATTGTGATGAACGGTAAAAATTGTGATGCACAGTAAAAATTGTGATGAACGGTAAAAATTGTGATGAACGGTGAAAATTGTGATGAACGGCAAAAATTGTGATGAACGGTAAAAAATTGTGATGAACGGTAAAAATTGCGACTAACAGACAAACAAAAGCTCGATTTATACAAGATTCATTTTGGTCATTAGGTCCAAGGATGTATTCTGCATTGATTGGGTGAGAAGAAGTGTAAGTACAATGACCTCAATTTAAATAAATGTTGGTAAATTTATACTCTTTAACCCCCTCAAGGCACACTCGGCGTTTTCCGGGAACCAATGACAACGAGGAAGCCATGTACACTCCTGTTTAAACTCTACAACCCTTACTAATATTTCTATTCTTTTTTTTTCTATAATTTCAAAGTTATATAAAAAAAATAAAAAATATTTCCTTTTTATGGATGTCAAGTGCGAATTCAGCAAATGCAACGTTAATGTTGCACCCCCCCCCTTTTCTAATGTATTTGTGTTTATTGTAGCTTAATCTTTACTGCAACATTGTTGCATAGAAAATGTGCAGTGCAGTGCATTTTAACACTTCTTTTAAGTATGTTGCATCATAGAATTACGATACGTTCTTCAGTCCGACAATGGCTTTGTTGCTGCGGGGCTGAAGTATGGTTGCGTTCAGTCCTAGGAGGTTCACCCTCCCAGGCTTTACTTTCTCTTTGAGTAACGGCTAGCTTTTTGCTACGCCTGAGGGGCCCCTACCGGGGAATGCCGACATCGCTACTCAGGCATTTTTTTTTTTACAGGCCATAATGTGTTTATCCTAGTGTGTATAAGTCTCAAAACCACACTTGACCTTGTGTCTGACTTCCTTCCATATTTTCCTTGGCCTTCCCTTGTGAACTGAACCTGCTATCTAAACTGTTCTACATCTACTAACCCAAGAACTCTCCTCCATTCTTTCAACGTGGCCATACCATCAAAGTCTCCTGTTCGGCGCGCATATCCCTATACTGTCCAGATTTAATCTTCCTCTGAGTTCATCACAACTAAGCCTATCTTTAAGACTCACATTACACATCCATCGTATCATTCTCATATCATTTATCTCCATGCAACACATGTCCTCAACCCTTACCGGTTAGGTTTCACTTCCATACATCATCACACTGCATACACATGCCTGATAGACTCTTCTCCCTTGGTCAACTGTGGTAACGTTCAGCTGGTTAATAATGGCAGAAGCTCCTTGAACTTACTTCATCCACTCCTAACTCTTGCAATCACACTAGCACCTGCTCCACCCTGTGCTCCAATGGTATCACCAAGGTAACAAAACTTCTCAATAGCTTCGCCATCCAGATATACTTTGTCCACATCTGAGTACTCATCCAACTCCATTGTCTTACACTTCTTGCATACAAGCAGTAAAGTAGTAAAACCTAAGGATTTCTTACCAATTTTTATAATTGAGATTTTTTATTTATTTTAGTAGCTTCTTCACTTTTCTTTTAAATTGCCGATCAATAATAGTAAGGTTCTTGAAAGTGTTCCATTTCCAGGGGAAAGAACTTCGCATTAAAGCTTAGATCGAAACTTTTTCATAGTTTCTTTCAGAGTGCTCGCCCCTTATAAGGGAGCTTGAATAATCAGTTATTTTTTTAAAATTAATATTACTTTAATATCCACATACATATGTTATATCTTTACCAAGAAATAGCAGGGTGACCCGACGTTGCTCGGGATTGAATGAGGATTACTACTATTTACTTTTTGACTGCTCTCATAACACCATTTTATATCTGGGCAGAATTTGATTACTTAAATTTGTGTACACAGTACTATGAGTACACTCAAGTATAGGTTAGCCAAAATTTTTATATAAAGATGTTACACACGCTATTTAACTTCTATTTTGTTTCTTATGGCCCCGAGCAACGCCGGGTAGCCTTGCTAGTTATACATAAATAAACGATAAACCTGAAGAATGCTGGGGGGCACACCGTTCGAAATATAGTACATGTATCAACGTTGACGAGGAACACAGTTATTGGTTCATTTTGTCTTGACCGGCAGGGAAATTATTTTCTATCATCGACTGCGATAACAATAAAATGACTTTATTATATGCGTCCGTTCATTTATCTCAGAGGCTCTGTCGGTCCATTAGTTCGTCACGCTTCAGTTTGAAATAAGATTTTCTGATGATAAAGGCTCGCACTTACCCAGTTCAAAGCACTCGGTGTCTGGCAACCATTTACAAGAGCTGTAAGGAGCAGGGTTGGGATTATATAATTTGCACGCGAGGGGACCCATTTGTTTAAAAGGCAGAGTACGACAACAGTGCGGGAGAAGACGATTGCAGTTTGAAGCAAGTGTACACGCCGAGAGACAGTGAGAGCGAAAATGTTGCTAGTCAACAGTTAAAAGTGGCATTATCAGGCGGAAGTGAAAAATCTAGATCAGAGGGAAAAAAAAAATGGCTGATAAACCAGAGATTTCTAGATACATTTACATGTTTCGGAATTTTTTACATGGGGATTGATATAAGTTGGATTATTCGGACTATGGTTCTCATCTTGGATGTTATTCTCGCAACATTTTAGCCAATGTAACCTCTGACCTGCGTATTGTTGAACTCGGGAATCCATACAGAATTTCAAACTGAACCCTTTATTTAAGCCCTGAAATTCTCGCTTCCCTTATTTTGTTCTTTAATTCTCACATTCCATGAGCGATGTTTCTGACAAAAGGGAAGAATTGCTGTCTTCTGGGTCGGAATCTATCCATCTAACACTTATCGTTGGCTAGTTTTTGAGCTTGAAGTAGTATATTTTTTTTAGCACCTTACATCAAGTGGCTTTATGCCTTGTCTGGAGCGATTTCCATTAAATATATATATATATTTATATATATATATATATATCACATGACCACAATTTACACATAGAGAATTCTCTTCAATCCCCATACACCTTCCAATGCGTAAATTACCAGGGTACCTCGCACCTACATTTTCTCAATTTTTTAAAACTATGTCAATCTATCTGACATTCAAAATTCACTATTTTATCTCTCCATTATTATTATATTTATTATAATTATTATTTATTATAATTATTATTTATTATTATTATTTATCTATTATTAATTATTATTATTATTTATTTATTATTTATTATTATCGTTGGCTAGTTTTTTGACCTTGGAGTAATATATTTTTTTTTAGCTCCTTACATCAAATGGCTTCATGCCTTGTCTGAAGCAATTTCCATAAAAAAAATCCGCAAGGATAGATTGGTTAGTATCGCCTGTAGTGAGGATTGACCCTTCATCCTCCAGAAGACTATCACTTTGAACTGATTATTACTTAACAACTTTATCCGTTGCATCACGTGTCATGGCTGACGGAATGAGAACAATCTAACCCCCATGGATTGAAATAAAGAATTTAGGTAGAAATAAGAATTCAAATAATACACGTCTACATATCGCCATAAGATAAATCCATCATACTTGACTTTGTAATAGCATTTCTAGATGCTTCCGCACATTACTATAAGAAGCTCCCTTGCGCAAAGAAAATCTTCACGCACTTGAGGTCTTCGACCTGTACTGCCTTAGTTCGACGCATCTTATGCATCCGTCTCTCTGAGCAAATCTCAACCCGCACCATCCGTGCAAGATGCAACACTACTGGCATCACAGACATTTCTTAAAAAGAGACTTTGATGGTTTGTTCATGTTCTTCAATGCCTGAGGAGGAGTTCATCCCCATTTTAGTAGCTCCAATCGCACCTGCCGACTGGAGGAAGCGCAGAGGCGGTCAACTGAAAACTTGGTTTGGAACAGTGAAAACAGATATGAAACTGGTGGCTGGCCCCTTGCGTTTTTGGTGTTCGTCGCTCGAACTGGGAATGGCTGAAGTATGCCGATGACTCAGCTGTCGATTAGCGGGGATGTACTGCCGTGACGCAGGGAACTCATTTGGAGTCGGCTTAACCCACCCCAGATGAATGGTGTTACAGTTATAAGAAGCTCCCATTCCATTTGTTTGTCTGTCACGCTTTTCATTTCTAAATGTGAAGATTGAATGGACGCACCTTATGAATCGTGGGCTCATACCTTTCCCAGTTGGAATGGACGCGTCTTATGAATTGTGGGCTCATACCTTTCCCAGTTGGAATGGACGCGTCTTATGAATTGTGGGCTCATACCTTTCCCAGTTGGAATGAACGCACCTTATGAATCGTGGGCTCATACCTTTCCCAGTTGGAATGGACGCGTCTTATGAATCGTGGGCTCATACCTTTCCCAGTTGGAATGGACGCGTCTTATGAATTGTGGGCTCATACCTTTCCCAGTTGGAATGGACGCGTCTTATGAATTGTGGGCTCATACCTTTCCCAGTTGGAATGGACGCGTCTTATGAATTGTGGGCTCATACCTTTCCCAGTTGGAATGGATGCGTCTTATGAATCGTGGGCTCATACCTTTCCCAGTTGGAATGGACGCGTCTTATGAATCGTGGGCTCATACTTTTCCCAGTTGGAATGGACGCGTCTTATGAATCGTGGGCTCATACCTTTCCCAGTTGGAATGGACGCGTCTTATGAATTGTGGGCTCATACCTTTCCCAGTTGGAATGGACGCGTCTTATGAATTGTGGGCTCATACCTTTCCCAGTTGGAATGGACGCGTCTTATGAATCGTGGGCTCATACCTTTCCCAGTTGGAATGGACACGTCTTATGAATCGTGGGCTCATACCTTTCCCAGTTGGAATGGACGCGTCTTATGAATTGTGGGCTCATACCTTTCCCAGTTGGACTAGATGCGTCTTAAGAATATGTGTTCTCGTTTATTATTATGAAACAATAAAAACTTCCAACTCGTTTTAAACAGCTGGAACCACTTGGGACTTAACTGGAAAAATCTTTATTATGACAGAAAGCACTTAAAAGACAATGCATTTAACCATGTTATCTTCACTTAAATCAGAGCTACGATTCTCAACAAACGCTAAACAAGCCAAGAAGCATGCAAATCTAAATCGCAATCTGAAAAATTGCCTCAAGTGATCGAATCCAAAATCCCCCCCTCCTTTCTGGAATTTCTTTGGGTGATTGCCCCTTCACTTTAGCAGCGGAGGATGCATGCAGACGCGTTTCTGGTGTCAAACATAACCAGAATTTGGATGTACCTTAGTGGTGGTGGTGGGTCACCCCAGAGCCAGGTAGTGGTGTTCACGGAACCCAGCAGAGGATGTACCATGGTTTCTTTTGTCTCATTGAACAGGCAGCATTCTCTATCTGTATTTATGCTTTGTGGTAAATGATGTCTATTGTATTAGGGTGGGACGTAATGGGTGAAAATTTTAGATTCATGCGAGTGGTATTTTTTTGTGTTCATTTATACATAAATACACTAAACAATGAAACATTTTGAAAACTTTGCAAAATTCAGAAGGTGCAGGCCACTAGTTTTTGGCTATTTTACATTCATGAAAACCCTTTCACAGCCTGAAAATGGTCCTAAATTAAAGTACTATATTAGATTTAACCATCTATATCCATTCATAGCTTTTGAGGATGTTTTAGGACCTGCAATGTCACATGAAACCACTTTTTCACCGAAAAATGATGGATTTTGAGTCCCGTGGAGCCCTAACGGCTATTTTTGGCCTGCACCTTCTGAATTTTGCAAAATTTTCAAAATGTTTGATTGTTTAGTGTTATCTATGTATAAATAAACACAAAAAATACTACATGCATGAATCTGAAATTTTCACCCATTACGTCCCACCCCTAATTGTATCCAGGATTGAGGTCGCCTTGGACAAAAAATTCAGATGCTGTTTAAATGTATATGTCTTCTAACTGCCCATTAACATGGCTTGTTGCATTTTGCTATTTTTAGCCAATAAATATGATTTGATTTGAAAAGAAGGAGAACATACCCTGGAAGAGTTCAAACTACTTCACGAAGGAAATAAACCAGAGTGAAAAGAAACTCAGAGTTGTGTGGATCGGCAGCAATAAACCCCCGTTCAAGTTGGTCAGCCTGTTGACTATTTCCATCAAGAGTTCTGTCCTTTTCTTCGTCTTGTTTCAGCTGAAGTTGGGGACACGTCTTTTTTCCAGTCTGATCAGTTCACCTCCAGATACTTTGATGCCTCCCATGAGGTAACTAGTTGCAGTAGGCCTGCCATTTCATGGTCTTCAGTCCCTTTTTATATCAACCGATTTCAGCGCCACCTACCATTGCCAAAAAGGGAGATAATTTGGTCTGAAACGCCCTCTGGTGAATATATGTGTAAATGTGTAGAAAATGGTAGGGGATGCTACAAAACTCAAGTCTTATACTAAGCATGTTGTCATATTTGAGCTGGCGAATCTCCGTCTCATTTGAGGGTTCTTGATAAGGTGCAGAAGCGTATCTGTAATTTGAGTGGCCCATCCCTTTCTGCTTCTCGTAAAGTCGGTTCTCTCTATCGCTCCAAACACTTTCTCACACCCCACTATCTCTACAAATCTACCATCAGACTATGTATGAAGTACTGTTGTCCCATTTGAGGGTTCTGGATAAGGTTCAGAAACTTATCTGTAATTTAATTCGCCCTACCCTTTCTTCTTCTCTACGCCCTCTCTTTCACAGACGTGATGTTGCTAGTCTCAGTCTTTTCTATAAATACTATTATGACATGTGTTCTTCACAATTATGTGATCTATTCCCTGCTTCTTTTGTTCCAGCTCGTTTGACTCGTTGGTCTAGTTGTCTTCATCAATTCGCTGTTTTTGATACCTCATTGTAATACAGCTTCCTATTCTAGTAGCGTATTTCCAAAAATTGCAGGCTTGTGGAACTCTTCCTGCTGACTGTTTTCCTCCTACCTATAATCTTGGTCTTTTCAAAACTAAGGCCAATAAGCATCTCCTGTTTTTGTGATAATCATCTTTCGTTCTTGTTAGCTCCTTACATCAAGTGGCTTCATGCCTTGCCTGGAGCGATTTCCATAAAAAAAAAAAACCAAACGCAACTTTTCACAAGGAGTCCAATAGTGGTATTAATTTTCTATTATTGTTGTTGTTTTTTGTTGTATGGTGTGCAGGTGTGTGCATATATGTGCAGGCGCGCAGATGTGTGTGTGTGTGTGCAGAAGTTGAGAGAAAACGTCTTACCATTCCTTGAATTTTTATGCACGTGTTACACACACATGTTCTCATGCAAGGCTAAACAAGAAGAAATAGTGATGCCCCTTTTTATATATTAGAAACAGTTGGTGTATACAAATATTTTGCCATTGATTATGTTAGGGGGAAACAAAACTTTAACTAAAACCCATACTTGTAACATTATAGGAAAACATATTGCATAATGTACAAAGAATTGAAGATAAAGTGATCAAAAAAACAAAGTTCCCTGCTCAGTTTGTAGAAAGGGAGTCGGGTGCAAATCAATCTTCTTTTGTGGTACTTGTAAGCATTGGGTACACATGAAGGGCACTGGGATTACTGGTAGATTGTGAGAAGTTTATGCGTAATAAGTGTTAGACAATGGAAATGGATGAAACCTCCTATGCGGACAAAGAATATTTGTATGGCAAAGCTATTGAGAAGTTTTGTTACCTTGGTGATACCATTGGAACACAGGGTGGAGCAGGTGCTAATGTCATTGCAATAGTTAAGAGTGAATCGAGTAGGTTCAGGAAACTTCTGCACTTTCTAACCAGCAGGGGATTACCACTGTCAACCAAGGAAAGATTATCATGCATGTGTCAGTGTGATGGTGTATGGAAGTAAAACCTGACAGGTTGAGGATATGCGTTGCATGGAGATAAATGATATAGTTTAGACGACCTCAGAGAAAGATGAAATTTAGACAGCATAAAGCACCATCCGCCCATGCATGGAGTATTGTCGTCAGATCTGGGCTGGTGCACCAACCACCAGTCTTTCCCTCTTAGATAAGGTCCAAAAAAGAGTCGCTATGTCCCTCACTATCCACCAAGCTCCAGCCCCTGTCCCATCGCCGCAATGTTACATCCTTGTGCTTGTTTTACATGTAATTCGATAGAATGTGCTCCGATGAACTTGCTGCTCTGATGCCCCCCTCGATATAGATACACTCGACCAACCCGACAATCAGCTAAATCCCATCTATTCACTGTGGAGGTCCCCAGATGCTGGAGAGCCTTCTACTCCAATAGCTTCTTTCCTAGGGCTTCTGGCCTTAGGAAGTCCATTCCTGCTCCCTGTTTCCCCGACTGTACCGACATGCAGAAAGTTAAAACTAATGTGAACAAGCATCTTGCTGCACAGCTCCCAATTTAGGATGACCCCCTAAACTTTCACCCTGATTCTCAGTAGCCCCTTACGTTTACAGTGGCAACTTGCCTTGTTTGGGGTGAACTAAGTTAAAAAAGAAAAAAGAAAAAAAAAAGAAAAAGACTTCGATGGTATGGCCACGTTGAAAGAATGGATGAGAGTTCTTGGGTTAGTAGATGTAGAACAGTTAAGGTAGCAAGTCCAGTTCATGGGTGAAGCCAAAGAAAACATGAGAGGAAGTGATAAAAATTGACTTGTAAGAAAGAGGAATAAATTAAGACCTGGTCAGGGATAGGTTAGTTTGGAAGTCAATTTCTTGAAGTTGTCCAACGCATGCCAGCATGTAAAACGGATGTTAAACCTAATATGATGATAGTGATGATGGTGATGATGATGATGATAATGATGATGATGATAAGAATAAATGCCAAAAGAATGTATTCCCTACAAGCTTACTTCGTAATTCTTCGGAAATCGAGATTACATGCTTATTCATAATTTGAACGTAAATGGACCCGCCTGTTTAAAAGGCGGAGTACGACAACAGCGGGAGAGAAGATGATTACAATTAGAAGCAAACATAAACACCTAGAGACAGAGAGCGCAAAACCATTGCTCGTCATCAGTTAAAAGTGGAATTATTAGGCGAAAGGGAAAAATCTAGATCAGAAGAAAAAACATGGCTGACAAACCAGAGATTTCTAGATCCATTCATATTTGTGTTTCGGAATTTTTTTTAGATGAGGATTGATATAAGTTGGATTATTTGGATTATTCGCACTACGGTTCTCATCTTGGATGTTATTCTCGCAACATTTCGGCCAAATTATTTAAGATTTCTACTTGGTCATAGCTGACGGAACAAAAGCAGGATACCCTCGTAGATTAAATGAAGGATTCCGTTTGAGATTCCGTATAGATTCCAGAGTTCGAATTACGGCCATGAAAAAGGTTGGAAGTTACATCGGCCGAAACGTTGTGAGAATAACATCCAAGATGAGAATAGTAGTCCAAATGATCCAAATAATCTAAATTATAAATCCTCATCTCAAAAATCTCGAATTCTGTAGAGATTCCAGAGTTCGACAAGATGTACCTGAAGCAGGTCGGAGGTTACATCGGCCGAAACGTTGTGAGAATAACATCTAAGATGAGAAGAGTATTGATTTACTCCTCTCCAGGAGTTAGGCACAAGGCCAGTTTTTATCTTACTCCCACAAGTAAGATGTGACCCAAGGTCGGGTCGGGAAAGTGGGGTTTAAAAAATTGCCTGGGCAGCCCCGTCGGCATTCCCCGGTAGGGGCGCTTCAGACAGTAAGCAATAAACTTACTCCTCCCCAAAGAGGGGAGAGGAAGCCTGGGAGGGTGGACCTCCTAGAACTGCACAGGACAGCCCATAGACCGGCGTAAATCAAGCCCCGAAGGCCAAGACTATACCAGTCTATGGGGTGCAGTATCCATCGGAACAGATACTACACTTTGATCTTAGCCAAAAGGCCAAGCCTCTCTGATGAGAAGAGTAGTCCGAATGATCCAAATCAAGATTATCCAGTCGTACTAGTTCATTCACAATTACTTGATTCATTTTCTTTTTTTCTGACTGTTTATCTTTCACGATATGTTCCGCTTCATTTCCCACATTTATTTTGTCACTGCGGGTTTATTAGTTGGCGGTTTTATTTATCAACGGACTTTGAACAAAAGCGGTGAGTGTTTTATTTCTTGAATAATTTTTAATTACCCAAACAAAACATGAGTCGTCATAAAAACACTAAAATCCGGAATGTTTTTCTGATTGAGCACCAACCGTTTTGGACCAAAATAGAAAAGTTTTAATTCTTAAAAACGATTGAGATTACTAAAAAAAGTTTCACCATCTTCAAAATAAACAAAAAGAATGAAAAAAAAACATTTTTTTTTTTATAAAATTGGAAAATATGAACCAGAAAAAATAAAATTTCTTTTTTTTTTTTTTTTGACATCATGTAATACTACCTGGTCAGGATTAAAGTGTCGTATCTGTTCTCTGTCAGAGGTGACCGGTGCAATTTTTATTTTTGTCCCAATTCAGTTCTACATTTTTTAAACCGATGCTGTCAAATCCAGCCCTTTGTGGAAAGGCAATAAATCGGGTCATCATGCAATGTCTATATATAACATTGGCAAAGAAAAAAAGTGTACAAGAATGTTTTCGATATCTCAACTGACCAAAAAGGAAGGCGGTGGTGGTGGTGGGGGGGTATAATTATACTGTCTTTATGCATCATCAGTAGTTAACGGTGTCATCACCATCCTCCTTATTTTTAAGTGGTTTCATGATTGTAGTAGGTTAAGCGAAATTAGCTAGAGCAACAATTTGCCAATGAAAGTGTAGGTCATGTTTCATTTGTAATTTAGTCTATTGTTTTGAATCTCTCTTTGACTTTGACTCTCTCTCTTTTTCTTTGACCCTCTCTCCCTCTCCATTTTTCTCTCTCTCTTTCTTACTCTCTTTGACTCTCTCTTTCTCATTGTGCATGTATTGTGGTCTTTTACTATCTATCTCCCACTATTTGGCCTTGCCTATCTCTCTCTCTCTCTCTCGTGTGTGTGTGCGTGAGAGAGACTGTGAGTGTGTGTGTGTGAGAAAGAGAAACTGTGAGTGTGTGAGAGAGAGACTGAGTGTGTGAGAGAGAGAGAGAGACTGAGTGAGAGAGAGAGAGAGACTGAGTGAGAGAGAGAGAGAGACTGAGTGAGAGAGAGAGAGACTGTGAGAGAGAGAGAGACTGTGAGAGAGAGAGACTGAGTGAGAGAGAGAGAGAGACTGAGTGAGAGAGAGAGAGAGACTGAGTGAGAGAGAGAGAGAGAGAGAGACTGAGTGAGAGAGAGAGAGACTGAGTGAGAGAGAGAGAGAGAGAGAGAGACTGAGTGAGAGAGAGAGAGAGAGATCTTGCAAAATTCTAATTTAATATCATTAGAAGCCCCTTTCAAGTAAAAATTGAAAGTCAAGCACTTTCGGAAAAATTAAAAATAAACATTCACCTAAAAGCCCCAGTGCAATGCCCCGACTCTGTTGTTGAGTTCTATCGAATGTTTAGATATTTATACTCGCTGCTTTCAGTGTAAATACCACTTAATTTCTCCGTTATCACGTGACAATCTCTCGTGACAATCTCTCGTGACCTCATGGGACCAGGTGAACGGTTACAGATTCAAGGTGTCTCTGTGAACCGGCTTCGTGCCCTGTGACCGTCTGAGATTGTTATTTCCCTGCGCTGATGAGAGCCGTAAGCTCGAAACGACGTCGAACGTAGGTAAAAAATAAAATAAAAATATAATTTAATATTATATATATATATATATATATATAAATGAATAAATGCGAAAGAATTTTTCATCTATCCTAACTAAATTAACATCAAAACAAGTTCTGCTTATTTAATTCTATGATGCAACGTAGACTTCTGAAATACCGTATATATAGGCAACTACAAATGCCCTCAAACAAATTTAGGTCTTCTTAATTTGCATATTTATTTTATAAACAACTTCTAATTAATTAATATTTCATAATATACAGTTGTAATTTTGCATTGTCATATTTTCCTATATATACGCAATATTTTCGTCAATAGAAAAACGTCTGGATGCTGAGAACAGATACAACACTTTGAACTTAGCCAAAAGGTCAAATAACCATAAAAATACTGTTTTAGACATTCTAGACATTTTTAAATGAATGATAAAACATGATTTAATCTAGTATTGTATTATCTTTTAAAGGAGTGTATAGTGTAGTATCGGTTCCGTTGTCATAAGACTGTCCTCCCAGGAATTAGCTCCTCCTTTTTAAGGTGGTGGGGTAATATTCCCAGGTATTACATCCTCCTTTGAGGGAGATGGGGGGGGGGTAATGTAATATCTGTTCTGGTGTCATGAGAGCATCTTCCCAGGGACTACCTTCTCCACTAAACTTTCACCCTGATTCTCAGTAGCCCCTTATGTCTACAGTGGTAACTTGCCTTGTTTTAAAGTGAACTAAGTTAAAAAAAAAATTAAAAATTTTTTTTTTAAAGTACCTAACCCATGACGCAATCCTCTACGAGAGCCAGATACGTCCTAAGATGGAGTACTGCTGCCATATCTGGGGGTTGAGGTGCTGCACAGAGCATTCTCTCTTGCCTCGACAGACTACAAAACTGACTTTGCAACCTAGTGGAGAATGATCTCTTCTATACCCTGCAGTCTCTTTTTTTATCTCCCTCCCACAGCGGCCCCTTTAACACAGAAGAGATGCTGCTAGCCCCTCTCTACTGTATCATTATCTTCATGATAGGAGCTCGACTGAGCTCAAATCCCCAATCAAATCCCCCATCTACAGCAAGAACTCGCCTAGCTATAACAATAACAAAGCACTTTCTTCTCTCTCTCTCTCTCTCTCTCCTTGTAGCAAAAACCAAACTGAGCTTCCATGGACAGCGTTTCTTTCCTAGAACATCTTATCTGTGGAACAAAATATCATAAGGCTGACTACAAAATGGTCTGTGCTTGTATAATAAAAAGCCGAAAAAAAAGTTTTTTTTGTCTTAGTGTTGGAGAGGTAAATAAGGGGCAGGTAACTCTTCTCATCAGCTCTAGCTTTCGAACAATATTTTTCCATAAAATACAATTTTTTTTGTTCTATTAATCTAAATTAAAGCAATTTACTTAATAAATGCACAACAAGGGGTAGGGTTAGGGTTAAGGGTTAGGGTTAAGGTTTAGGTTTAGTGTTTAGGGTTAGGTTTAGGGTTTAGGTGCATATTTCGGCACCAGAAATTAATCTGTGTTTGTTGTAGAAAATCTATTTGTTTTGCACTGTCTGAGGTAAAATAAATAATATCTTCGAACTTGAAAGAGTTAAGATCCATTTTCCTAATTTCAGAGAAAATCGTGTTTAAAAAGCGTGGTAAGAGTTACCTGCCCCTTATTTACCTCTCCAACACTAAAAGACAAGAAAAACTTTTTTTCGTTTTTTTATTATACAAGCACCACATGGTCTAATGTAAACAAATACTTAAGTAATCTTCGGTCCATTCCACCCGACTGTTTCCAATTCTATCGTGGCGGCAATCCTCGTCTAACTGACGATCTTTTTTACCTTTATCCTCGGGCGTCCTTGATAAGCGGTGACCCATCAGTACAAAAAAAAAAAAAAAAAAGAAGAAAATCTTTTATTCTGTCTGCGTCTCCTGTTAGTTGCTTGTCTCTATTCCTCCTCCTCCGCCTTCTTTTCTCTCTGAAAAACAATTCTGACAAATAATGACAGAATTAGAAGGGTGGAGTCGAAAACGGTTCTCCAAACTAAACGATCCAAACGTAAACAAACCAATTAAAAGTGGAGGTTTCGTCCCGTAATGATGCATCCTAAAATATATGAACGGATGAAAAACGCTAGGCGAGAAACTACCAGTCACGATGTGCCGTTGATTCCATGTCTCCAAACTTAGATAGCGGCCTCTCTTTCAAACTTGAGAGACAATGGATACCCTCTGTAAAGGTGCCTGCGTTTATTGTGAAGCCAGGGTAGCACAATCCACAAACAAACTTTTCCTGAACTGGCATTGTTAGAGTCCAGGATGACTGGAAACAAAGTCGGAATAAGCAAACACCCCACCCACATACAGCAAACATAAGTATACATTTTATTTTTGCAAACATTTTTTGGCTACATATGTACATACATGTTTCAGCTAGGACCTTTTTCAAAGTCTAGCTTCCTCGGGCCACCAAAAGAATCTTCTGTTGCTGGCCTGAGGAAGCTAGACTTTGAAAAAGGTCCTAGCTAAAACATGTATGCGCATATGTAGGCAAAAAAATTTTGTATAAATAAAATGTATACTTAACTACAGCTCTATTTGTTATTGAGCACTATCTTATAAACACTAGCTTCATGAGATTAACACCTACGAACTAACAACCCTACAAACATAAATATATATAATTATTTTTATTCATACAGACATGTACAAAAAGCCGCTACACTGACATGTTGATGTTATCGATCAATAATTATTAGAAAATAAGATCTCATCAGGCAGAAAAAAGTCTGATCTTTCACTCAGATGTTCATATTGGGAAAGAACCTTTCTTAAATAAAAATAATTATATAAATAGCTCTATTTATTATTGAGCACTTTTTTTATAAGCCCGGTTGAAATTTAGTGAATTTTTATCCTGTGGATGTCTACTTTACCTGGATTACTAATATATATATATATATATATGATGATGGACTCTCCCATCGATTTCGACGTATGAGTGCCCAACCAGGGGCTGCCCGCGCGTGAATTTGTAATTGCAAGGGTTGCACAATCCCCAACAACCGCTCTCCTGAGTCGGCATTGCTTGATTCCAATGGCAAGTAGTAATACAAGACGACTGGAAACAATGCCGAGATAAGCAGAGAGCACATACAGCACCTGGTATTCCCAAATGGTCACCCATTTAGTACTGGCCAGGCTCGACGTCGCTTAACTTCGGTGATCTAACGGGAACCGGTGTGTCAACAGGATTGTGCCGTATATATATATATATATATATATATATACACACACACACACACACAAACACAAACACTGTGTGTGTGTTCTTTTTGATTATTTCTGTTTCTCTCTGATTTTCAATTATTTGAGCATCTCTCTTTCATTTTCTTGTATGTGTATATATATGTGCGTGTGTATGTGTGCATGTGTGTGTGTGTGTGAGTCTCCTGTGAATTGTTCATCTCTTTTTTTATCCTCTTCTCTTCCTCTTTGAAAAACTTAGCCAAAATCAAAATCTCTCACAGTAATACCAAGGCCATTTTCTTTTTCGTTTTTTTCCCAAGCGATTGAAGCTCTGACATTTTCGTTCCAATCTTTACAGATGACGGTCGTCTAAAAAAAGCCGGAGAAAGATATGCAAAACGACACAAACAAGAAAATGTCTAACGACGATGTTCTCCGTGAACAAACACACAAAAAGCAGCTTCCTACACTTTTTGCCTTCGTTAACTCTCTCAACCAGATTTCTTTTTTTGAAAACAAAACAAGCTGAAGTTGGAGAAAAACTTATCGCGTAGGATTGGATTCCGATAATAAGGTGAACAAAACCGTCGTCGACTAGAAATGCATTGGCTTTACAAATTAGCAGTTTTCTCAAAAAAAAAAAAAAAAAATTACAAAGAAATAATCATTGAAATAACAATATTGATACTCGCAAGAGAATAAATAAGTATATTTTTCTTTATAATAAACAGTTGTTTTATTTGTTTCAATGCCCTAACAATGAGTGTGAACGTACATCTGTTTGCGTTCACTGCACAGGCCGTGCTCGTCTGCTTGTTGTGCTCATTCGAAGTCAGTGCGTCATTCCAACTCTCATGTCGTCTCCATCACTTCTGTATCAAAAGGATTAACCGTCCAAACAAAACCGTATATATATATATATATATATATAATAAATATTTGTTATTGTTTATTATCTATGTACGTATACGTTTCGTCTTTTTTTTTTTTTTTAAATCGAGACTCATCAGCATAGAGATATGACTATTCACTACCGGTCATGCGATTCGAAACCCCGGACTACAAGTATTTTTCAACTCAAATCCGACGTCTTTAACCACTCGGCCAATTTTAAATAGTGAATAAACAATGATAATTTTAACACTTTATCAGCGGGCTTAACGTCTAAGCATTCTACTTATGTTTAAGGGAAGGAACGATGCATTATAAAGCAAGTGACGTATAGATAGATAGATAGATAGATAGATAGATAGATAGATTTTATGCAAACATCGTTAAAAATAATAGAATTCGTCTGTTTACTTATATCTTTTTTTAATTATTTCAATTTTTCTAATGGTCTTTTTTGTATTAAAATCAAAATAATTAATAAATGTTCCATAGGTTTCACGAACGTTTTCGATTCTTCATCGAATCAAAAGCAAATGAACAGAAAAGCTGGAGAAAGAAGAGAATTTTTTAAAAGACGGCAGAGAAACGCGCAGAGAACGTTTTTAGTATTGTTCCTGGAAAGTCGTTGACGATTTAAATTCAGCAACGCTGTAGTGGCATCACACACACATATATATATATATATATGTATATAGATAATAAACAATAACAAATATTTATTATATATATATATATATATATATATATATATATATATATGTGTGTGTGTGTGTGTGTGAAACTCTTTGATGTATATTTTTCTTTATACCAAAAAGTTTTGTTATTTGTTTTAATATCCTATGAAGACCTATATAACACTGCCAAACCCGAGACCAAAGAGCTTACAAAATTCAAGATGTTGGCCTACAATCTAACATTATAAAATTTGGGATGCAGGTAAAGATCTATAGCCAAAGAGATCTCTACACCACGGGTCCAGTTTTAGTTTTTAAAGGAGGACACCTCCATTTACAACGTGCCGGTAGGCATGGATGCAAGATGGGTGGGTTTTTTTAAATAAAATTTTCACCGATGAAGTTGCATGCAACTCCTCTTTAAAATAACAAAGCTATTAGATTCACATAGAAATAGATAGACAAACAAACAAACAAACAAACAAACAAACAAACAAACAAACAAACAAACAAACAAACAAACAAACAAACAAACAAACACACACACACACACACACACACACACACACACACACACACACACACACACACACACACACACACACACACAAAAGATGAGCATTTTAAACTGCTGGAGAGAGAGAGAGGTTTTCAAAACACTCAATATTATTAAAATCATCACCAACGATACCTGCACACACTCACATGCATACATAAATATTTATGCACTCACACACATATGTAAACTCTCATGCATGTACACGCACACATATATATACATATATGTATTTTTGACGATTTAAATAATTTTCAAATCATATTCCAAATAAAGAGTATACACAAAGATATGAAAGTGGTTTACAGCTGTTTCAAGGCAATGTTTATTTTTAGTCATAAAATGAAACTTAAAATTTAATCAAAACATCAAGGATATATATATATATATATATATATATATATATAATCAGAAAAGGGAGAAAATGGTCTGACGTAATGGAAATTGAAAAAAGAAAACACTGGAATATTACTTATGTATTCATCAACGTTTCGTCTTTATTATAAGACTTCCCCAGGATGATTATCTTGAAGGAAACATCACAACAAGTACAGAATGTTTTGGCCGTTAGTTCAAAAACTACGGCCATTTTGGGCAGAAGAAATCAAAATATTAGATACAAAATAGATGGTTGCAGTGGTAAGCAACGGTAGGAGTATGACTTCAATAGGAAGTGGGAGGGTTGTTATAATCAATGTGGAAAGGGGTGGGTGGCGAACTTCGTCGCGGTAAGATTTAACTAAAATTATGAAAACGGGGAGGGGAAGGGGATATGAGATGTGCTTGTTGCATCTTTCGAATTTAGACGAGAGGTCATATATTGCCTGGGTCACGCGACGGGAGGTGTAGTGGTGGTGGTGGTGGTGGGGGGGGGGGGACATTCTGTACTTGATGAGCTGCTCTAATGAAAGCATATCGAGCATCTCATCTAAAATTTGTTTTGTTTCGCCTGTTTTAAAACTGTTTCTGTTAACAATAACTGTTTTCTATTTCCAACAATTAAATATCTACGCGTAAATTAATCGCACTAAATTCACTGCTTTTATTTGTGAGGCAGCCTGTTTGAAAGAGAGGATTATCTCCCTTACTTAATTGTTTTTAAAGTTAGAGATCAGCATTTAGATTGAAAATTTCTTCTTTTATTTGTGAGGCACCCTGTTTGAAAGAGAGGATTATCTCCCTTACTTAATTGTTTTTAAAGTTAGAGATCAGCATTTAGATTGAAAATTTCTTCTTTTATTTGTGAGGCACCCTGCTTGAAAGAGAGGATTATCTCCCTTACTTAATTGTTTTTAAAGTTAGAGATCAGCATTTACATTGAAAAGTTTTTCTTTTATTTGTGAGGCAGCCTGTTTGAAAGAGAGGATTATCTCCCTTACTTAATTGTTTTTAAAGTTAGAGATCAGCATTTACATTGAAAAGTTTTTCTTTTATTTGTGAGGCACCCTGTTTGAAAGAGAGGATTATCTCCCTTACTTAATTGTTTTTAAAGTTAGAGATCAGCATTTACATTGAAAATTTCTTCTTTTTTTTGTGAGGCACCCTGTTTGAAAGAGAGGATTATCTCCCTTACTTAATTGTTTTTAAAGTTAGAGATCAGCATTTACATTGAAAAGTTCTTCTTTTTTTTGTGAGGCACCCTGTTTGAAAGAGAGGATTATCTCCCTTACGTAATTGTTTTTAAAGTTAGAGATCAGCATTTACATTGAAAAGTTCTTCTTTTATTTGTGAGGCATCCTGTTTGAAAGAGAGGATTATCTCCCTTACTTAATTGTTTTTAAAGTTAGAGATCAGCATTTACATTGAAAAGTTCTTCTTTTTTTTGTGAGGCACCCTGTTTGAAAGAGAGGATTATCTCCCTTACTTAATTGTTTTTAAAGTTAGAGATCAGCATTTACATTGAAAAGTTCTTCTTTTATTTGTGAGGCATCCTGTTTGAAAGAGAGGATTATCTCCCTTACGTAATTGTTTTTAAAGTTAGAGATCAGCATTTGGATTGAAAATTTCTTCTTTTATTTGTGAGGCACCCTGTTTGAAAGAGAGGATTATCTCCCTTACTTAATTGTTTTTAAAGTTAGAGATCAGCATTTAGATTGAAAATTTCTTCTTTTATTTGTGAGGCATCCTGTTTGAAAGAGAGGATTATCTCCCTTACTTAATTGTTTTTAAAGTTAGAGATCAGCATTTAGATTGAAAATTTCTTCTTTTATTTGTGAGGCATCCTGTTTGAAAGAGAGGATTATCTCCCTTACTTAATTGTTTTTAAAGTTAGAGATCAGCATTTAGATTGAAAATTTCTTCTTTTATTTGTGAGGCATCCTGTTTGAAAGAGAGGATTATCTCCCTTACTTAATTGTTTTTAAAGTTAGAGATCAGCATTTAGATTGAAAATTTCTTCTTTTATTTGTGAGGCACCCTGCTTGAAAGAGAGGATTATCTCCCTTACTTAATTGTTTTTAAAGTTAGAGATCAGCATTTACATTGAAAAGTTTTTCTTTTATTTGTGAGGCAGCCTGTTTGAAAGAGAGGATTATCTCCCTTACTTAATTGTTTTTAAAGTTAGAGATCAGCATTTACATTGAAAAGTTTTTCTTTTATTTGTGAGGCACCCTGTTTGAAAGAGAGGATTATCTCCCTTACTTAATTGTTTTTAAAGTTAGAGATCAGCATTTACATTGAAAATTTCTTCTTTTTTTTGTGAGGCACCCTGTTTGAAAGAGAGGATTATCTCCCTTACTTAATTGTTTTTAAAGTTAGAGATCAGCATTTACATTGAAAAGTTCTTCTTTTTTTTGTGAGGCACCCTGTTTGAAAGAGAGGATTATCTCCCTTACGTAATTGTTTTTAAAGTTAGAGATCAGCATTTACATTGAAAAGTTCTTCTTTTATTTGTGAGGCATCCTGTTTGAAAGAGAGGATTATCTCCCTTACTTAATTGTTTTTAAAGTTAGAGATCAGCATTTACATTGAAAAGTTCTTCTTTTTTTTGTGAGGCACCCTGTTTGAAAGAGAGGATTATCTCCCTTACTTAATTGTTTTTAAAGTTAGAGATCAGCATTTACATTGAAAAGTTCTTCTTTTATTTGTGAGGCATCCTGTTTGAAAGAGAGGATTATCTCCCTTACGTAATTGTTTTTAAAGTTAGAGATCAGCATTTGGATTGAAAATTTCTTCTTTTATTTGTGAGGCACCCTGTTTGAAAGAGAGGATTATCTCCCTTACTTAATTGTTTTTAAAGTTAGAGATCAGCATTTAGATTGAAAATTTCTTCTTTTATTTGTGAGGCATCCTGTTTGAAAGAGAGGATTATCTCCCTTACTTAATTGTTTTTAAAGTTAGAGATCAGCATTTAGATTGAAAATTTCTTCTTTTATTTGTGAGGCATCCTGTTTGAAAGAGAGGATTATCTCCCTTACTTAATTGTTTTTAAAGTTAGAGATCAGCATTTAGATTGAAAATTTCTTCTTTTATTTGTGAGGCATCCTGTTTGAAAGAGAGGATTATCTCCCTTACTTAATTGTTTTTAAAGTTAGAGATCAGCATTTAGATTGAAAATTTCTTCTTTTATTTGTGAGGCATCCTGTTTGAAAGAGAGGATTATCTCCCTTACTTAATTGTTTTTAAAGTTAGAGATCAGCATTTAGATTGAAAATTTCTTCTTTTATTTGTGAGGCATCCTGTTTGAAAGAGAGGATTATCTCCCTTACTTAATTGTTTTTAAAGTTAGAGATCAGCATTTAGATTGAAAATTTCTTCTTTTATTTGTGAGGCACCCTGTTTGAAAGAGAGGATTATCTCCCTTACTTAATTGTTTTTAAAGTTAGAGATCAGCATTTAGATTGAAAATTTCTTCTTTTATTTGTGAGGCATCCTGTTTGAAAGAGAGGATTATCTCCCTTACTTAATTGTTTTTAAAGTTAGAGATCAGCATTTAGATTGAAAAGTTCTTTTTTTATTTGTGAGGCACCCTGTTTGAAAGAGAGGATTATCTCCCTTAATTGTTTTTAAAGTTAGAGATCAGCATTTAGATTGAAAAGTTTTTCTTTTTTTTGTGGGGTACCTTGTATTACAACAAGATCTGCCCTCTTTTAGAAACTACACGGAAAAATAAAGAAGGTAAAGAAACACCTCGCATCGTGGGTTGGAGATGGATGTAAAGTGGACTGCCATTCTCAGACACAGGTATCACAGACATGAAAACCCTCTAACAAAATGTTCTGTGATGCCGTGGCCATGTATTTTAGCATGCTCCTTTAGTCCTGCAGCGTTTTTACATACCTTTCAACAGCTGATGTAGCAGGCTGCTTTGCCCTAGGGCACCTGCCAGACAGGACCCTTTCACAACCAGTACCAGAGCCCTTATTGCCATTGATGTTAATACTGCTAAAAGCATTTATTGAATATGTTTGCCTTCTTAGGCTACGGAAAGCCACTGTCATAAAAACACAGCAAGATCTTCAGACTTTCAAGCAATGATTATGGGTTAAGCTTTTTTTTCTTTTCTTTTTTTTTAAGTGGGGAAAGGTTTTGCAGAGAACCAATCCCACTCTCTAAGTAACCACCATCCTGACCCCAAAATAAGCAAAAGTTTACATCATTGGAAGCAACAGTCGCTGCAGGTGTTATATCAGATTTTTCCTTCTTCTAGATGCCTCCCGTAACAAAAGCTGAAAGGAAACATCTCTCCCAATAGTTTAAATGAGTTTACAACTATGCCTTTTACTATTGAGGTTTTAACGGCTAGTAATTTACGTCTGAGCGTCTTTAGAATTTTGTATGCGCTTTGCACGTAATCACGTTTGTATACAACATCTCATCACTACTAACGCTCATTTTAAAGTCGTAAATTACTAGCTGTTAAAAAAAAGGGAACAGTAAAAGACATCGTTGTAAACACATCAAGACTATCCCTGCCCGATAATAATTTGATGAATCAAATCAAAAGTACTCGTGAAAAAAGAAAGAAAAAAAAATGGAATAAGAAACCCACGGAACTTATATACACCAATTTGACCAAAATACTAAATGGAATGGACTATTCGAAAAATTAAAAAAAAAAAAGTCTCATCAAACAAAAAAATTCTGTTATTTTATATATATATATATATATAAAATATGAAACTAAAAGTATACTTTTAGTAGATAGAACCTATAGTGAAATGGTTTAAGCTCAATATACGAGATAGAGCAATTATAAAGATAGATAAAAGAAGAGGGATAAACATGTACGAATGACAAATTTATTTCAACTTCGATTATTCAATGTAAGGTGTATTCGGTAAAAACATGTTTATTATTCTTTCCTTAAGCGAAGGCTTTTCAAAGATTAAAATCTTATCAGAGGAATTACATAGATGGATAAGTTGGCAGTGGAAAAGCCAAAATTCAAAATTTGAAAAAATATTAAGTAATGGAGAGTGAGAATGTGCGTGTAAAACGATATGGGGTCTGTCCAGTTGGTAAATGTCCGTTGATAAGGTGTCCAGTGAAAGGAGATTTCACTGGACACCTTATCAACGTTATGTTGAATTCATGGATCATGTTTACATAATGATTATGTCAAAGTTTGTATTCTTCCAAGCCATAATATATATATATATATATATATATATATATATATATATATATATATATATACATACACACACTGACTGCTGCTACCAGATCAGGCTGTCTGAAGATACCGGCTTCCTAACTTAAAATGCACCAAACATTGATGTTATTTTTTTTTTCCTTTCCCTTTGCAAAACTCAATCATGTTCTGCAAAGCTAAAAACAAAAACAACATTTCTCCTCTACAAAACAACCAAACCAAACACCATGAAAAATATTTGAAGATATAAAAAACATGAAGCATAAAAACTTTTACCAAAATAACCCAAAGAGGGTTGATATGCCGTAAAACAAAACAACCAAACACACACTGAGACTTATCAAAAACATATTGACATTGACCTCATTTTTGGTGGAATGATGCTTAAGCCGAGAAAATTTTACAAGCTAGCCCTACGCATCACAGAGAGCTGAGAAGCCAATATTAAAAAACATTCATTGGGAGGTGAGAAAATAACCTACCTACCTACCCCCTCTATCTCTCTCTCACACATACACAAAAGAGGAATAAAAATGAATTATTGGGCAGACTAAATAATTGATTCCTATTCTGCTGACTCCCACCAGCCATGTTTGTGGGTACAAATGCACTGAAATAATGGTACTCTTATAGAGAATGCACCGCGTTTCCTTAACTTTGCGTTGTCAACATCTGGACAGGTCTCAGAAGCACCTGAGAATTGACAAAACTATTAACCAATCAGGTTGCAGCAGGCATTAGACAATCAGGTTCCAAGCAAGCAGACGATAACTTTTGGAAGAAATTAATTTCTATGATCTGCAGCGCGTTAGAAAAAAAAAATGCATTTCTACGATCTGTGTCAGCACGTTGAATTTCCCGAAAGACTCATTGAGTTCTGTCAGCAACGGTCACTTCTAGCGAAAGACTAACCCTAACCCACAAAATCTTTAAAAAAAAAAAAAAATATTGAAAAAAAAAAAAAAAAAAAAAAAAATGAAAAAAAAAACCCCAAAAAAAACAAACAAGAAATTGGTTAAAAACAGTGGTTTTGTTTTTCTTTTGGAACTTTTCAGTGCACAAAAAAAACATTTTAAAAACATTTGATTAACAATGGTTCCTTTAACAAAAAAAACCCCCATCTAATTAATAACAGTTGTTTAGCTACGGTTTGTTAGTTCTTTATTTTTATATACGTATTTTACTTTGATTTTCTTCGTCTGAATTTATTGTCTGCCAGTCTTCAATTTATCGTTTGGCAGTTTTCGCCTCGTCAACTCTTGGGCGCTCCCAAGACCTGCCTGAACGTTGACAACGCAAAGTCACGCAAACGCGTTCTTTATAAGAGTACCGAAATAATAACATATGCTCCGTCTCAAATTTTACATTGTCTTTTTTGTTAATCAATAACCTTGTACTCTTTTTTTTCTACCCCAAAGAAATCAAAACCTAAAACTGAACACCTCTGCCCCAAAAGCTTGCACATATACCGGCTTCTTCAATTACATTTGATATTTTGAAATTTTAACTAAAGAAACAATGGCGGCAGAGGAAGAAAAAAACAGAAAAAAAAAAGAGAGAACTCACCAAACTGAAGGACAAGGTGAATGGAATTACTACAAGAAATCTATCGAATGCCTTTTTACTTGAGACAGCCTTATTCTCAATTACGATCGGGAGGGAAAAGAAGAAACCAAATCAATATGAACAGATATTCAGAAAAAAGAAAAATGATATTGATGAACATAAAGAGAAGATATGAAAAACAAAATCAATGCAAAGAAATATAGATTAAAGAAAATATACAGATTTCTTTTTAATAACGTAATAACCTTCTTTGATTTTTACAGAAATCCAATTCCAATTCGCCAGATTTTCAAATCCAGACATAATTTTCTTTGAAATCCATAGACTCCAGATTGATATAAGAAATTATTTCAAAGAAATTATTTTTAAGGGAGGGACAGCCATAAACATTTTGATATCCATATTTTATTTTATTTTATTTTTCTAGTATAAAAAATTCTTTAAAAAGGAATGCAATTTTCTTTTAACTGCTTACTCAGTCCATTTTAGAAGTCATACAATGCAACCTTTAAGATTCTTGTATTCTTCCATATGCCTTACATAAGCAGTTAAAGATGTCATTTCCGGTAAAGAAAAGAAGGGTTAAACCTAATGACGCTGCAAGAAGTTTAATGAACCCTTCAAAATAATTCGATCAAAATAAAAAAATTGAAAAGCAATTGTTCTCTTCATTCCAGGACGTCTCTATTTTACATATTTTAAATCTCTATATTAATAAAATTGTGTGACCACTTCTCGTGTGTCTGTGTGTTTCAGATATCTACATGATTTACATATTTGTTTTATTTAATCAATTATTTATTTGAATCAAAAATGCAATAGTGTAAAGTACTAAAAGGAAGTTTTAAAAAAATTCTATTTAAAAAATAATTTACTTACAAAATTAAATTCACCAAAATGCATTTCCGTTTCTTTGTAAACAATTGAAAAAAAAAAAAAAAAAGAATTACTTTGTGACCCATCGAAATTTGAATAGAAAGTCATTTAAACTGGCTTTAAAAATCCTTATGTATTAAAAGATCAAAAGTTTTAGAAGCTAATTTACATCCAATAATTTTATGCAGGACGAAATCCATATTGCTTGTTGCTAAATAGAATGCTTTTGTTAAAGTCATTTATAGCTTCTTACTCATGATGCACAGGATACTGATCAGTCTGTACTGAGATGCAGAAGACCGATAACCAGTATTTTTAAATACTGGCCAGGCCGACAAAATCTTCTTTATTGTCAAATACTAATCACAGTGTACCTTTCGGTGCCCAAATTGAAAATGCTTAAACTCGTTTCTGCGCATACAACTAGACGCATGCACTCGCCTGAATTAATAAAAACAAATTAAACATTTTAAGCCAATCAGATGCATTTCTCTGAATTTATGAAATTTGCTGTTTTGATCTACCCAGAATAAATAAAAAGCCAAATTTTTCCTTCAACAAGTATTTTGAGCCCAAATCCATGACAGAAATAAAACCGACCTTTTGACAGCTTCCCTCACCCCTCTGTCGGTGTTGGGAAAGCATTTCTCACCTCACAGTCATAAGCATAAGTACTCAGATACTAACACACACACACACATGTACAAAATACATTAACTCTTTCACCCTATCGTCTACCCATTGAAAACAAATGTAAACTTATCTACTTAAATGCTTTTAACATTTCTCAATGAACTTTCTACAATGAAAACAAATGAACATTGACTTTTATTAATAACCTTCAATCAAATAAATATTTTATAATTGAGTGGGGAAGTTTTGATTACGATTTTTTTTGACCCGTGGATGATTCACGGCCCTTGAATTATCGATTCAGGCTTCTTCGATATCTCAGCTGATGAATCACCCTTGTTCTGCAAGAACTCTCAAAATATGAACAACCATTCTATGTTTGTCTATCTATGTAGACTTCCAGTTTAAAGATATATAAAATATCTCAATTTTTAATATATATAACATATCTCAATTTTTAATATATATAACATATCTCAATTTTTAACATATATAACATATCTCAATTTTTAACATATATAACATATCTCAATTTTTAACATATATAACATATCTCAATTTTTAACATATATAACATATCTCAATTTTTAATATATATAACATATCTCAATTTTTAACATATATAACATATCTCAATTTTAAA
>OY744533.1:12928972-12986472 GCA_963556195.1 Sepiola atlantica
AAAATATATTATTTATATTCAATATTTATCGATATCACAACTTTCAAATTGATAAAAATATATTATTTATATTCAATATTTATCAATATCACAACTTTCAAATTGATAAAAATATATTATTTATATTCAATATTTATCGATATCACAACTTTCAAATTGATAAAAATATATTATTTATATTCAATATTTATCGATATAACAACTTTCAAATTGATAAAAATATATTATTTATATTCAATATTTATCGATATCACAACTTTCAAATTGATAAAAATATATTATTTATATATTCAATATTTATCGATATCACAACTTTCAAATTGATAAAAATATATTATTTATATTCAATATTTATCGATATCACAACTTTCAAATTGATAAAAATATATTATTTATATTCAATATTTATCGATATCACAACTTTCAAATTGATAAAAATATATTATTTATATTCAATATTTATCGATATCACAACTTTCAAATTGATAAAAATATATTATTTATATTCAATATTTATCGATATCACAACTTTCAAATTGATAAAAATATATTATTTATATTCAATATTTATCGATATCACAACTTTCAAATTGATAAAAATATATTATTTATATTCAATATTTATTGATATCACAACTTTCAAATTGATAAAAATATATTATTTATATTCAATATTTATCGATATCACAACTTTCAAATTGATAAAAATATATTATTTATATTCTATATTTATCGATATCACAACTTTCAAATTGATAAAAATATATTATTTATATTCAATATTTATTGATATCACAACTTTCAAATTGATAAAAATATATTATTTATATTCAATATTTATCGATATCACAACTTTCAAATTGATAAAAATATATTATTTATATTCAATATTTATCGATATCACGACTTTCAAATTGATAAAAATATATTATTTATATTCAATATTTATCGATATCACAACTTTCAAATTGATAAAAATATATTATTTATATTCAATATTTATCGATATCACAACTTTCAAATTGATAAAAATATATTATTTATATTCAATATTTATCGATATCACAACTTTCAAATTGATAAAAATATATTATTTATATTCAATATTTATTGATATCACAACTTTCAAATTGATAAAAATATATTATTTATATTCAATATTTATCAATATCACAACTTTCAAATTTCATAAAAATATATTATTTATATTCAATATTTATTGATATCACAACTTTCAAATTGATAAAAATATATTATTTATATTCAATATTTATCGATATCACAACTTTCAAATTGATAAAAATATATTATTTATATTCTATATTTATCGATATCACAACTTTCAAATTGATAAAAATATATTATTTATATTCAATATTTATCGATATCACAACTTTCAAATTGATAAAAATATATTATTTATATTCAATATTTATCGATATCACAACTTTCAAATTGATAAAAATATATTATTTATATTCAATATTTATCGATATCACTACTTTCAAATTGATAAAAATATATTATTTATATTCAATATTTATCAATATCACAACTTTCAAATTGATAAAAATATATTATTTATATTCAATATTTATCGATATCACAACTTTCAAATTGATAAAAATATATTATTTATATTCAATATTTATCGATATCACAACTTTCAAATTGATAAAAATATATTATTTATATTCAATATTTATCGATATCACAACTTTCAAATTGATAAAAATATATTATTTATATTCAATATTTATTGATATCACAACTTTCAAATTGATAAAAATATATTATTTATATTCAATATTTATCAATATCACAACTTTCAAATTGATAAAAATATATTATTTATATGCTTGATACTGAAATCTTAAAAAATTGATATTGATTTTGCAGAGTTTAATATTTTAACGTTCTTTTTTTTTTTTCTTTCTCTTCTTTTTATTTTGTTTGTGTTTAGTTACTTTTCCCCCAGTTACCTTCCCAGCTCTTTGAATCTCCCCTCTCTATCTCATGACCTGATTTTTGACGTGTGTACATTTCACTTTCGATTATCTTTCCCCCCTTTCTTTGCTCTCATGTTTTCATTTCTCTTGTTTCTGTATAGATTAAAAAGTAACTTGTATGAATGTGTGTGTGCATATGTTTATGTTTTGGTCAAGTTTCGTGAGTGAAATTAGGAATGATGGAAGCTTTGTAGCATCAAAAGCAGGGTTACAGAGTTGGAAAGTATAAGATCCGACTTGTGGGAATTCCAAAATATCCGACCCGGACCCGTCGAATTCCTAAATATCCGACCCGGACCCGTCGAATTCCTAAATATCTGACCCGGACCCGTCGAATTCCTAAATATCCGACCCGAACTCGTCGAATTCCAAAATATCTTACTTGGACTCGTCATGTTTCAAAATATCCGACTCAGAGTCCTTAAAGTTTTCCAATATTCAGACTGTTCATTGATTCTTCAGAGATTAAAAAATCAGATTCCAACTCCAAGTATTCTTACAAGTCCAACTCCTAATCCTTCCAAAACCTCCAACTCCGCAACCCTGACCAAAATTATTTTAGAGTATTATTCTTTAAATAAGTATGTATATGTTAATATGTATATGTATGTATGTATAAGCATGTATATGTAAATAAGCATGTATATGTATGTATATGTAAATGAGCATGTATATGTTGACCAGATTTATGAAATGGAAAGCGAAGACATTTTCAGCTCGGAACTAAAAGAGACTTTAAATGTTAATCATATCTAATAAAAAAAAATTTTTAAATAAAAAAAAATGGGGGACAACTATGGTTTCGTGTGTTTCGAAAATTGTTAATTTACAGAGAAAGTATAGAATGGCACAGAAATTGGATACAAAAATCCCCGGTGATGATTTCCTCATGTCCGTATTGTTAGTTATTTAAAATGCCAATCTGTTTTTTTTAAAACAATTTAAGTTTTATTTATTTCTTTTTTGTTTCTTTATTTTTATTTTTACCTCTCTCTCTCCCCCTCTCTCTCTCTCTCTCTCCCTCTCTCCCTCTCTGGTGTGTGTGGGGAGGGGGATTCAGTTTTTTTAAGTGGCACAATTTTATTTCCTGCTTCATTCATGGCTAAAAATCGGAACATTTCCAGTCCAGGGACATGCCATCAGACTGAACCCAAAACAGGGAGTGGCCTCGGAAATCGGGTACATCTGGCCAGCCTCAACACGCATTTAATTTCCACAAATAGATTTTATAAAATGGTTAATCTATTTTTTGAAGTAATAAAGAAATAGAAAATATGTCCTTTCAAAGATTATGGTTATAAACAGGATTGCAGAGTCAAGGGGGAGGGGGGGGGTCACAGTCAGACTCGATAAAAACGCTAGAAGTATTGGAAGACTTAATAAAAATTTGGTGTCGGATATATTGGAATTCGAGGAGTCTCTTGTTTCTATATAGATTGAAAGGCATATGAATATGCGTTAACATGCGTGTGTATATGTTTATGTATGGGTCAAGTCTAGTAAGTAAAACATGTGTGCATATGTTTATTTATGGGTCAAGTCTAGTAAGTAAAACATATGTGTATATGTTTATGTATGGGTCAAGTCTAGTTAGTAAAACATGTGTATATGTTTATGTATGGGTCAAGTCTAGTAAGTAAAACATATGTATATGTTTATTTATGGGTCAAGTCTAGTAAGTAAAACATGTGTATATGTTTATATATGGGTCAAGTCTAGTAAGTAAAACATATGTGTATATGTTTATGTATGGGTCAAGTCTAGTTAGTAAAACATGTGTATATGTTTATGTATGGGTCAAGTCTAGTAAGTAAAACATATGTGTGTATTTTTATGTATGGGTCAAGTCTAGTAAGTAAAACATATGTGTGTATTTTTATGTATGGGTCAAGTCTAGTAAGTAAAACATATGTTTATATGTTTATGTATGGGTCAAGTCTAGTAAGTAAAACATATGTGTATATGTTTATGTATTGGTCAAGTCTAGTAAGTAAAACATATTTGTATATGTTTATGTATGGGTCAAGTCTAGTAAGTAAAACATGTGTGTATACTTTTATGTATGGGTCAAGTCTAGTAAGTAAAACATATGTGTGTATTTTTATGTATGGGTCAAGTCTAGTAAGTAAAATTGGATACAGTGAAATTTTGTGGTATCAAAAGCAGGGTTGCGGAGTCGGAGTTGAAGCTTTTGGATGGAGTAAAAGTCGGATTTAATTTCGAAGATTATACTTATAACTAGGGCTGCTAAGTAAGAGGTTTTGGAAGGAGTTGAAGTCAGAGTTGTACGAAGGCTAGGCGTCAAAGTCGGATTGTTTAATCTCCGAAAAATCATCAGACAATCTGAATATATTAAAATAATGATTCGGAGTTGGGTATTTTGGAATCCTAGGAATCGGACCTTATATCTTCCGACTCCGCAACCCTGCCTATAACCCAACGAGATGAGTAATTCAGGTAATATAAAATAAAACAAATGGTATTGGTAGTATCACAGACAGCCCTAGTTTCCCCCCCCCCTCCCCGCACATTACTCGGCAAACATTTATCTGATAATCTTGCTCAGAATGATCAGGTGTTCTGCAAACGGCGCTAACAAAAAACAAAAAAGATAAAATAAATAATATATATATATATATATTATGAAAAATTTATTTTGGTGAAATATAAAAAAAGATATCAAAATATTTTTTTTTAAAAGCGACACCTTATCAAATCTCAAACCCCATTGGCTGGCAGTGACACCAGCAAACGATTAAGTATACATAACTAAGTCAGAACAATTGATTGAAATATCTCAATGGAAGTGATATCACTCAATAAGTCCAGGGCCTAACTAATAAGACAACAACTTTTAGGCAGAATTCGTCGACAGCATACATGACTGCAATGCTTCTCTAACAAGTCAATGACTTTTTTGTAGAACAATTTCCCTTTGCCCTCAAAATTAGCCTCAGTTTCCGATATCCATAATGCTATATAATATCCATAATGCTATATAATATTCATAACGCTATATAATATTCACTATTGATGGTTCTTCTTTTCTCAAGGTAATCGGTGAACAAAATATCTTGCATATTCTAAAATATGGGAGCCAAAACCTTGTCTGCTGATGTTTGCGTCTTTGATAGCTTTAGATGGCTTTCACCTGCTGCTGTCCACTTCGGACTAAAGTGATGGATTCATGTTTCATGTATTATTGTCGCATATTAACACAAAAAATTCCTTTTTGTTGTATTGAAACATTTGCAAACAACACTCTGAATCTTTGACGCATTGTAGTTTTAGATCAACTGTGAGCAAATGCGGCACCCACTTTGAACACGGCTTTCTCATTGACAAATGTTCATGCAAAATGGTGAATAAAATGTCTTCCCATATCTTCAACTCCTTTGCTATCTCACGCAACTTTAATTTGCGATCAGCCAAAACAAGTTTGTAGACTTTTTTTTTTATGTTTTCCAGGACAACCGCCGAATTCACGCAACCTGAGCATTCAGCATCACATGCGTCTGTACGATTGTGTTTAAGGTCAGCAAACAACCTTTTGTTTCTGACGAGACAGAGTCCAGATAACACTTATCAAGCAATTTATTTGCTTGAACAGTATTTTTTCCACCATCGGAAAGCAATGCCTTATCAAGACACAACATTTAGAATTTTCCATTGCTTTGAAAATTTGCTTTGAAAATTTGCAACAGTAGCTTCACTTCATCCGATTGGGCTCAAACTTTGAGACATGCCATCTGAAGGTTAGTACTTTATAAAAATCATACAGATTTTTCTTTTTAGTGGCGCCATTATATATATATATATATATATATATATAGGGTGGGCCAAAATAAGGGTCCTATCTTTAAATTTGAATAACTTGAATTTGAATAACTTCCACAAAATACAAGTTAAACTCACCAAACTTTATGTGTGTGTAGACTGACCCTTCCGAGATTTTTTGAAATAAACAAAACAAATTTTAGCCGAAAAACACTTCTTAAAACTTACAAAAACTAAAGTATTGTTTTTTACACTGTTTTGAGTTTTTTAAGCAAAAATAATGTTTTCTAAATGAGGGTACATTCCTTAGGGCTAATACGGCTCATGCTTGCTTCGGAAGGGGTCCTTTACTTATTCTAAAAAAAAAATTTAAAAAAAAAAAAATCAATAAATAAAAAAGTTATGAATTTTTAAAAATAGGACCCTTATTTTTGCCCACCCTGTATATGAATGTTAAGTCTGCAATATCTTGGATTTAGTTAGTTTCTCTGGGAATTTAAACTGCATTTTTTTTTTTTTTTTTTTTTTTTTAATGACTCAAAGCTTCTTTAGACTATATATATATATATAGATCGGGGGCCGAGACTTATTGGGTGATGTGTTATTTAACCTGATTGAAGAAAGATGTACGATGTCGAAACCTGAAACTTCTAACTCGCTGCCGTCGCGGCCTGATATGTATTTTGATAACCACTATGTTATACATTTATGTATCATACAGCAACCAATCATATGAATGTACTAAATATCGATCTGAAACTAAAGACAGCTGTTTACTAGCATATAAAACGAAAGCACAGTGACCCATAGACATTGAGCGATGGGAAGGGAGAGGGTGGGGCTTTTCTTTTTTGTGTGTCTATACAGTAAATTAACTTTGTAATGCAAGTGTAATGTTTGGCTGGGAAAGATCGTATCGGTTTTTTTTTCGGATGGGGGGGGGGTACCTAATTTCATTATTGGAAAATCAATTTAATCGTCCGTTGCTTAACGGCAAAAAAAAAAAAAAAATACCATTATTTAAACATTTTTTTTGTTATATATATATATATATATACACATACACACACACACATATATATATATATATATCAATATTTGTATTACAGAAGATAACAATGGTACCGTCGGTTTCAAATACTAACAAAGATGACCTATAAAAGGCCTCTTAACCTCTCTTCAGCCTCTGACTTTTCTTAATAATCGAGCACTCTGCTGGGGTTCTCTCTCACTAACTTTACACACATTATATATATATATATATACATATATATATATATATATATATACACACACACAAAATCGTAAGTATGGGGTGACTCCATAATTCCCCCAAATCGGGGCCTCACCACCAGATGAAGCTTAATGCCATACCATGAAAGTCAAAAGTACTGATCAGAATTACACTAAACTTAGCATGAAGGGGCCCTTGGCATGCCAGATGTGCAAGCAATTAAATTAGAATACTATTAATAATAATAATTATAAACACCTATAAGCCCCAAAACTACTGGGTAAATTTGCACACAATTTGGTATAAAAAGCCCTTGGAATGCCAGATGTAAAAAAATTAAAACTATAAATTATTATGCTTAAAAAAAAAAAAATATTTTTTTTTTTTTTTTTTAAATCAACAGTCCTCTGCAGGAGCGAGACAAAAAGCCCCCTAAAGTGTAGCATAGTCCCTAAATGAGGGCCTATGTTTGTTGGTTTGTCTTTCAGGTTCCTCGCAGTCACGAGTGACGATGTCTTCTCTTGCTGGAACACATCCAAAAGAAATGAATGACAACAATTTAATCTTAAACCATGGTACCATTTCCTTAACTAAGAAATGCTTCTAGCTAGATAAATAGAGTGTCAAATATCCAGGCCGGGTGTAGTGAAAGGGTTATTCGACAGAAGTAGGTACACTTGATACGGACACACACCTAGCCAGAAAAAAAAAATAACATGATTCACTGCCAAAAATAAAATAATCGTTGATTAGAACCACCTGCAAAAAATCAGCAGCAGAAGAAAACAAACGCCCTGGGGGTGTGGCTACATTGACAAGTCCCAGAGTAAGCATTTGCAGATGGTTTGGTTTGGTAGTTTTGTTTTACGGCATATCAACCCTTTTTGGGTTATTTAATGCCGAATCTGGTCATTATAGTAAAAGTTTTTATGCTTCAAGTTCTTTATATCTTCAAATGTTTAATCATCGTTTTTGGTTTGGTAGTTTTGTTTTACGGCATATCAACCCTTTTTGGGTTATTCAATGTCGAATCTGGTCATTATAGTAAAAGTTTTTATGCTTCAAGTTCTAAAAATAAAATAAAAAAGGGGAGGGAGAAAGGGAGAGGGGCTGTTGTTTTTGTTTTTGGTTTTGTAGAACATAATTAAGTTTTACAAAAAAACAAAAAAAAAAACAAAAAACGTCAATGTAGGTGAATTTCGTCTCAGGGAGCCACAGGGCAGCCTGATCTGGTATCACCAGCATTTGCAGATGGAATTGGTAAGTCACAAATTGTTATCTAATATCAATCCAAAATTCACATCTCGGAAGAGCACCTGTCGAATTCCTGTGTATGTGTCTTCCTTCCTCATTAACCCACACTCCTTCACCGCCGCCGCCAATAAAGATAAACCATTATCCATTCACTGTGGAGGTCCCCAGATGCCGGAGAGCCTTCTACTCCAGCAGCTTCTTTCCTCGAGCTGCCGGTCTCTGGAACTCCCTCCCTGCTCCCTGTTTCCCCGACTGTACCGACATGCAGATGTTTAAAACTAATGTAAAGAGACGTCTCGCTGCACAGCTCCCAACTTAGGATGACACCTAAAAACCTACACCCTAATTCTTAGTAGCCCCTTACCTCTACAGTGGCGACCTGCCTTGTTTGGGGTGAAATATCTTTAAAAATAAAATTGCATGATTGTTGATTTTCAAAATATTTCACTTTAATACATTCTAATCCGTGCTTCAAAGATGTTAATTTCCTTACTTATTTTGATATAGCAGTGTGTCGCCATTCTTTTACGCACAGCAGAAATACTACAAGAGATGTAACCGAATTCTACATTACGTCCTTTCGTTTTTACGTTCCGACTACAATCACATGATTCAATCTATCAGCTAATAATCCTCCATTGGCTCAACACCATCCTAATTTCAATGGCTTCCACTTAAATTCGAAACATCTAAAAACGGCAACCCCGATTTCCATTTGGTAGTAAAGGGATACGTGGGATGCGTTAGCATACGAAGAAAACAAATTTCAACTTTGAAATTAGATTACGTTGTTAAACATGCATGTTTAACTGGTGCCTGCAAACGCCAAACGTTGCAAGTGATAGATGTTCGGCCAAAAGAAAAGAAGGGATGGGGGGTGGGGGGTCGTAGAGAAATTTGAAAATATGTCTGATTTTATATTTACGGCCACACAGAATTTTATTTCTTTTTGAAATGAAATAAGGGCCTCATAAAAACAGGGAATCATGCTGAGACCAAAATTTAATGTTCATAGATTGGCTCCATGATGAACCTCCTCGAGTGGACTGTTTGGCAGTTATCTCTAGTGGATATTTCCAGCAGTCAGCTTCTGGGTGACCATGGAGAAAGATTAGAATCCAAGAATGCCAGTCAGAAGGAAAGGACCCCAGGAGATGAGAAGGGGGAGGGTGACACCTGGCGCTCTGGGCAAGACAGAGAAGTCTTTCTGAGAGCTGTCAATCAGTTGGAGCTGGGTGCCTCTCCAGGCAAGATTGGCCCATTCGGGCTCTTAGAAAGGATTATGCTGATTGGACTTATCTTTATTTTTTTTTTTCGACGCCAAGTCAGTTGACCTAACTGCATCCAAAAAAATCAAAACCGAGGCTGGATTTACAAGTGGAGGGGGGGGGGGGTTAAAACCATTAACCAACAACAAAAAAAGTACCCAGATTTCTTTCGTAAATATAAATGCATTTTTGTTAGGTTCAGCATCTAATTTAAATAATTTATTTTCGTTTCAGCATCTAAGTTAAAATTGAACCTGGTTTTGATTTAATAAGAATGACCCAAGACATACGCAAAAAAAAAGAATGAATAAAACAAAACAAAAAGGTAAGGAACGATAACTCTTACTAAATGAATAAGAGTTATTCACCATAGCCGATTTTTCTTTTAAAGTGACAATTTAAGAATTTCTATATGTTAGAAAATTACCGGATCGGATTAAGTATTTTTTTTTCAAATAAATTGTAGCAAAGTACATTAGTCCATAGCAAATAACATTGTACAACAATAACAAATGAAAGTTGGTTAGTCAGAATCAAAGTTTGATTTGTCAGCTTAAATGCTATTTAGGATCAACTTTTTAAATCCAGCCAAGATTATTTTATAAAGATAAAAGATAGATAATCAGAACTTACATTCAACATTTGATTTAAAAAAAAGTCTTTCAATAATGAATCTCAGAATAATTCTTTGAAAATCTTTGCAAATTTTATTTTATATTTTTTTTCCCCACCTGTACGTGTACAGGTGTTTGCTTTTGTTTCACAGAAGATGAAGAAAATACTTATTTGACTAAGTATATAATATTTATTAAGGCTGGAAGCAATGCAGAAAACCGGAATGGTCAAAAGGAAAAACAAAAAAAAATTAATAATAATCAAAGACTATTTTGTTCATCTTTTCTTTTATCATTCCGATTTTCGGCATTGCTTTCAGCCTTAATAAATACCAATATACTTATTTACCAAGAATGCTACAAGCAAACTAGCATTCCCACTTATTTTACTATGATACGATAAGTATGCCTGCCACCAGTCATGGATTCTAATTGCATGGTTGACAGGCCTATTATAGGTATAGCCTTGTAAAAAAAAAAAAAAAAAAAAAAAAAAAAAAAACAATTATTTAACATATTTTATCTATTTTGCAACCAGATGCATTTTGTTGAGTGAAATTATAGGCGTAGTTTTAAAAATATCTTCCTAGACAAACCGCTGGTGAGGCGCAAAGTAGTTTGGGAGGGAGTGGTTCTTTCTAAAAACAACAAGAGGGGCCATGGGGCCATGGGGTTTGATATTTGAGATAAAAATATTCCATCATAAAGTGATGAATTTCCTTGAGAAAAATGCAAAGAAAGATAAAATTGTATCCCCCCCACCCCACCCCAGCCCTCTTTCCTTACATATCAATAATGGTAGAGGTGGGAGGGGGTAGTGATATGACTGCAAAAAGTAGCCGTGTGTGTGGGGTGGGGGGGGGGGGGGGGAACAAGAAAAAAAGAAGGGTTAGGGAAGATTAAGAGTTAGAAAAAGTAGAGAGACGGTAAGATGGCTTGGGAAAGAAATGAGCAAAGTACAGAAAGAAAGAAGAAAGAAAGAGAGAGAAAGGGTGGGTAAAGAGAGAGAGACAGAGAGTAAAAGGGGGATATCGAGAGAGAGTGAGAAAGGGGGATATCGAGAAAGAGAGAGAGAGACTAAGGGGGATATAGAGAGGGGAGTATTGAAAGGGAAAGAGAATGGGAGCATTAAGAAGGAGAAAGAGGGGAAGCATAGAAAGAGAGAGAGGGGGGCATAGAAAGAGAGAGAGGGGGGCATAGAAAGAGAGAGAGGGGGCATAGAAAGAGAGAGAGGGGGGAAGCATAGAAAGAGAGGGGAAGCAGAGAGAGAGAGAAAGAGAGAGAAAACATGTTTAATGCCGTAAGTTTTGTAGTTCTTTTCTTTTCTTTTAAATTGCATTCTTAAGCCTAAAAGCGAAAACCTGTTTTATTGAAATTGAACTAAAAGCAAATATTGGTGAGTATCGAGAAATTTTGTTGCGGCAATCTCTTCGTTTAGCTTTAATAATTCCAAACAACAGCATCTCTACCTACTCTGGGTAGGAGTTGGGGGGGGGGGGATACTCTTTCCCTTGAGGAAAGAATAAAAGAAATATGATCATATATTTCATTCTGGATTCCCTTTCTGCCTAAAGGGCTTCGATTTCTATCACATTTGTCATCTAATATCCAGCTTATTTAATTATACCACACGACAAAAAAAAGATGCATTGTGTCTGGCTCTACTTGAGATGACAGAGTCAGAGCAATTGCTGTAAAGCATCATCATCATCACTTGCTCCCCGGTATTGAGAGACTATGACGCATCACCCTCCAATATGGTAGAGTGGCCTCTACGGGGTGCGTGCCCGGGTAAGAAGTATGGAGAGCTTGGGGTACCCAATTGTTAGGATCCCCTCTGGGCTTGATAGGATTCTTCAAAAGAATGCAGAGCTATGACGTTTGGGATCAGTTCGGATTTTTTTTTTTATATATATACTAGAAGAATACTCGTCCCAGGACAGGTAAAATTAATTCCTCAAACAGAACCGTTTTGCACCACTTTTATGTCCCCTTCCGAAGATTAAAATCAAGATATAATGATATTAAACCTTGTCTGGAATTCTTATTCTAATTTTGATCAAAATCCATTACATGATTTTGATTATAGAAAAGGCTTAAACTTAAGGGGTCGTAAAAAGAAATTGAAATTCAGGGAATCTGGCTTAATTGATGTCTAATGAGTGTGGATCAAATTTAATGAGAAAATCAAATATTTTAATTTTCCAATGGAAGGTTGTGCCCATATAATGCCATTTAAAAACCCTTTAATTACTCAAAAAAAAAAAAAAAAAAAAAAAAAAAAAAGGTTTTAGGAATATTTGATAATTCATGTCTAATACCTGTTTCACAAAAATCGGAGGTATCTGAATTTTCACGAAGGGCTTCCACGCCCTCTTTTACCCCCTTTGCATGGAATTAATTTAAACTAAATATAGCTCACATTACAACCCCTTACGCCCAGCAGCTGTGTTCCAAAATTCATAATAGTCGGTTAATTAGTTTAGGAGCGAATCCTGTAAATACACATACCTAATTCCATATACAGAGATAGATCATAGTCGCATCATTCAGTCTCTATAGACAATGAATACACGTTGTTAAGGTGCCTGTGTGGTGAATCTATAGTGCAGCAAGCGCTGAGCAATCACCAACCCCACCTCTCGTGAATAGACATTGTTAGAGTGCAGTGGCAGGGAGAAGTCGAGGACAACTAGAAATAATGCAAGAGAGAAAGACTGGTGTTATTTCAGAGTTTCCTTCTCCTAGATGAGTAACACAAGCAAGGCTTGAGAGTCTAGTTTAGAGAAGGTTGCATGGATCTATACCTTTCCCAAGAATATTAGTGAAAATGATAGATACAGTAGCCCTGAGAGAACTTGAACCCAGAGAAGCGAGTTTTCGCGAGTCTGATTCAGAAGGCTAACCGAGCATGACGTGCGATCCACAATGTAAAAATAAAGGAAATATTTCCCTTAGGGGAATGCAAGCAAGAGAAATCCTTTCCACCCCCCCCCCTCTCTCTATGAATGGTTAAAAAAATAATTGTTTTAACTAACTACGATAAAGTAGTGATTTGCTCTCTCTCTCGACATAGTGAATGACTCCCAGTTGAAATAACAACGCTTGTAATAAAATGAATTAAATTTAAAAGAGTTTGTCTTCGGAGTGCGTCATGAGGCCAGCAGGAAGGAAAGAAGATGGCGACCCCTCTACACGACGAGTATATGAAACACGTACTGCCGCGGTCCAAGCAGGAGTAGTCCTATGCAACAGATGGTATGGCCACGTTGAAAGAATGGATGAGAGTTCTTGGGTAAGTAGATGTAGAACAGTTGAGGTAGCAGGATGCGTTCACAGGGGAAGGAAAAGTAAAACAGGGGAGGAAGTGATCCAAAACGAACTTGAGAGAAAGAGTGATGAAGACCTCGCAGAAATAGGTTAATTTGGAAGTCAATTTCTTAAAGCCGTCCAACACATGCCAGCATGAAAAATGGACATGATGATGATGATGATGCTGCTTTTTATATGTTTTACATACCAAATAATAAAAACCACAATGAGCTAACTGATGAATTTGACAATTATTGAAAATTCTTATAAATGAAAAGACTAACTTAATAAGGAAATGCTCTGTTGCACCGACACCTGTCCTCTCCAACAAATGCTGTGCTAAATCTTCCTTCCCTGATAACTGGAAAATTGCCTCTGTGGTACCAGTGTTCAAGAATTATGGTAAAAGAACCAACTCGCATAATAGCTTCTTTCCTCAAACTCTTAGTCTTTGGAATTCCCTACCTGCTCTCTTTTTTCCTCTGTGTGAACATGCAAAAATTTAAATGTAATGTGAACAAACTTAGGATGCCCCTGGTGGCTGGAGTGTCTGAAATAGCGGGTGAATGTCTGGCATCCGGTAGAATGCCACATCCCCAGAAAAAAACAAAAAGATAAAATAAACAAAATAAATTACATAATGTTTTTTGGTGAGATCTGTTATAAAAACTATCATCACCTGGTAGGAATTGATCTCCGAACAATTCGAGATAAGTATTTTTTCCTACGCCAGTTACACATGTTCTCATGGAAATCTTTTTGGATTTGGTTTGTTGGGTGGCTTGGCAATCCTTATTCGGGATTTTATGTTGAAACTGCGCATATGGTTTGTATACAAAAGGTTTACAGATTAATCTGTTTTGTATGCATAGGTTAAAAATGAAAGAAGTTCAGGGAACTTCTGCCATTACTAACCAGCAGAGCATTACCACTGTCAACCAAGGGAAGAGTCTATTGGGCATGTGTATGTAGTGTGATGATGTATGGAAGTAAAACTTGACCAGCTAATAAAATAAATAAAAAATCTCAATTATAAAAATGGGTTAGAAATCCTTAGGTTTTACTACTTTACTGCTTCTATGCAAGAAGTGTAAGACAATGGAGATGGATGAGTACTCAGATGTGGACAAAGTATATCTGGATGGCGAAGCTATTGAGGTTGTGGAGAAGTTTTGTTACCTTGGTGATACCATTGGAGCACAGGGTGGAGCAGGTGCTAACGTGATTGCAAGAATTAGGAATGGATGAAGTAGGTTCAAGGAGTTTCTGCCATTATTAACCAGCTGAACGTTACCACAGTTGACCAAGGGAGAAGAGTCTATCAGGATGCAGTGTAATGGCCAGTGAGAGTTGAGGACATGCGTTGCATGGAGAGAAATGATATGAAAATGATATGATGGATGTGTAATTTGAGTTTTAAAGACAGGCTTAGTTTTGATGACCTCAGAGGAAGGTTAAATCTGTACAGTTAAGAAAGATGTGTGCAGAACAGGAGACTTTGTTGGTTTAGTCACATTCAAAGAATGGATGAGACTTTTGGGGGTCAGTAGATGTAGAACAGTTGGAGTAGCGGGTGTTCAGTTCACAGAGGAAGGCCACAAAAAACATGAGTGGAGTCGATAAGGATAGATTTGAGAGAAAGAGGGATAAATAAAGACCTGGCCAGAGATAGGTAAGTTTGGAAGCCATCCAAAACATGTAAAACCAACGTTAAACTATGGTGGTGGTGGTGGTGTAAATAAATCGGCTGTAAACAACAGATCCTATTCATCCCATGGATGGGAACCGGACAGATACTTCCACTCCGGGTCAGAATGGACCTGCGAGTAATGGCAACTAAGGAGTGACTCCCCACTCCAAAACTCCCAAATTTGGGTCTCACTACAGGATTTAGTAACGAAACGATGTTGGTTTATTTTCACTATCTTGAGTTTCAATTTGTAGACAATCATATTTAAGCCATTCCACAACCAGTACAGAAGACCCCCCCCCCCCCCAAACACACACCCTCCCATTAAGGGGTCACACTGTACTTCCCAAACATCTAACTCAGGGGCGGGCAACCTTTTCAGAGTGAGGGCCAGATGAGACTTTGGGAAGGAGATCGCGGGCCGGAGTGAAAAACGAAATCTCAGAATTACTATATTTTGTTTACATGAATAAATTGTACAAAAATTGCATTGAACACTCGACAAATCTGATATTTTTTCTCAAGAGACTTCTGTATGTGATGTTATAAAAAGCGCTGACGAAGAGCCATTTTGGAATCATAAAAAATAATGACGGTGAAAGTAGCAAGTTGATCCAGCATTCGTTTTGACACACCTCGCATAGGTTCTATGTTTGATGCCCTTTCCTCGTCTCACGTTTCCTCCCTGCCTCCCTCTTTCTCTTTTTCTATTTTTATCTCTTAATAGTTAAAGAAAAATGAAATATACATGCATCATCGCTCGCTGATATTCATACATTTTTATCCCACTGTAAATCTTAATTGAAACCTACTTTTACGTCTATGTCACAAAATGATATGAGTTTTACTGGGGGGGGGGTCCGCGGGCCAGATTGCAATAATAAAGCATAGCAGGGTGGCGGGCCGGACGCTAAGTCTTTGCCGGACGGATGTGGCATGCGAGCCGGAGGTTGCCCGCCCCTGATCTAACTTCTACAACTCCAATTTGATAACTGTCCAGCTCTACTACCACCACTTTTTTTTTTCATATCATTCCCATTATTTGTACAAAGGGCCACCAGCCACCTAAAGTTACAATGCAACCATCTATTTTTGGCCTCCGCATCTGACAATTGTCTACAGTTTCATGCGATGAGATTTTATTTACTTTTCCTACTCATCTCATGAGCAAAAAATCTGTTTCATACAACTGTTTGGATATTATTACACGATCGGATCTTTATTATTTCGTTTCGTTTCAGCTTCCATGATTCAAAATTGCCTGAACCGAAAACTAGCAAATACAATTAAAAGAAAGATTTTTCAATTGCACCCTCGATCGAACTGATTTTTTCTTTTTTTTGTGTCTGTGAGATTGAGGTAGTGGTATTAACCTTGGTTTCCAATTTAGTAAAATGGGGAGTTAGGGTTAGTGTTAGGGTTAGCATTCCCGATTCAGTAAAATGGAGAGTATGATTAAAAATGGTTTTTTGGGGTTTTTTTTTTAACATAGTTTCCCCCAAATAAGGCAAGTTGCCACTGTAGACATAAGGGGCTACTGAGAATTAGGGGGTTGTTTACATTAGTTTTAAATTTCTGCATGTCTGCACAGTTGGGGGAAACAGGGAGCAGTGAAGGAGTGCCAAAGCTCGGCAGCACATGGAAAGAAATTATTGGAGTAGAAGACTCTCTGGCATCTGGGACCTCCACAGTGAATGGATGGGATTTAGCCGATTGTCGCGTTGGTCGAGTGGAGTGTATTTACGTTGAGGGGGCACCAGAGCAGCAAGTTCGTCGGAGCACATTCCATTGAAGTATTTGTAAAACAAGCACGTGGCTGCAACCTTGCGGCGATAGGACAGGGGCTGGAGTTTGGTGGATAGTGAGGGACCTATTAGATTAGAGACTCTTTTTTGGACCTTGTCTAAGAGGGAGAAACTAATGGATGGTGCACCAGCCCAAATGTGACAACAATACTTCATGCATGGGCGGATGGTGGCTTTGTAGAGATATAGGATACTGTCAGGTATGAGAAGTTTTCTAGTACGGTAGAGGGAGCCCACTTTCTTTGCAGCAGCCTTGGCAATGTCTATGTATTTGTTCCAATTCATGTTATCTGTGAATGTTAGGTCAAGTAGTTTTAATGTTGAACTCTCAGGTAGGGTGTTATTTGTCATGGCAATCGGTGGTTGAAGAGGTTTGTTGTAGTTGTTGAGGGAAAGGAGCTTTGTTTTAGCAGCATTAAATGTTACCATCCATTTATGACCCCATTCCACTACAGACTGGAGGTCACTTTCTTTAAGCTAATCAAGACCAGACCACCAAAATTAATTTAAATATATATATGATAATATTAAATCGTTAGAAAAATAATGACCGATTTCAGAAATATACATTTATTCATGAAAAACTTTTCACCTTTCCAATACTTTGTAAATGATGTGAAATTGTTGCAGTGCAAACAGCAAGTGTCTGAGACATTTCTTTGACACGGATTTTGCTCAACAAGTTCTTGCAATTGTTCACTGTCAAGATTACACGACCATCCTTTACCTTCTTCATCTTCAAGGCTCTCACCTCTACTACAGAATTTCTGGAACCACCTTCGTAGTATCCAATCCGTTATGGATCCATCTCCCAATTCTCTATTGATATTGGCAGAAGTTTCGGAGGCATTGCGTCCATGTTTGAACTCATGCAACATAAAAAGGTGAAGGTCATGTTTGGCATGTTCATCATTGAGGGTCTTCTATGATTCAAAAATACTTTCTATCTGAAAAAAGTTACAAATTATTATTCAGAACACATTAATTATTATATATGTTAAAATTTACCAGAAATAAACTACAAATTCTGTGTTAAAATTACTTTTTAAAACCCAGTGCTTCAGGCGGCCATTATTTTTGTAACAACTTAATATAATCAGTTTGTTTGCAAAATAGATGTGTTCTACTTTTATATCCATTCCAAATGTTGGAAACCTTTATGTTCCACCAATATAATATGCCCACCAGCATCATCAGCCGTATGAACATTTTAACATTTGTCTTACATGCTGGCATGTGTTGGACAGTTTTAAGAAATTGACTTCCAAACTAACCTATCTCTGGCCAGGTCTTTATTTATCCCTCTTACTCTCAAATCCATTTTTATCACTTCCTCGCATGTTTTCGTTGGCCTTCCCCTATGAACTGAGCCCGCTACCTCAACTGTTCTACATTTACTAACCCAAGAACTCTCATTCATTTTTTAAACGTGGCCATGCAATCAAAGTCCTCTGTTCTGTACACATTTCTCTATAGTGTTCAGATTTAATCTTTTTTTGAGGTCATCAGATGTAAGCCCGTCTAACGCTCGTATTACACATATCCACTAACCCAAGAACTCTCATCCATTCTTTCAACGTGACCATACCATCAAAGTCTCCTGTACTGCACACATCTCTCTATACTTTCCAGATTTAATCTTCCTCGGAGTTCATCAGAACTAAGCCTGTCTTTAAGACTCACATTACACATTCATCATAATTCTCATATGACTTCTCTCCATGCAACGCATGTCCTCAACCCTCACTGGCCAGGTTTCACTTCCATACATCATCACGCTGCATACACATGCCTGATAAACTCTTTCCTAACTACTTTCTAAAACTACTAGCATAAAATTAAGTTTGACAAATCAACAAAAATACTATTGAAACATAAGCATGACAGACTAACGAAAATGCTAATTCAAGCTTAAGCATGACAGACCAAGCAAGTGACTGACAGACTCATGTAAAGATCTTGGGACACATCTAAAAAAAAAAAAAAAAAAGATTTGGGAGGACACGTCTAAAAAAAAAAATATTTGGGACACATCTAAAAAAAAAAAAAAAAAAAAAAAAGAAGATATCTGGGACACATCTAAAAAAAAAAAAAAAAAGAAAAAATATTTGGGACACATCTAAAAAAAAAAAAAAAAAAAAAAAAAAAATATTTGGGACACATCTAAAAAAAAAAAAAAAAAAGAAAAAATATTTGGGACAAATTTCAAATTTCAAACCAAACGAAGAAGGCAGAAAATTTTTACATAATGTATCCTCATCCATTTATTCATTCAATTAACAGCTTGCATTATGAATCAAGAGACTTGACATGTGACAGTATTTACCCTGCATCAGTTGAGCCAATGAATTTACGAATCCCCGAATGAGGACCAAACAAACAACTGTCCATTGCCAACGTTGAAACAAATGATAACCCGTTTGACAATACAGAGGAACACTCACCATCAGGAAAAAGAATGAGGTGCTTCGCTTGTCGTGTATGCAGATTTAAAAAGGACTTCTCTTCATAGGTGCAGGTGTTTATGGTGGTCTCTGATTTGCATATGTGGATTTCAGGTGATATAAATGAAGAGGACAGCTGGGAAGGAGCAGAAGCGATTTGGATTGGAGAGAGAAAGGCAGAGAGAAAATGGGTTGCACGAAATTCGGTTGGAAATTGAATTACAGTCAAAACTTTTTATTTTATTTATTCTTTTATTTTTCTGACACAGTTAGATAACACCATTTCGATTCCATCAGGAAACACTGTAGATACTGTGGCAAACGTGATAATCCTGAACCCAGATCATGCGGTGAAAGTGACCCTGATTTGCCTCATCCCTGCCATAAAAGAGTCCGTCTTTGCTTGCCGTGTAGTTTGAAAATTTAAAAAAAATGTTGAAATCATAGGTTTCTAGTGAGGATCGAACTCACAACCTATGAGAAACAAAATCACTGGTTATTGCACGGCAATAAGCAAATTCACCTTAGTAAGAAAAAGGCAAGCCAACGAATTATCTGCATTCCCATTGGTTAAATTTTAACCAATGGGAATACAGATAAATGGTGTTAACATTTTTATCGCTTTATTTGTTCACAACTCTTCAAATATATCATGTAGATTATTATTTATTAATGCATGTGAAAGAATATTCATTTCTGAACAAAATGGTGGTATTTTGAGGACTTAAAGTGCTTTGTTTTTTAAATGACTATTTTAGTAGAACCCACTTGAAATCTGCGCTCATCAAAAACGTTTTATGGTCAATGAGTATCGCTAATTAAAAGAATTAACTAAGATTATTTAATGTCTGAAATCTGCTGACTCAAATGAGTCAAAAAAAAAAAAAAAAAAAAAAAGGAAAGAAGTGAGAGAAAACGTCCAGCGATTTGTGAGCCGTATTATTTTTGACTGAGACAAAAAGTCGATTATTATTTTCATATTAATCCAGTGAAATTGAGCTTCAACGGTTCCATTGTAGACAGTGTTAACGGTTTCCTGATCGAGTTTTCAACTTTTCTCAGATACGTGGACAGATGATGAAATCTGCATCCTGCTTCACCGTTCTGAGCCAAGTTGGCCACAACAGCGTTTCTTCCAGCCCTTAGGTGGAACCAGACTGATGAATACGGCTCATTGATGCCAAAGAACACGACCGAATCAGCGAAGACATCTCACAAGAAGAGCCTACTGAGCGGAGTAATCGAGTAAAGAGGCGGCAAACACCGACACATTTAAGACGAACTGCTGCCAGTGAATTGTGAAGATGCAATCCAGACAGTAATGATCAAAGACTTCCAATCAGCGATGGTCTGCACCTCTCACCGGCCAGGACTCACACCGATAGAGGAGGATGGTACTAACAAGAGCTTGATAAACTCGGATCTTCGTAACTCGCTAAATCAGAAGGAAGGAAGAAAGGATAGACGAATAAATGAGTCATTGCATCGGGCTTGGTTCGTGTCAGATTTTACTTTTCTGCCTCCAGAGTTTTTTGTCGGAGTTATTGAGGTAAAGAGGTGGAGGATCCCCCCCGTCTCCTCCGCTTTGTAAATTTATTTACACTCAGGAAAATTAATTACAAAACCAACAAAACATGAAAAATAATAATCCGGCACTTTCCGATGACTCGATTATGAAATTCGCTTTGATTTTTATCTGCTGTGTGAAAATGAATCATAAGTCAGTCGAGTTCAATTCCAATAATCAATACATTTTTATACAAACATTTCAGAACTTTCACATGAGCATAACACGCAATGTTAAAGAGAGCGGTATCGATTTTATTATTTACTTTTCATAATATTTTTTTTTTTATTCCTTAATTTAAATTAAAGAGTTTTTTTTATGGTCAATAAAAAAAAAAAAACGATCAGGGAAAAATTGATCAATTAACCTTTTTGCTCATGTTTTGTAACGATGAAACTCTCAAAGGAAGTGCAAATGACAAAAGTGGCAATCAGTGTTCAATTTGGCCACAGCATGAGAAGTTCAAGTCCTATCAAAGCCATTCTGTTCACTTTTAATTAATATGAGATTTATACAAAACACAAACTACTTAACATTCGAAGGAATATTGTATTGGTATTGTAACAGTTTCATTATGACCAATATCTATATATCTATATTTATATATCAATTTCCATCTATTTCCATCTATTTCAATGTAGCAATATGTCTATCTATCATTCTACTAAAGTGGATTTAATCAATGTTTGTTCCCCTAAGGCGTTTTTCTTATATATTTTAACCACATGTTTATTCCATGTTAACCACATGTTTATTCCATGTTAACCACATGTTTATTCCATGTTTAACCCCATGTTTATTCCATATTTAACCTCATGTTTAACCACATGTTTATTCCATGTTTAACCACATGTTTATTCCATGTTTAACCACATGTTTAACCACATGTTTAACCCTTTAATGCTTTATTTTTTTTATACTGATTTGACATCAAAGACACCGATTACCGATTTAGCAGGTGTGCTGATTTGGTTATTTTGTTTAACGGCATATCAACCCTCCTCGGGTTATTTAATGCCGAATTCGGTCATTTTGGTGAAAGATTTTATGCTTCAATTTTTTTTTTTTATATATTCAAGTATTTATTCATGGTGTTTGGTTGAGTGAAAGGGTAGAGGGGAGGGAAAGGGTAGAGGGGAGAGAAAGGGGGAAGGGAGAGGAGAAAGGGGGAAGGGAGAGGAGAAAGGGGGAAGGGAGAGGAGAAAGGGGGAAGAGAGGAGAAAGGGGAAAGGGAGAGAAGTAAATTGTTTTTTGTTTTGTATTTTGCAGAAAATGATTGAGTTTTGCAAAGAAAAAAAACACAATAAAACATCAATGTTTGGTGCAGTTTGGGTCAGGAAGCCGATACCTTCAGACAGCCTGATCTGGTAGCACCAGAAGCGGGTGTGCTGATACAACATCATACTAATACCTACTCACACTTGCCAACAGGCTCGTTGCAGATGTGAAACAAGTTGCAGTTTGACACATTTTCGTTGAATATTATATTAAATAGGAATTTTGTTGGAATGTGTCATATTTGAAACAAAAGGTATTTTTAAGAGTTAAGATATTCCTTTGTTTGGGGATTGAGTTAGGTTTGCAAACTAAAAATCCATTTTAATTGTTCTAATAAGCTGCAATTTGCAACTTCATCACCAAGTCACCCTTTTCTTACTAAGTTTCTGTCTATGACTCTCTCACTCTATGTTGTTTGACCCCCTTCCTCTTATTTTATACAGTATCTCTCTCTTTGTTTTATTACCTTTGACTGTTAATAAGCTAACAGAAGATTGGAATAGTCCACCATAAACAATAGGGAATATCGCCACAGTATTTATAGTATTTTAACCCATAGCTGGAGAGAAACAGAAAGGGGGAGAAGGTGAATGAGAGAGAGGGAGGCATAGTGAACAGAAAGAGACTAATTTTGGATTTTTATTTATTTATTTTTTTTATTTTGAAAACTCACTTTTTCCGGATTCAAATAATCTAATCCCGAGCTCAATGGGTGACCCACCGGTTCACTTTTTTTTTTCTTTTTCCAAGTATCTATCTATATACATTTACCTCATTAACCTTTCCCTCCCTCTATCTCACACATTTTATACTATTTCGGTCACCTCCTTTTTTTTTCTTCTACCCCCCCACACTAGTGTCCCACTTTCTTTTTAACTTCTAACTCTCCCCACCCCCATTTTCTCTCCAGCTTTAACTCACTGTCTCACTCTGCCTTTCTTTTTCTCTAACTTTCTCATAATCCTTCTCTTTCTTTATATTCCCTTCCACTGCCCTCTCTCACTTTTCACTATCTGAGGTGTTAAAACAGGGGGGGGGGGGGGCACAACAACAACAACAATAATAACAACAACAATAAAAGCCGAGAGTTCATATATCTGCTTTACTCAATCAATGACAGAATCAATAAATTCACTAACTTCAGTCACAGTTGATGTTCGTGCTTCTTCTACACTTGAAGATGGCATTCAAAAAAAGGTGAGAGAGCACAGACGAGTTGAAGTTCACCGATGTAAGCCAGGTCTAACATTATGCAGGAATAAAAGACTGACTCCAAGAAGAAGAAAAAAAAAACTGATTCCAAAGAAAAGGGGGGGGGGAGAGATACCTGCTTCCAACAATCAGTCAAATAATTGAATAATCATAGCCATGGCAAGGCAAGCTCTTCGGTGCCATTCTCGAATAAAAAGAGTTAAAAGAAACTGTTCTTCGAGTTGATGACAATAATGAGTATCCTTCACATTCCATAATAAGGATAATATTAAACGGCTTTATTTAATATAAAATAAAACAAACAGGGGGCAGGGACTTACAAGTTAATAACAGTTTGCCCCACTCCCTCAACTATAAAAAATACAGGCTTAAATTGGAACATGAAGGAAAAGAAAAAGAAATTACATGTTCAGAAACATGAAGGGGGAAAAAAAAAAGAAGAAATTACATGTTCAGAAACATGAAGGGAAAAAAAAAAGAAATTACATGTTCAGAAACATGAAGAAAAAAAAAAAATCAGCAAAACAGAAATGCAATATACAGTAGGCCACCGCTATTCCGGGGGGGGGGGGGGGGGGGAGCGTTTCAGTCACCCCCCCCCCTCGAAAAGCGAAACTCCACCAATAGATTTTGATGCCTCAAAGTTCATTAAGAATCAGGTTTTTGTACATTAGCTTTTTGTGTTTTTTGCATGAAAGCCACCAAATTAAACCCTTTCTGTTTGCAAGTTGGTTGCTTTTCTTGAAATATTTCAGTTTCGTATAAAATTCGCGACACTTTGGATCACCAATGCTTTTGTATGAGCCGCATTTAATATGAATCCTATGGAATAATTCGCGTTTTTAATTGCATTTTTTCCCCCATATTGGCCTTAGTTGGCCTTAAATGATTATCATATTTGTAAGTTCTACCGAATTTATGACGAAAATGTTAAGTCGATGCTTATGCTGAAAATCTGAAAATTTGTGAAACCGCGAATGATGAGTTTGCGAATAGTGGGGTTACACTGTACTATAGCATGTGGTAATGCAAAAACACACACATAATAAAAACAGGCTTAGACACACACACACACACACACACACTAATGTACTTCACTTCTTTACTAACTCACGGTTTGAGAGGTAGGGGAGAACTTTAGTTGAACACTCGGATATCTATGTATCTCATATAGAGATCAACTGTTAGCCCCAGGGGTCTCAGCAATGGCAACAAGTGTAGGTTTTACCACACAGAAGTGGAGTGTGTTAGCCACTTGGCATCCAGTTATAAGGTTCTGCTGGGGGACGGCTACTATACAATGCGACACAATTGAGTGTGTAAATATCTACACTGGACCATCTGTAAAAAGTTTAAATATCCAGTGTAGCAGCAAGTAATGGGAACCTATACACGAAAGAACAGTTGGAAATAAGTCATACACCATCCACTATGACTATGTAATCTCTACAGCTACATATCTAGAAAACGGAGCTGTTAAACCTGACAGTGATATAGGACAAAAAGGAGAAAGTAGCAACCCTAGTTGAAGTCAGTGCCCCTAATGATGCTGGCTTAAACAAAGCTGAAAGGGAGAAGATAACGAAATACCAAGGTCTTATGTACGACATGAAAAGAAACTGGAATCTCAGGAAGATCTCCATCATCCCAGTAATTATAGGAGCAACCAGACTAATGAAGAAGAATTTCAAAAACTATCTGGCGAATATACCCGGTGAAGCAAGTGCAAGAAAGATACAAATAATTGCACTTAAAGGGACGGTTAGAATCTTACAAAGATCTCTCAGTTGGAGTGTCTGAAATAGCAGGTGAAAGCCTGGCATCTGGTAGGATGCCCCCATTCCGAGCAAAAACGAAATGATAATTTTTTTTTTAAAGTGATATATATATATATATAGGAATACCAGGTGCTGTATGTGCTCTCTGCTTATCTCGGCATTGTTTCCAGTCGTCTTGTACTACTACTTGCCATTGGAATCAAGCAATGCCGACTCAGGAGAGCGGTTGTTTGGGATTGCGCAACCCTTGCAATTACAAATTCACGCTCGGGCAGCCCCAGGTGGGGCACTCATACATCAAAATCGACGGGAGAGTCCATCATATATATATATATATATATGAGAGAGTTTGAATGCCCACTAGACACCATCCTCAAGTGTCTTCAGTCTCTCTGTACAAGGGTTTGTCAGGACAACCTGACGTAAGGATACTTCACCCTACAAGTAAACCCTGACCAAATATTCAAAATAACATAGTATTCAAAGCCCAATAGTAATGTTACCTCAAGTAACAGCACAAGCTGGATACTCCACCAGACGAGATGAATTCTTGTCCTGGAAACCGGCAAGACCAAGAAAATATCACAAGAAAGATATACTGTAACATAGTCAACTGGTCAATTGGGGAGAGGAAAATTCATGTTCTTAACTTCTTTACAAACTCAACGCTTGAGAGGTGAGCGGTAGAGGAGAATCTTGATTGATCACTCAGATATCTAAGTATCTCATATAGAATTCGAGTGTTAGAAATCAAGGGGCTTGTCCTGCGGATATATATTATGATAAATAAATACATATCTATACATTTGTAGCAATGTTTTCAGAGAGGGGTTCCTTTAATTTCATTACAGGCTTACAATATATATATATATATATATATATATATATATATATATATATATATTAAATTCCCGAAACAGTTTTTCATGGTAAACAACTGATGATCCCTTAAATAATGTTAGAAGCAAACTAATATAATAACTGTAAAAACTAAATTGACTTACATGAGTGATTTTCCACTGAACGACTTGGGACTTAAGGTTTTTTTTGTTTTGTTTTTAGTTTTAATGGTTGAGAAACTTCCGAGACATATATATATATATATATATATATATATAAAATATGCAACTAAAAGTATACTTTTAGAGGATAGAACCTATAGTGAAATGGTTTAAGCTCAATAAACGAGATAGAGCAATTATAAAAGATAGATGAAAGAAGAGAGATAAAGATGTACGAATGACAAATCTATTTCAACTTAGATTGTTCAATGCAAGGTGTACTTGGTAAAAACATGTTTATTTTTCTTTCCTTAAGCGAAGGCTTTTCAAAGATTAAAATCTTATCATCAGAGGAATTACATAGATGGATAAGTTTTGAATTTTGGCTTTTCCACTGCCAACTTATCCATCTATGTAATTCCTCTGATAAGATTTTATTCTTTGAAAAGCCTTGGCTTAAGGAAAGAAAAATAAACATGTTTTTACTGAGTACACCTTGCATTGAACAATCGAAGTTGAAATAGATTTGTCATTCGTACATCTTTATCTCTCTTCTCAAATAGTTGATAGGAAAATTCTTGCAATATTTATATGATAGATTATTCACTCATAGACTAGCAGCTAATCAGAACCCAGAGAATTGACTTGCCTGCCCATCTAAACATAATGAAACATCCCAACCTTCTTATAAATCAACTTTCTAGGCTTCTATCTCAGTTTATTTAGTTGGTGCTCAACTGGTGAGACAGCTGAGCACTGACTAAATTCAATATAAGCGATGGTTTCTATTTAACCAATAGATGGAGGACTGATAGGTACTACCACTTTGGGTGAGAGTGGACCTGGGAATAGTGATAATTACAAGGTGACTCCACTCCTACAAAGAGCTCCCAAACTGGGGCTTCCCTACTAGATGTACTTTGGTCATATGCAGAGTCTTTTTAATAAGCAGAAGAAACTAATAGTAGCCATATTGGATTGTGATAAAGAAAGACTTTATTTACCAATCGGATAATAAATAAATCCGTCTAGAGAATCTTTGTACGCTTTGTACTTTAAAATTATCTCCCTTGTCAAGAGAAATTTTGAAGCATGATTGATCTGCCCTTGAGAAAAAGTAAGACAGGATTATCTGCCCCTGCATAGATCAGAGGATCACAACAGAGAGAAATTCAAAATGGAGGATGCTACCAAAATCGTCTTAGCGGCAGACAATCCTTCCTCATCATAGTAATTTCTTCAGTTGTAAAATTGTTAAATAAACCATTTATCTTTTTGATCTCCATAGAATCGTTTTCATCCATTTATTTCATCATATTTGTGTTTCATCACTCACACACTCTTCACGCCAAAGATCATACCCAGAATCGTTTTAATATGGAGTTTCCATGACAAGCAGAAGAAATTAATAGTAGCCATATTGGATTGTGATGAAGACTAACTTAAGAGATTCTATTTAACAATCACTTTCTCTACAAGGAAAAATCATTCTTATGCCAAAAAAGTGTGGGCTTGAAGATAATTTAGCTTGACATATGAAAGCCGGAAGCAAATTAAAAAAGATATTTTCTATTGGATTGTTTGTCCAGAACAGCTGCTTTATGAAGTATAAACGGTGAATGGTGCATTCTTTGAAAGGCACACAAAGAAAAATGTGTATGGCTTGATGGTGGAGCATACAAATAAAATCTGAACGGAAGAAGAAGCTATGCGAATCAGTAGAGGAGAAGGAGGATGAGAAGGAGGAGTAAGAGGAAGCCGAAAGTCTGAGAAAAACGGGGACGGGGGTATTGATTTTTTAATAAAATGTTCAATTTTTCTTAAGAGGTAAAACAACAAACGGTGGTGGTTTGTTGCTGGGGGGTTAGTGGAGGAGGAGGAGGAGGAAATGCATTGGTGCACTCAAGAGAAAGTATAATACAATATTAAAATATTTTTTAGGAGAGAAACATTCGATACATCATGTTAGAACAGCAGGTAAAAGTGCTCATCTGGTGGTAGTGGGAGTAACAGTTATATATATCCTTTTGGCCGGGATCAAAGTGTAGTATCTGTTCCGATGGATACTGCACCCCATAGACTGGTATTGTCTTGGCCTTCGTGGTTTGATTTACGCCTGTCTGAGGGTTTGTCCTGTGCAGTTCTAGGAGGTCCACCCTCTCAGGCTTTGCCTCCCCTCTTTGGGGAGGAGTAAGTTTATTGCTTACTGCTTGAGGCGCCCCTATCGGGGAATGCCGACGGGGCTGCCCAGACATTTTTTGTAGGCCAGAGTTCTCACCTTCTCGGGCACTGGCTTTTCAAATCCCACTTTCCCGACCTTGTATCACATCTTACCTTGTGGGAGGAAGATAAATAACACATATATATATATATATATATATATATATATATACACACACACACACACTAGTAGAACACATGTCCCAGGACAAGTATAAGCAATAAATATAGCATTAGTTTTAAATTTTAACTTTTTTTTTTTTCTTTCTTAGGGGGATTTGGTACTGGTTCGGTGTCACCCCCCCCCCACACACACACACACACTCATAAATGGTATAGTTTTAAAAAAATAATAATAATGTGCCCATGTTACCCACCCTGTTGCCTAGAATATATATTCTATAATGATGAGTTCACGATATGAACATTCAAACGCAAAATTAGGATTAGACAGGTATTTCCTTTAGAAGAATATTATCAGGAAAAAGTAAATCTATAAAAAAAATAAATGTAAATTAAAGGCACTTCAGTTTTTTTCCAGCTAATCGCGTGAACTTCTACGCACTGACGAAGCCTCCAAGAAAAAAAAACGTTTATATTTTGTATATCATGAAAATGTATGTTATTGAGAAAGGCAGAAACAATTGTATGCTAATAAATATATATTGTTTTGATGAATATATGGAAAACTGTTCCTGAATTAACTAAGGTTTCATATGATGCGTGCGTGCAGGATAATGTCCGAAACAAATCATTATGAATTTTGTAATATATATTCTTAAAAATACGGTTTGTAACATGGGCACATTATTTCTTTTGTAAATGTTAACATTTAGAGGGTGTGTGTGTGTTTATATATATATATATATATATATATAATTTTTTTTATATAATTTTTTCTCTTTATGAACCGATCATTATGAATTTTTTTTATATATATTCTCGGCAACCCGGTGAGTAACTGGGGCACATTATTTTTTTGTAAACTTTATCATTTCGGGAGTGCACCCACCCAAACTCACACTCGCCCTCAAAATACTTTTAAAATAAATTAAATACCAACAAATTAAGAAAAGAATTGCTCTACATAAAATTTTGAGTTATATTAAGTAATACATTTTTAAAAGGATCGGTGCACGCGTGTGAGAGCCAATATTAAGTATGTGCTTGGTAAAATACTAAACTACTGAACTTGTTATGAATTATGGAATATTTATTTTAGGCAACAGGTTATGTTACGTAGGCACATTATTGTTTTTTAACTATACTTTTTCGGAAGGTGCAACCGAACCCGTACCATACTCCTAAGAAGAAGGAAAAAAAACATTAAAATTTAAAACTAATGCCATATTTATTGCTTATACCCGTCCTGGGACAGGTATTTTATCAGGAATATTATAAGGTAATATAATATATTGCATATACATTTTTTCCGTATTTACTTCAACAGTACTCAATACGTGAGTAGACCTTAGTAGTAGTAGTATTTAAAATATATTTATAGCAAGTAAGCTACATATAAACGTTTATGCTTCATTCCCAAAGGAAATCATCAGGTCAAATGTGTGGATGTATGGTTTGTGGTTGTTTTTATATCTAAGTAGTGTTTACTTTAGCTAGAAAATGTTCCTGTGTAGCTTACTTGCCATAAATGTATTTTAATACTATTATTATATATATATATAATTGGTTTTATGTTCACTTTATTAACACATTTGAACTTGATCAATTATATATATATATAAAATGTTATTACGCGACTACTTATCAAAGCCAAAAACCACTTGAGGATGAGGGTTAATAAGATGGATAGATTGAGGGTTGAATGATGATGAATACTATGAGAGGATTGAAGATCTCCACATACCACTCACTCAAAACAGCCAACCCAGAAAGGATAAAATAAGAGAAAAGTTATAAGGCCGTCAGAAATCTTTCTACTCTCCATGTATCTGCTAGTGTGTGTGTGTATATATATATATATAGATATATATATATATATAGATATATATATAGAGAGAGAGAGATGTATATATAATAAATATCTGCTTTGTTTATTATCTATGTACGTATACGTTTCGTCCTTTATAATCGTGACTCATCAGCATAGAGATATTACTATTCACTACTGGTCATGCGATTCGAAACCCCGGATTCCGAGTATTTTACAACTCAAATCCCGACATCTAAAACCACTGGGCCACCGCTGAATAGCAAACAAACAGTGATAATTTTAACACTTTATCCGGCAGCTTGACGTCATAAGAGCGTTCTACTTAATGAAACGGACGATGCATTTATAGCTAGCGACGTCATGCTGTGTTAATACTACACTTACAGTGCCCATCTAGACGGGTTTTCTAGGGGCTATAAATAATAAATATACTAATATATATATATATATATATATATATATATATATATATATATATATTAGTTTTGGGACAATTAATAGAAATCTGGAAAATCAGAACTTTTAGAATTGGAATCTGAAAAACTTTAACCTAATTTCCAATTCCAAAAACGATTCTTTATTTTATTTTATTTTTTTTTGTTTTTGTTTAAAACTTAATTTTCCATCGCTGGTACTAATGATAAAATGATGTTTATTGTTTATAAACTACCAGTAAAACTATCATAACAACGAATTTAGGTAAAAATGGCACCGGAAAAAAATGGCACAGGTAAAATGGCACTAATGGATAAATCGAAAAAACTGGCACAAGTGAAAAATATAGATGAAAACCTCAGAATGAGTTTATCAAATCACTATTTTCAATCAATTATGAGGAAAAGATTAAAGAAAAAATAGTTAGAAAGATCGAATTATGTAATGTACGCCCTCCGCCCACAAATGTACTTATACTTTTTAATTTTCAGATTACCGTAAAATCCTGTGTATATATTTTTTTCAAAAAAATAAAAATAAAATAAAAAATAAAATTTAAAAACTCTAAATATTAAGAAATTTAAAAAGAATCGGAATCGGTAATTGTATCGGAATCAGAAATTTAGAAGAGAATTGGTAATTGTATCGGAATCAGAAATTTAGAAGAGAATCGGTAATTGCATCGGAATCAGAAATTTAGAAGAGAATTGGTAATTGCATCGGAATCAGAAATTTAGAAGAGAATCGGTAATTGCATCGGAATCAGAAATTTAGAAGAGAATCGGTAATTGCATCGGAATCAGAAATTTAGAAGAGAATCGGTAATTGCATCGGAATCAGAAATTTAGACGAGAATCGGTAATTGTATCGGAATCAGAATTTAGAAGAAAATCGGTAATTGCATCGGAATCAGAAATTTAGAAGAGAATCGGTAATTGCATCAGAATCAGAAATTTAGATGAGAATCGGTAATTGTATCGGAATCAGAAATTTAGACGAGAATTGGTAATTGTATCGGAATCAGAAATTTAGAAGAGAATTGGTAATTGTATCGGAATCAGAATTTAGAAGAGAATCGATAAAAATATTGGAATCATCCCATCACTAGTATTATATATATATACACATACATACATACATACATATGAGGATAAAATACACAATATATCATAAAATGAAAAGATGTTGAGACAGAATGTATGAAAGACAGAAAGGAAAAACAATTAAACACATGAAGAAATTAAAAAAAACTAGAGGTTTGACTGGTTCCGTTCTTTTTCTGAAGACGTTCATTGATCCAAACGAAATCGGTCAAATCTCGCGTTTTTTTTTTTTCTTTCTGTCTTTTATACGAGATGGAAATATGTAATGAAAGGGGGGGGTGAAGCCTAATATACAGACTTTCGCCGCTTTGTAGATAAGCGAATTATAAGTGAAATAGCGCTTTCAAACCAATCAAAGCAAATTAACTAAAATAAAAGAACCTTTTTGAAGTGAAGCCGTCGTCCATCTGTCTAATCAGCTTAATTATGCAAAAAGATAGAATAATCACCTTTGAAGTAAAATATTAATTCAATCCTCTTTTGTTCCGCGTTTATTTCCATGATACTCGTCAGACAATCAAAGAATATATTAAGCACCAATACGATATATAATTATAAGATAACATATTTATGCATTTTTTTGTTTTACATATAAACGTTATAAGTATTTTATTTTAAAACTATACATTACACTATCTGTTTCGTGTATTGCGGTTTCATCGATCTGGAAATGCCGATTCTTGGGTAGGAACTGTCTTAGATTATTAAGCAGAATCTTCAGCCTCGTTCAGTAGGCAAAGAATTTAGATTCTAAAGTTTAGAAAGATGGGGAAAAAAAAAATCACAATTCATTGGTTCAAGGCAAGTGCCCACTTTTGGTTCTCCATAACAGATAAATACCGTTCGTAAAGAACTGTCTGTTGTTATTGTTTGTTTAAGGGAGATTTTTTTTCTAATTTTTTTTATTTAAATTTTATTTAAAAGGCGTTTTTATTTGTGTTCAAAGGGATTTTTCCATGTATTGTTTTCCTTTCTCTCACGATTTCCAATATTTTTTGTACTGGCTCGGGTGCGTATTGCTAAAAACTGGTGTATAATGACAATACGGCCCTTCCGAAATATCTATCCAGGCTAAACATTTATATTTGGGAAATAGATCAAACAATGATCCTTATATTTAATGGGTATCTTATATAATGAGCAAGAGCTATAACAATGTTCCCAAATACAGAGTGGGCCAAAATAAGGGTCCTATCTTTAAATTTGAATAACTTGAATTTGAATAACTTCCACAAAATAAAAGTTAAACTCACCAAACTTTATGTGTGTGTAGACTGACCCTTCCGAGATTTTTTGAAATAAACAAAACAAATTTTAGCCGAAAAACACTTCTTAAAACTTACAAAAACTAAAGTATTGTTTTTTACACTGTTTTGAGTTTTTTAAGCAAAAATAATGTTTTCTAAATGAGGGTACGTTCCTTAGGGCTAATACGGCTCATGCTTGCTTCAGAAGGGGTCCTTTACTTATTCTAAAAAAAAAAAAGAAAAAAAAAAAAAAAAAAAAAAAAAAAAAAAAAAAAAAATCAATAAATAAAAAAGTTATGAATTTTTAAAAATAGGACCCTTATTTTTGCCCACCCTGTATATAATATGTTTTGTTAAACAAGACTGACAGAGTCATTCTTTTTTTCAGTTGGCAGGGATCAAAGTGTAGTATCTGTACCAATGGATACTACACCCTGTAGATCGGTATCGTCTTGGCCTTTGGGGCTTGATTTCTGGCGGTCTATAGGTTTGTCCTGTGCAGTTCTAGGAGGTCCACCCTCCCAGGCTTTGCCTCCCCTCTTTGGGGAGGAGTAAGTTTCTTGCTTACTGCCTGAGGCGCCCCTACCGGGGAATGCCGACAGGGATGCCCAGGCATTTTTTGTAGGCCAGAGTGCTCAAATTCTCGGGCGCTGGCTTTTCAAATCCCACTTTCCGACCTTGTGTCACATCTTACGGCTGTGGGCTTCCTCTACCATGCTAGAAAACTGACATTATCCTATATCTCTACAAAGCCACCATCCGGCCATGCATGGAGTATTGTTGTCATATCTGGGCTGGTGTACCGTCCACTAGTCTCTCCCTCTTAGAAAAGGTCCAAAAAAAAAAAAAAAAGAGTATCTAATACGTCCCTCACTATACACCAAGCTCCATTCGCTGTCACATTGTCGCAATGTTTCATCGTTGTGCTTGTTTTACAAATACTTCAATGGAATGTGCTCTGATGAACTTGCTGCTCTGGTGCCTCCTCAACGTAAATACACTCGACCAACGCGACAATCAGCTATGTGGAGGTCCCCAGATGCCAGGAAGCCTTCTACTCCAATAGTTTTGTTTTTTTTCCAAAATGTTGGCTTTTGGAACTCCCTCACTGCTCCCTGTTTCTCCAACTGTACCGACATGCAGAAATTTAAAACTAATGTGAACAAACATCTCATTGCACAGCTCCCAACTTAAGAGGACCCCTTAAACTTTCACCCTAATTCTCAGTAACAACTTTTCTTATTTGGGGGGAACTAAGTTAAAAAAAAAAAAAAAAAAAAAAAAAAAAAAAAAACGAACAAAAAAAACTCTTATTCCTTTTCAAGTTTGAAAATGCCGGGTCTCCTATTTATTTATATATATATATATATATATATATATACAGGGTGGGCAAAAATAAGGGTCCTATTTTTAAAAATTCATAACTTTTTTATTTATTGATTTTTTTTTTTTTTAAGAATAAGTAAAGGACCCCTTCCGAAGCAAGCATGAGCCGTATTAGCCCTAAGGAACGTACCCTCATTTAGAAAACATTATTTTTGCTTAAAAAACTCAAAACAGTGTAAAAAACAATACTTTAGTTTTTGTAAGTTTTAAGAAGTGTTTTTCGGCTAAAATTTGTTTTGTTTATTTCAAAAAATCTCGGAAGGGTCAGTCTACACACACATAAAGTTTGGTGAGTTTAACTTTTATTTTGTGGAAGTTATTCAAATTCAAGTTATTCAAATTTAAAGATAGGACCCTTATTTTGGCCCACCCTGTATATATATATATATATATATATATATATTAGGTATGTTTGTATAAATAAATAAAAATTATATCTATCAGCTCTATTTAATATTGAGCACTTTTATAAACACCGTAAGAATTTATATATATATATATATATATATATATATAGTGCGTCAGGGTATGTTGAAAAGAAATCATAAAGTGCCCAATCCTAAGAAGGGAGCGCTAAAATACAAGTAGACCTTTACTGTGTGGAAACGGCCCTTAAAACCCATTTCAATTTTCATTTTTTCAAACCATCTTCATTCTGTGAGTATTTATTTACTCCTCTCCAGGAGTTAGGCACAAGGCCAGTTTTATCTTACTCCCACAAGTAAGATGTGACCCAAGGTCGGGTCAGGAAAGTGGGGTTTGAAAAGCCAGCGCTCGAGAGGTGAGCACTCTGGCCATTAAAAATTGCCTGGGCAGCCTCGTCGGCATTCCCCGGTAGGGGCGCCTCAGGCAGTAAGCAATAAACTTACTCCTCCCCAAAGAGGGGAGGCGAAGCCTGGGAGGGTGGACCTCCTAGAACTGCACAGGACAGACCCATAGACCGGCGTAAATCAAGCCCCGAAGGCCAAGACAATACTAGTCTATGGGGTGCAGTATCCATCGGAACAGATACTACACTTTGATCTTAGCCAAAAGGCCATTGGTATTTGAAATAGGCTTTAAGGGCCTTTTCCAAACAGTAATGGTCTACCCGTGTCAATGAAACCATGGTACGTCTCTGGAATATGTAATGTATAGTTTTTAAATAAATAATATTTATATACATATATATATATATATATATATATATATATAAATACATCTTAAAAGGGTTAGGGTTAAAAAGACAAAGTGAAACAATTCAGTACCGTTAGATGTAAAATAATTTTTTTTTCATTGGCCTAATACAAAGAGTGATCCTTTGCAAGAGAAGGTTGGGCAATCAAGTGTAAACAAAATCACAAAGTCTGTCAAGAGTCATCTGTCTGCAAAGTGTAGTAGTAAAGAATTTAAAGGCAATAGGGAAACAAGTAACGTGGCGGGGTGGGTGGAAGCGGATAAACACAGGAGAGAGATGGGAGAACAAATGGATGAAGGGAAGAATGAAGAAAAAAAAAAGAAAAAAGACACGAAAACCAGAAAACACAGGGAAGGCTGTGAGAGAAAATGGAGGCACAAAGAAAAAACAGAAAAATAGATATTGAAACATGTGATGTGTTCGATTGTAAATGGTTATTCGAGATATATCATTTTGTTCAATCAAACGAAATAAACAGTTTTCGATCCACAGGTATATATATATATATATATATTTATTAATTATTTCCCTGTTAATTTGACTTTGTAATGTTATTTGACCTACTCTTTCAATGAACCAAAGCATTTGCACTACTTGACGCATAGTTTCAGATTAACATAAAATAGTTTCAGATTAACATAAAATAGTTTCAGATTAACATAAAATAGTTTCAGATTAACATAAAGTTTCAGATTAATATAAAATATCAGCCAACAGTCCATCGTCTAGGAATAATAGACCATTAGTCAAGGATGATAACGTGTCTATTATGGGATACACTTTAATTACGGAAGGTCTAAATACTAAATACTCAGGAAATGGCACTATTTGATTCTATTACAAATGTTGAGTCAGTAGATATTTATCTACCTCCCACAGCGGTAAGATGTGACACAAGGTCGGGAAAGTGGGATTTGAAACACCAGCGCCCGAGAAGTTGAGCATTCTGACCTACAAAAAATGCCTGGGCAGCCCCGTCAGCATTCCCCGGTAGGGGCGCCTCAGGCAATTAGCAATAAACTAACCCCTTCTCAAAGGGTGAGAAGACAAAGCCTGGGAGTGTGGACCTGCTAGAATTGCACAGGACAGACCCATAGACCGGCGTAAATCAAACCCCGAAGGCCAAGATAATACCAGTCTATGGGGTGCAGTATCCATCAGAACAGATACTACACTTTGATCTTGGCCAAAAAGCCGAGAATGAGTCAGTAGACTAAATGATAGAAACAAAAAAAAAAATGTCCTGGTCCTACAGACTCCAACTCCTGATATTTACGAAACGTTAAAACGACTCACACTGACTCCCTAAACTCTAAAACCGTCCAACTCCACTCTCTTGTTTCTGAAGCTTAAATGACAAAAATTACATACGACTTCGACTAGAAGGTTCCGAAGTTCAAAGAAATACACGTGTAAAAAGTCGAAGGTTACAATCTACCGAAATGTTGTGGATATAATAACCAAGCTGAGAATATTAGTCCGAATAATCTTTTATAATATAAAGGTCAGTTGTCTGTGTGTGTTTATGTATGTATGTCCAGCTAAAACAAAAAACAAAAACAAAAAAAAAACGACAAAACAAACACCCACAAAGTTGGCATTTTCTTGATCGGCGTTTCCCTGGGTGAATAATATCTCAAATTTTTTTTTTAAATTCATTCTTTGACTCTAAACTGGCGGCACAGATTTCGTCAGGGGAGGGGGGGGGGTCTGTTTTCCAGCCATTAACTAAAGGGAAGTAATTCTGATTTTTTTTCAAGGAGTTATTTCCCTTACACCGACTCATTCATTAAAGAATCTATAAAAGGATGTGTGTATATCCAGAGAGAGGAATGGGCTGGGTGGAAAAGATAGAGGGGCGGGGGAGAAACAAAGAGAGATAGAAATTTTAATAGAAATATGCTACACTTTTGCCCCGGGCAACGCCAAGTAACCCTGCTAGTACAAAATAAGGTAAATAAAAAAATTGTAAAAAAAAAAAATCACAAAAAAAAAAAACTTCTTTTTCAGTAATCTTTGTTTTCTCACCTGAAACGAAATACGATATAGATAAATTCAATATATTTCCTTCCTTCCTTCCACATATCCAAGAAGTAACTTCGATTCTTTTCATAATTTACCAATACCACCTGCACGTTGGCTATTTTTGGATTTACTTCCTATTTCTTAAAACATTTTATTATTACCATTTTACAATCTATATTCCTCAAAAGACTTACAAATGAATATGTATTGTGCGGCCTTTAATCTAGAACAGCCAGGTGTATTTCATGCGGCCGTTTGATTACATCTTGCAATGTCTTTTGCATTCCAATACAACAGACAACAATAGAGACTAGTCTATGTCAGAATCTTTTTGGAGATGAGGAAGAGACATCTTAGTACTATATATCTTAGTACTATACACATCTTAGTACTATATACTAGCTCACTTTGCTGGTTAACTATCGCTTTACAAAGTTTGCTACTTGTGTCTTAGGGGAAGTCTAATGTCTCACAAGTCAATCAATTAAAATACATGAACGTTCATAACATACCTTGATGGCCGTTAGTTTCTTCACATGACCTCGTCTGACCGAGAAAACGCCATCTACACTACAAACAATTTCGTTCATACCCCGAAAATAAGGACCAAGACGGGACAACGGTTGAAGACAAGAAAAGGTTTCGTCTGGGATCGTCTGTTCTCAATAATTGACGTGTGTTGAGATAGAGAGGTCGATAATCAAAGGCACACTTCCAATGGGTATCCATTGTCTCTCAAAACTGAAAGGAAGACTATATAGCCTGCATCAAGTGTAAGTAAAGGTTGTAGCAGTTTAGGGACAACATCCCCTTCTTTACAAGGTATAGTATATACCTCCCCTCTGAGGGGAGGTATAATGTCTCACAAGTCACAATTAAAATACATGAGCGTTCATAATATACCTTTCTATGTTATTCGTTCCTTACAGTGATCTTGCTCGACTAAGGAAACGCCACCTGCAAACAAGTTTGTTCATCTTCTGAAAATAAGGACCAAGACGAGACAACGGTTGAAGACAAGAAGAGGTTTATTCGTCAGCACACAGGAGGTCGAGCTGACACCCGAGTACACTAAGTTAACCCCAACTGAACCTTATTTCCTGTTATTCTCAACTAACAAAATTATACTCGCCCGGTATTTAACACTTGAAACATTAAAATAATAAACATTTCATTCTTAACTTTGTTGTAAACATGAAAGAATTTTTTTTCGAATTTATTTATAGAGATAATATTAACATTTTGGTAATTTTGATACAAATTTATTTAGATTTTCATGTGACCATAAAAGAAAAAAAGAAATGAATTCGCCTTTTTATTTGCAATTTAGATCACAACTTGTTGAAAAGCAAGCCCCTCTAAAGAAATAAAGGCACTTCTGCTGTATATGTTTAGCAGCACATTTTCTTTCCTTTTCCTGAAAATAAGGGGAGATAATTCAACCGGAAGTCATTTTTTATTTTTTTTTATTGTATAAATTAAAACATAAAAAAAAGCAACGCTGATTTCTTTTTGGGTATAATATAACAGTTAGCAACTTTTTTATTATTATATGAATTAAAAATTTCTGAAAAGTCAACAATGATTTTTTTTATTATAATTGGAAAGTTTTGATTGGTGGAAGTTTTGTGAATTCTGAGTGAATGGTACTTGGAGGAAAAAAATGGAACTCTTCAATTTCGATTTCTAAATCAGCAGCTGCTAAACATATACAGCAGAAGTGCCGAAATAAACATTTTAAAACAAATGCTAAATATTTGTCCAAGAAATAAATCAATACTGTGAAACAGAACTATTTGTTATATTAACATCAAAACAATATTTAAATTAAAAAACAATAACAAATAATAGTTAATTAATAAAATGTCCTTTTTCAAAACCAATATGCAAATTAGTTAACCTTGCGACTGATATCGCATGTACATAAGCAGTGTATAAAAAAAGATGTTACGTCTATTGTATAAAGTTGAATTAACTTGAAATACAGCGCATTGGCTTTACCGTTAGTGCGAAAAATGGACCCAACTTCTGCATTTATTTATTCACTGAATTTATGTCTGTCTATTCATCAATATAGTTAAGTGTTGGGTCGTTAAGTTTAAATGGCATGGACCTGCTTGGTCCAGGAGCACCAGCCTCCGATTTCAATGTATCACTTTTTAGATCAAAATTGTTAATTGTATGTTAGATGTAAAGTAAGATTTTGCCCTATTTGGTTGACCAGTATAGCTTCATAAACAAAAGCTTCATAAACAAAAGCTTCATAAACAAAAGCTTCATAGAAGATTCTGATTCGTATGTTATCAAGTCTGGTTATTGGTACATGTCTCCCCAAGCAATTTTAGTCTTGTTCGAATTCAGGGATTTTTATATTTTATTCACGCAGCCGTTTTCTCTTTGCTTACTAATATCAGTGCGAGAGTAGGAGTAACTAATCTCCCCACACGAAGTCCTCATCCTTCGACCCATAACTGTTTAAGAAATTTGATAGAAATCTAATTATGATCACTTTTTTCGTATTACACTGCGCTTTACTCACTTCATTATATATGTGTGTGTGTGTGTGTGTGTGTGTGTGTGTGTGTGTGTGTGTGTGTGTCTTGGAAGTTTCTCAACCATTAAAACTATGAGAAAAAAAAACAAAAAAACATTTTAGTCCTAAGTCGTTCGGTGGAAAATCACGTTTTCTGGTTTGCACCCCCAGGGGGTCAAAAATGCCCCAAATTATTGCATTTTACACTCATCACATACAGAGGGGGGACCATGCGCGCGGCTTGTTAAAAATGTGCTGATATTGGTTGGTGCTTAACGACCTTTCAACCATTATCAGGTCAAAAAATGTGCTGATTAGATACGATTGAACAGTGATTATCGATCTCTCTCCCCCTCAACAGGTAAGTGATTTGGAACTAAGATCAAGGTGAATAAACCTCCTCTGTCTCCAACAGTTTTGTCTTGACTTGTTCATTTTTGCAAGTATAAATAAGGGGCTTTGATTTCAGGCAGCAATCCCTCTGTAAAGGTAGATCACCGCAGAAGCGCGTACAAGAGGAACGACCGGCAATCACGGTATAGATACAATTTGTGAACATTAATGTTTCTGTAACGATCGCGACAATTTGGTTTTCTGAACGTATAGCACAATGATGAAATGCAGCATTCATATTTTTCTTTGGTTCAAAACTTTCAGGTGGGATTTCGCATAATGACTGGTTCACCTATCAGGAACGACACCTTCAACTTAATTTCCTGTGATCATGGGAAAATTTACATAAAACAGCCATAATGAGGATTAAAATAGGGTTTTATGAGCAGAGATTAATCATGATACGTGACTTTTGGCTTTAACGTTTAACTTTGAAGTTTTAATTTCTGGTTTAAATTCAAGTTTAAATTAATCATTAATGATTAGTCAGAAAAAAAGGGGCAGGCGGAAAAAAGGGGTGGCGGGGGAGGAGGTTGGCGTGATTAAAGTAAAGTTATGAGCAAATGTTTCATAAAATCTAAGTTAATTAAATTTTAAGAACTCGTATATTTTAGAAAGAATATTTTTTTTAAATTTTATTAGGATCAATTGTATTTGAGGCACCCCAGAATGAGAAATGATCAAAAGGACACATTTTGCCTTGACACTGATCTTTCTTTTCTTTTTTTTAAGTGAGAGGGGGGGGGGTATAAAAGTTTCACTAATAATCTAAAATTTACAAGTTTTGTTATATGCAAATTTTTTTATTCAAAAAAGTTTTTATTTACAAAACGTTTTGTTTTGTAAACTTTGGAGATTTATAAAAAAGTTCAAATTTTTTTTATTAAAAAAAAAAAAGTTACAAACTTTTTTGAAACAAACGAAACAAATTTAAACAACAAAAAAAAACATTTAAATAAATTGATTTTGTGCCCCTAAGGTCTGTAAAACATCTCAATGAGCTGTTTTGATGTTTAAAAACAAATTTTAAAGATCTTATCTCAAGGTTGAAAGTCTTGGGCCATTTGTTAAACATCTCCAATAACAGCAACATTCTAAACACATTAAAAGCTACATGTTTTTACAACTTAAAAAGGAAAGAAAATTAAAGATATTACGGATAATAATAAGCAGTATCCGTTATCTCTATAAAGCCACCATTCCCCCCATGCATGGAGCATTGTTGCCACATCTGGGCTGTCTCTCCCCCTTGGATAGGGTACAAAAAATTAGTTTCTAACCTAATATGTACCACACTGTCTGCCAAGCTCCAGTCTCTGTCACATCGCCGCAATATTTGATCGTTTTGTTCGTTTATAAGTTTTGCTTAAATAAAAAGTTGTGTAAATAAAACTACGTATTTGAAGAGTTCGAATTCAAGACGCGATAAATCCAATCCGTTTGAATTGAAACATTAAACAATAAAAAGGTAAAATATATTAAAAGCTCATTTTAACGGAAAGCAAAAAGAAATTATCCTGGTATCATATTTTGATAAGCAGGATTCCATGGTGTGGTTGAGCGTTGAAATGCAACACGTTTTATAGTAATAGCTTCGTAATTTTGAAAAATGGTGTTTATCCCATTTTGCATTCAAACTCTTCATTGTTTTTTTTTTTAATTTTATTATGCTTGAAAATAAATTAATAAAAAAAAAACATTAGTAAAACTTTCGTAAATACCCCCCCTCCCTCCTTTTGTAATGGAAATCTGTGAAAGCAAATTATAAATGTGCATATTATTTCGATTATGATTCAACTAGAAGGAAAAAAATATTTTAAAAAATCAGTGTTACGGCAAAATGTGTCCTTTTGGTCGTTACTCATTCTGGGGTGCCTCAAATACAATTGATCCTTTTATTATCCAAAGTCAGAGTTAAATGTCCAAATTTTAGTTGTTTGCATCATGTAGACATTATCTAAATGCCAACCAGGTAAAACAGCAGACATCCACAGTTGTCAAAGTTTTCGGTTTGTTGTTGGTATTTCCCTTCCTCCCACTGCAAGAAACGTGTAACACAAGGTCAGAAGGTGTGTGTGTGTGGGGGTTGGGAGGGGGGGGGGTTGAATAGCCAGCACACAAGAGGAAGTGCACTCTGGCCCATAAAAAAATGCCAGAGCAACCCCGTCTGCATTTCCCGGTAAGGGAACTTCAGGATTAGCAATAAACTTATCCTCCTTCTAAAAGTGTGAGAAGGTAAAGCCTGGGAGGATGGACTTCCTAGAACTGCACAGAACCATACCTCAGCCTATCAGAAGCAAAGTCACCAACTCAAAAATATCCCAGACTCTTTCGAACTGATTGTTGAGGACGTATCCTTAACTGATATCAACAACACTAACTATTATTAGTCTTGTAATGTATGTGTATTTATTTGCAGTATTTCTAATACAAAGAAGTTTCTGTTTGCATGCATATGCAAGCCGACGGGGATGGGGGACCCTAAGGGATGGCATAAGAGCATGAAGGTGGCAGTTGGACCAACTACCAGGGTTGTGGAGTCGGAGGTTTTCGAAGGAGTCGAAGTCTTAAAATTTTTTTTAATCCAACTCCGATTATTACTGAATATGGGAAGACTCTAAAATAAAGAGTCCGAGTCAGAATTTTTGGAATCCAGGAGTCGGACATTATACCTTCCGACTCCGCAACTCTGCCAACGACTGCTCTGGTAACATTTAAAGCTCCTTTCCTTGAACAATTATAAGAAACCTTCCCAACAACCGAGTGTCATCGCCGATAGCATCCTTCCCAAAAGTCCAACGTTTAAACTCGACCTGACATTCTCAGGCAACATGAAGTGAAATCAGTACATAGAAGATGCTGCCAAGTCTGTTGCTAAGAAGATAGGCCTTCTCTACCGAGCTAGAAAACCTCTCAAACGAGCCAATATCCTATATCTCTATAAAGCCACCATTCGCCCATGCATGGTGTATTGTTGCTACATCTGGGCTGGTGCACCAACCACTAGTCTCTCCCTCTTGGACAGGGTGCAAAAAAGAATTTCTAACCTAATAGGTTCCACACTGTCTGCCAAGCTCCAGTCCCTGTCGCATCGCCGCAGTGTTGGATCCCTGTGTTTGTTTTACAACTACTTCCACAGAATGTGCTCCGATTAACTTACTGCACTTGTACCCCCTTCCCCCAACGACTAGCAACAAAATCACACCCCTTCACTGTAGAGGTGCCTAGATGTCGGAATATGTTCCACTATAATAGCTTCTTTCCTTGGACCACTTGACTTTGGAATTCCCTTTCTGCTCTGTTTCCCCATCATACCACGAAGCATAAATTTAAGTGTAACGTGAACAAACATCTTGCTACCCAACTCCCCACCCAGGTTGGCCTCTTATGAATCTGGCCACAATCACACAAAGACCTAACATCTTAGTGGCAATATGCCTTGTTTGGAGCAAGCAAAAGTAAAAAAAAAAAATACATCCAATTCTTAATTCTTTCATCATCAGTTTAACACCCGTTTTACATGCTGGCATGTGTTGGACGGCTTTAAAAAAAATGACTTCCAAACTAACCTATCTCTGGCCAGGTCTTTATTTATCCCTCTTTTTTTTAAAGTCCATTTTTATCACTTCCTTCCATGTTGTCTTTGGCCTTCTTTTACGAACTAGACCTGCTACATCAACTGGTCTACATCTACTTACCCAAGAACACTCATCCATTCCTTCAATTCCTCTTAACTGGTTACAGAAACGCAGACATTCAGAGGTTTCCTTTCTTTATTCTACATTAAAAAAGTTTATCGCTTACTTTGTCAAGCTCTGGTACATAAATAAAGTCGACATATGTATTAAAGACGAATTGATTACTTTCTGGTGGTTGCTCCTCATAAATACACTCCGATGATCGTAAGTCGTAAGTCGATCTGGAAGACTTCCGATGCAATATTCATTAAACAGGATCAATGAAGAGAAAGAAAAAAAAAAACGAGAATCAATCTCGATTTATCAAGCACTGACCCAGGCAATATTAGAGACAGACTTCCCAGTCTCGGCTGGACACTTTCATTCATGGATGAGGAATAAAAAATCTGTTCCGATTCAAAGAGGCATTCTGATGAGGCAGTATATCTACCCATTGTACCAAATGGAAATTATAAGGGTTAGAACAAAAAAATGATCCATGAGGCATATGGAAAAAAAAAAAAATTAAAAAAACAAAAAAAAACAAAAAAAAAACGAGAAACGAAGGAGACTGGGTTATTTTTGTTACTGCATAAAAAAAGCCCACATTAAACTCAACTTTGTATCATAAATAAGAGGCATATGAACACTCAGACCAAGCAGTGTGTGAATATATCAATTAGCCTATAGACAAATAATGAAAGAAAACTGATAATGTATTTATATATACAGTGTAACCCGGATATAAGAGAGCTGTCAGGACTGGAGAATAAATCTCTTATATCCGGGTTTGTCTTATATCCGACATATAGACATTAACACAGGCTGTAATTTGGGACCAGAGACAATGTCTCTTATATTCAGGTTTCTCTTTATATAATATATAAATATATATATATATATATATATATATATACATATATATACGAGGCCTGTCTAAAAAGTATCCGACCGTAGGTCCGAAAAAATATTTCAAATATATGACAGGGTTGGGATCCAAAAGACTTCCAAAGGTGTTCCCGGCAGTGGATGGATCGGTGGGCTAAGTGTGTGCAAGCACAAGGGGCCTAACTGTCACATATTTGCAATATTTTTTCTTGCCTAAGGTCGGATACCTTTTTGACAGGCCTCGTATATATATATATATATATATATATATATATATATCACATACTAGTAAAAAGACCCAATGTTGCTCTGGATTGAATGGGGAGCACTACTATGTACTTTTTGACTGTTTTCATAACACCATTAATTTCTTTATTTTTACCAAGCCCCCTCCCCCTCCTCGCCCTCATAATATAGTCAGAAGAAGCTGAAATGTCGGAAAACTCTGAATTAGTGTCTTATACATATGGTTTAAATTTCATTAAAATCGGACATACGTATTTGAAGTTTAAAGGGGGTTCTGTCTCCGTGGGTCACTTAGAGGTGCGAGCATGTAGATATTCAGCGCATAGAGGGTAATGTAGAGATTCGAAATAAGACATCTTCCATTGTCTTCTCCACAGAATTTTATACATATGAAATAAATTTCATCAAAATAGGATATATTTGAAGTTTTAAGGGGGTAATGCCCTTATAGGTCCAGGGTAAATATTATATAATATACTTTTAGATTTGATGTTCTAACCTTTTTTTTCTATTGGGAATACACAAACATCACAGACATTAAGTTATATATATATATATAAAGTAAAATATAGTAACACGAAATTACAATCATCGATGCAATAATTTATTTAAACCTTGTGGTATTGTTAAGCATCCAAGTGAGATGATTACATTTTTGAAAAAAATATTTTAAATGTAATCATCTCACTTGGATGCTTGACAATATCACAAGGTTGAAATAAATTATTACATCGATGATTATGTAATTTCGTGTTACTATATTTTATTTTATTCTTGCTCTGTTTTGAGCTCTCGTACCCGGATTTCCTCCTGAAATTATTTCATTATAACACACACACACACATTATATATATATATATAATTAATATTTATTATACACAAACCTATATGTTTCATGTTCACTAACAATCAGCAGTGTGGCTTATATAACTGTACTGCTGGTTGAACGATTTGAATCCTGGAGCCGAGTAACTCCAATCCTGCATTCTTAACAACTAGGCCACCGTGACAGTCATATTTCAAACGTGAGAAAAATAAACCCTATATTTTATTTACGAACATAGTAAGTCTCAGAAAATGTTCGTTCTGCCAAGGGAAGGAACTCTTAATATTTTTCAATTAGAAACTTTTCATATTTCTCTCAAAGTGCTTGACTGGAATTGAACTTTAATAATTATTATATATATATATATATATATATATATATATATATATATATATATATATATATATATATTACACTAGTACTAGCTATCCGATCCGGTGTTGTTCGGGAGTATATATACTTTAATGTTTGTTTTGCATTGCCTCTGAAAACTAAGTAACAGAAGATTTCAGTTTCGCTTTCCAATCATGTCATCCGCTTTATTTGTTGGGAATTTATTATTTACTATTGATGCAATATTTTACATTTCTAAAAGTAGTTAAAATCTATTTATTTCTTAAAAATAAAAATGGTGACTGACGGACAGACGGATAAAAATGTATATTTATATAAGATATCAGGCTACATATTTATTGATCCACTCTCACAAACATCGGAATGGAATCTCTTATACCATTTGTCTTCTGTGTTAAAAGCCGACATAGCAAATGCTATCATTTTCGGCATTTGTCATAGGTAGAAAACTAAAGACAATCATGTGCCCCAATGATTACATAAGGAAGGAATCTATGAACCAAATTTTCCTTTTCCCCTTCTTCTTTTCCTCGTCTTTCCTTGATATCACGTCATTTTTTTTAACTGGCTCGTTTCCAAGCCAGCTCCAATCTTAAAAACCTTTCATTGATTAGCTAGACAGGAGTGACCTAATTTTTTCGACAAGGTCAGTAAAATAATATCAGCATCAGCAGCAGCAGCAGCACGGTGGATAACGGTCTCTTATTTAGCTCGGCAATATTGAGCAGGGCAGATCAATATATTATTACAGATCTAGGTTGTAGAATGCACAGACAACTTTGAAACACAAAACAAAGTGGCTCAAACGGGATTGACAATAGCATTTGGAATGACTTAGATGTGAAAAATATTATTTTTAATCAAATAAATATATTATAAAACATTTTTTACAACGAATTACAAAATTGTTTTTTTGAATCCGTTCATATTTTTAAATGAAAATCCAACGAAATTATAGAGAAGTGATTTTCCGTGAAGTGTGGCGAGAGAGATCATCTGGTATAGCCAAGCAGTCTCTTAGATGTTATCTGAGGTCTGAAGAGGTCTCAGTCCTGTATGTACAAGATAAATTTTCAAAGGTATATTATATTAAAGAAATATCTAGCAAGGCAGATAGACATATCAGAGAGAAATACAGGGTGGGCCAAAATAAGGGTCCTATCTTTAAATTTGAATAACTTGAATTTGAATAACTTCCACAAAATAAAAGTTAAACTCACCAAACTTTATGTGTGTGTAGACTGACCCTTCCGAGATTTTTTGAAATAAACAAAACAAATTTTAGCCGAAAAACACTTCTTAAAACTTACAAAAACTAAAGTATTGTTTTTTACACTGTTTTGAGTTTTTTAAGCAAAAATAATGTTTTCTAAATGAGGGTACGTTCCTTAGGGCTAATACGGCTCATGCTTGCTTCGGAAGGGGTCCTTTACTTATTCTAAAAAAAAAAATTTAAAAAAATCAATAAATAAAAAAGTTATGAATTTTTAAAAATAGGACCCTTATTTTTGCCCACCCTGTATAAATGTAGCAACCATCATGCAGGTCCACAGGGAAGACAGGTTAGGGTTAGGGTTGCACCGTGTATTATCCACCAGGGATTGAACCCAGAGTGTTCCAGTTACAAAATGGAAACATGTAACTTTTGTCACGTGACGAGAGTTCGCATATGCAAATGAGGCTCGGTTTGCATGGGCTGATTCTCGTTGTGACTAAAAAAACAAAAGCATTCTTTAATTCTTCATTACAATAAAACGTACATAATTGTGGTAACTGTAAGCATTGGGTAGACAAGAAGTGCAGTGGAAGTACTGGTAGGTTGAGAGAGAATAACCAGTTTATGTGCAAGAAGTGTAAGACAATGGAGACGGATGAGAACTCAGATGTGGAGAATGTATATCTGGATGGCGAAGATATTGAAGTTATCAAGAAGTTTTGTTACCTTGGTGATATCATTGAAGCACACGGTGGAGCAGGTGCTAAGTGTGATTGCAAGAATTAGGAGTTATTGGAGTTCAGGGAACTTTTGTCATGACTAACCAGCAGAGCGTTACCACTGTCGACCAAGGAAAGAGTTTATCAGGCATGTGTATGCAGCATGATGTATGGAAGTGAAACCTGACCAGTGATGGTTGAGGACATGCGTTGCATGGAGAGAAATGATATGAGAATGATACGATGAATGTGTAATGCGAGTCTTAAAAGACATGCTTAGTTCTGATGATTTCATAGGAAGATTAAATCTGGAAAGTATAGAGAGATGTGTGCAGTACAGGAGACTTTGATGGTATGGTCACGTTGAAAGAATGGATGAGTTCTTGGGTTAGTAGATATGTGTAATGCGAGCGTTAGACGGGCTTACATCTGATGACCTCAGAAAAAGATTAAATCTGAACACTATAGAGAAATGTGTACAGAACAGAGGACTTTGATTGCATGGCCACATTTAAAAAATGAATGAGAGTTCTTGGGTTAGTAAATGTAGAACAGTTGAGGTAGCAGGCTCAGTTCATAGGGGAAGGCCAATGAAAACATGGGAGGAAGTGATAAAAATGGATTTGAGAGTAAGAGGGATAAATAAAGACCTGACCAGAGATAGGTTAGTTTAGAAGTCAATTTCTTAAAGCATGTAAGACGGATGTTAAAATGTTGATACGGCTGATGATGCTGGTGGGCATTTTATATTGGTGGAACATAAAGGTTTCCCACATTTGGAATGGATATAAAAATAGAACACATCTATTTTGCAAACAAACTGATTATATTAAGTTGTTACAAAAATAATGGCTATCTGAAGTGCTGGGTTTTAAAAAGTCATTTTAACACAGAATTTGTAGTTTATTTCTGGTAAATTTTAACATATATAAAAATTAATGTGTTCTCAATAATAATTTGTAACTTTTTTTCAGATGTATTTTTGAATCATAGGAGACCCTTAATTATGAACATGCCGAAACATGACCTTCACCTTATGTTGCATGAGTTCAAACTTGAGCACAATTCCTCCGAAACCTCTGCCAATATCAATAGAGCATGGAGAGATAGATCCATAAGCGATAGGACAGTACAAAAGTGGTTTCAGAAATTCTGTAGTGGAGATGAGAGCCTTGAAGATGATGAAGGTAGAGGATGGCCATGTAATCTTTACAATGAACAATTGTAAGCACTTGTTGAGCAAGATCAAAGAAATGTCTCAGACACTTGTCAGCACTGCAACAGTTTCACATCATTTACGGAGTATTGGAAAGGTGAAAAAGTTTCCATTAATAAATGTAGGTTTCTGAAATCGGCCATTATTTTTGTAACGCCTTAATATTTCTATATTTCGATGATGATGATGGTCATGGTGATGGTGATGATGATATATTGGTGAAGCATGAAGCTTTGTCACATTTGGAATGAATATAAAAAGTAGAACAATTATCTCGCAAAAAACTGATTATATTTTACAAAGAATACAGCAAACATAGTTCTGTTATTATAAAACTTTAATGATATTAAATCATACGATGTTCTCAATAACTCTCCATTTCATCTCACATAAAATTGCTTCAATTTCCTCTCTGATCCTGTCCTTTAAATAGTTAAGAGTTTGAGGACAATGTCGGAAAAGCTTTTCCTTGAAGTCATCATTAGAAAGATCTTAACTCTGAAGTTTAAGTCCCATTAAATGATCGCAAATTTCTAAAATTTTGAGAATCTACGTAATTTGGTGCATTTTACTCATGGTTGGTTTAAATCTCGTTAAAATAGCATTTTAGGGAGAGAGTGACCACCCACCCTTAAAAAGGGTCCCTTTAAAAGATTCAAGATGTCAAACAGCAGAAATACTGCAAATCAAAAAGAGAGAATAACGATTACACAACTGATGTTTTGAGGCTTAGAAAAGTGTTCATTTTGTGGAGTTACTCCCCCATTGGACAGGGAGGGGAGGGGGGGGGGGGGGACTTAAAATAGTCAAAAAGCGGTTCAGATTTTGTAGGATCAACATAATTGTGTTTAATTTAACTGCAACTTAAAAATCTCATTAAAATCAGAGCAGAATGAAATGCAATACTACGGGACTGCTTCCCAGCCGACTACAGCAGGGTCGGTTTCAAATCCAATGTTAACAAATTCTTGTTGAAGCGCCCCCTTACGTAATCAAATTCTGCCCAGATCCAATCCATCGTCTGCAATCCTCATGATGTTAGTCTCACCATCCATCTGATGACACAAACCATTAACTCTTGTCTTTGAATAGCCTTTGGGCCTTGATGTGCACTGACTCGAGGAAAATTTTGTCATATATATATATATATATATATTAGCACCCCCCCCCCCTTAGGGGTTTAGACGGTTGGTCTTATAAATGACAAATGAAACCGAATAATAATTAAAATGTCATAATGTAATCTCCTCTCTGGATGATGCCATCATTTTGTGATGTCATTCACTGTGCACGGTTATTTCCAACTCTATTTTAACGGATGACGTCATCATCCAGTAGAGATGGGCGGTTTTACCGAAAAACCGCGGTTTTTCGGTTTCGTCTCCATACCGAATACCGAATCGGTTTTTTTTTTTAAAACCGTAACCGTTCGGTATTGTGTTTTTACTACAGTAAGCCACCATATACAAGGATACACGGTTGAAAAGATTTTCCGATTTGAATAAAATTGAATATTACCAAAAAATGTTATATTAGTAAGAGGACAGATTGAATAAATATATGATAATAGGTATCCCAAACCGGGCTGATTTGCTAGCGAAATATGTAAAAAAAAAAGTGAAATTCCATACAATTTCAACTTGCGGTATCTCGTTAATTTTTTGGATTATTTTGATAAAATTTGGATGTAAACAAAATTTAATCTTTTCTCTTTATAAAGATATAATTCTTTTTCTTGTCTCATTAATATATTTTTTTCCAGACAATTTTAAATTAGGTCACTATTTTCAGTGATGGACGCTTTTTCTTTTTTTTTTGAAAAAAATCGATGTCTTTTTCAAATTTGTTGCGCGCGCTCGCGCATGTTACTATGCATATAAAAATAGTCCCATCTAAAAGAAAAAAGGACGCTCTTTAATTTGGTGGGCGTAACATAGGGTTTTATGTCGAATTTTATAAAAGAAATCCAAGTTAAAAAACTTTAGTGTATAAAATCACAAAGAAATTCAATGTAAAAAAATGTCAAAAATGTACACCTTTGTAGAGAAATATACCGTCTTTAATAATCTGTTGGTGTCATATTAATACACCCATAACTCAGGACGCGCAACGTATAAAACTGGAGGTAGGTCTGCGCAAATGACAAAATCTTCAATGATCTATAACCGCCGCGCATTAAAAATTCGAAAACGTCAACAAAACAATTGCTGCTGATGGATATTTCAAAGATCTTAGGCGACTTTAATTTTTTTGTTTTTTTGTTTATTTAAAAGTTGCATGAAGTCTTTTATTGTTTGTTTAAAATGATAAATTGAAGAATATATTTGTTAGTTGAACTTTGTGCGTCAATTTAAAACGGGTGGTATTTTTTTATCACATGTGCGTAAATATAATTAATAAAACGAAAATAACTTCCGAGTTAAAAACGGGTGGTATTTAAATATTTTTAAGCGCTTTTAAATTAAATAACAGGAAATGAAAGATATTTTTTAATAATAATAATAATAACAGCTGTTTATTAAAACGAAGAAGCTGCAGACACGGCGGTCATGTCTGTAATGTTATTCATTAGAGACACGGCCGACGTATACACAAAATAAAACTCATTCAAATTTAGAGACACCGCCAGTATTTATTTAGCGTATTTTAATGAGTTTTAAAAACCGCTATCTGGAATGTAACTCTTCAAAATTGATTTCTGATTCACACCTAAACTGAAGAAGTGCCGAATAATCTCTTCTTCATAACATTAACAGTTGTCACCATCAAGCGGTTTCGTGTAATATATCCCTATTTACCGGCACACGGCGGGATTTATTCAGCGTATTTTAACACGTTTTGATAAAATCAATATAAAGTACGTTCTTGAATTAAATAATAACATTGCAGAAATAATACGACGCGTATCATTAACGGTATCATTATTCGATAAATTATGTTTTTGTGACATTTATTCTATTGACACAGCTGGTTTGAACCAAAAACAACCCTTTAAAATCAGTTAAAATACAAATAAACTTATCCATGTAGGTAGATGAATAACTTGCCTTTGCTAACATTTATTTGTTACACATTGTTTTTTCATCCTTTTTTTCGTTCTGTTGAGTGTAGTAAATGATTCCCCCCCCCCAAAAAAAAATTAGAGAAACGGATATTTTATTAGCACATGTTCGTAAAAAAAATTTACCGAGCGCGTATCATTAACAGTATTGTTATTAACTTTGGTAAATTATTATTTTTAAAATTTAGATTCTTTAGGTGCCAAAGGATCAAATGAGTTGACTAATGAAGATATTCTTCAGCTCCAGAATTACTTAACGCAGAAGAATCTCAAGTTCAGTATGATGGTCATGTGGATAAATCAACTTCTGTCGTCCAATTACGATGAAAAGCATCTATCCTCAACATTAAAAAAACTGGTAATAGAGAATCGGATAAAACGAAAAAACAAGACAAAGACCTCAAGAACTGCAGCAGTTTTTGACTTCACCTTTCCACGAGTGAGTTAGCCTATCTTCCCAGGCCAAATCTTCAGACGAATCCAATGATTCAGCCACTATTGAACACCCACCTGCTTCAAAAATTAAGGCACTGGAAGAATCGGTCAAAAAATATCAGAATAAGCTGTCCGATATGAGAACTGCATTTCGATTATTAACAGCAAAATATGAAACTGTTTCTAAACAAAAAGCATCTCTGCTAAATCAGAATGTTCATGTTAAGAACGTGATTGCCAGATTGCGCATGGAAGTCTCCAAACAATCCATTGAGAGACAGAAAAAGTTGACAAAGAGTAAATTGTATAAACTAATTTATATGTTGAAACAAATGAACAAGAAGAGACTGAGTGAAAATAATGAGCTTAAAAAACAAGTCAACTCCTTGAAAGAGATTCAGGTAAAGCTGAAAAGGTATCACTTCAGAAAACAAGAAGTCTTTTGAAAAGGAAGTGTAAGAAGTTGAGGAACGAGAAGACTTCCAGAGATGAAGCTATTCAGCAGATATTAGAAAAAAACAAAAAGGAGGTTAGAGCAACTAGGGACAGTTTGTGCAACCGCTTTAATGATAATGTTAGGATGACCATTATAGGCCTGCAGGTAGCAGGTATTTCTGCATCAAAATGTTCACAAGTAATTGACATTTTTTGAAGAAAAGCTGGATGATCTTCCCTCAATATCCACATCAGCAAATATCAGTGATGAATCTCATTTCATCACTAAGCTTCATGCTGCAAAGATGATCCTGCAGTCACCAAGTGTCACACTCCATACAGATGGGACTAGTTGGCAGCAGAACTGTAGGGGAACAATTATAAGATGTTCCGTCAGTTAAGATAAAAATATTTTAGCTTATTTCAAATTTTTTAAGTTTTAAGCTTTACAATAAGTATTTGCCTAAAAAAAATGACTTGTTATTCCTTTTATATAACAAATTTTAAATTTTTGTTGTTGTCGGCCCTTTTTTGGCAAGTTAAAAACTGAATAAATTTACCAAAGTTAAAATAGATCTGTTTTAACGTGTTAACTGTTGAAAAGGTATCAGAACTTTGATTACAACAGTCAACACCTTAAAACTTATATGATTCATATGGAGAATGATTCAGTCACAAAATTATCGAAACAGTGGCATAATTCAACTAAACGTTGAATAATAACTAATCATCACACAAGAGAATGAATAGCTTCCATAGTAAAAAATTTTTTTCCAAAAAAACCGAAAAACCGAACCGTAAACCGAGGTTTTAAGGGAAAAAAACCGAAACCGATACCGAAACCAAAATTTCAAAACCGCCCAACTCTATCATCCAGTGTGCATAGGGACAAACAAACAAGATCCAGATATGTTAAGAAAATCCAATGTTTAAAGAAGCAAAATTAATCAACGATTACTGAATCGCAAAACTGGAAACGCGTTTCCTTCTTTCGTCTTTGTCTGCAAAGCTAAAACCGGAAAATACGATTCTTACACAGAACGCAAGATAATTGTCATCAATTAGAGATGAACAGCTTCAAGCAGAAATGGAGAATCATTCGCGCAGATTCCAACAACAAAAAAAGAAGCATCTGTTTTGTTGCGACACGTTTTTATAATTGGGGGGGGGGGGGGATAAAATAATCAGAAATCGTTGAGTGTCTGTCGATAAGAAATCGTTGGGATTTCGACGGTCGTGATGAATCTCAATCAAACATTGGTTTGGTTCGCCTGTTTTACGGCATATCAACTCTTTGTGGAGGTAGCCTTTTGGCTAGGAACAAAATGTAGTATCTGTTTTGATGCTACACTGAGTCTATTCTGTCCTCGGTCAGTGAAGGAGAGAGTCCTTCTAGATTGAGGCGATCTTTATTTTTGTTCCAATCAAAAGTGCGCCTTTTTGGGGAGCTGGATATTGTCCCACATTATATAAACCGACCTTGTGTCTAACTTTGCCCCCATGGGGAGGCAGGTAAATAGGAACTGTTTGGGGAGGTAGTGGGGGATGATCTCTTTTCCCTACAGCCTCTTTCACACAGAAGAGATGTTGCTAGTCTCTCTCTACTCTATCGTTATGTTCACGGTAGGTGATCGACTGAGCTTCAATCCCTGCCTCCCTAGTAAACCATTCACAGCAAGAACTCGTCAAGCTACAACCACAGCAATGAACCTTCCTCTCTCCTTGTTTGTACCAAAAACCAAACAAAACTTCCATGAACAACGTTTCTTTCCTAAAACATCCCATCTGTGGAACAAAATACCACAAGGCTGCTTCCCAACCGACTACAACATGGTTGTCTTCAAGTCTGATGTAAACAAATACTTGTTTAACCGCTCTCTTGGATAATCAATTCCTCTTAAGTAATTTTCTGCCATTTCCACCCATCGTTTTTAATCTTTTTAACCCCTATACTCAGGTGGTTCCCGGGCCTTAATAAGCTGTGACCTATTAGTATATATATATATATATATATATATAGATAGATATATATATATATAGATATATATATATATATATAAGAGACAGACAGACAGACAGACAGACAGGGAATATAAAAACACAATATAAAAATAATGACAAATAATATTTTTTTTTTTAAAACATTGAAATGAAATGTCCTGTTTTCTAAAGGAATGCCATAGTTTAAATAAAGTCACACACTTCATAAAACTATGACACAGACAAAAATAGCTCTGGTAAGTGAATACAATAATAACAGAAAGTTCAGAGGAAGTCGGAAGTCGTCTGCAAATAATTAGACCCGGATGTTACATTACTCAACTCGAGGTTAATTCTTGCTAATCTCAAGTAATAACGCATGTGAACAGTAAAATTAGAAGATCAGAGATTTACTGGATCTTTCCTATGACCTATTATTATGCCATTCAGGTGCCGTGTTAAACAATTCTACTCTATCGCATCGCGTAGGGCCTTGGTGGGTTCCTGGCATTCTCAACCTCCTTTTGAATAACGTATAACATTCATCATCATCATATTCAGTTTAACGTCCGTTTTACATGCTGGCATGTGTTGGACAGCTTTTAAAAATTGACTTCCAAACTAATCTATCTCTGGCCAAGTCTTTATCTCCTTCTCTCAAATCGATCATTATCATTTCCTTCCATGTTTTCTTTAGTCTTCCCCTGTGAACTGGTCCTGCTACCTCAACTGTTCTACACCTACTGACCCAATTACTCTTACCCATTCTTTCATGTACGTATGGTAACAGCTATCAAGCAATTTGGAATCACAAACAGCATCAAAAAAGATTGATGTGTCATAAATAATTAATAAATTTATTCAATGAATACATAATCTAACATTTGATAAAATATGATTTAAATTTAAAAGTTCATGAAAATCTTTTTCAACCACTAAATTTAAAAAGACTAAGCAACATCAGGCAGTTTCATCGGATGTCCTGCTGGCTTGGCAGACTGAGAGCAGGCTCAAAGCGTTCCTTTGAATAGTGGTGATGGGGAGGTGTAACCTTCTAAAGCGACAAGAAAAGAAAAAAAGGGGGACCAAAGATAGTCATTGACAAGATTCTCAATTGCAGCTTTAGTCTTTAAGTTAGGATTAAAGTACAGTATCTGTTCTGTCCTCAGTTAGGAGGAGAAATCCTTCTTTACTGGGGCAATTTTTATTTTTGCCCATCTAGTACCCTTTTTCGGGAGCTGGATATCCCCTACATAGATTTATAAAAAAAAATCTAAAAAAACGACTGTGTCTAATTTTGGTGTCGTAAGGAGGACATTAAAAATAGGGACCACAATATTGATTCCTTCAGTAACCGTGACAGCCGTCTCATCTCCGCAAATAGCCGAGGGGGGGGGGGCTATTAAAACAACTTCATTATAAACGGGAGCACAATAATTACCTGGTACGCAAAACACTCGAAAAATTTTACTCCATAGTGTGTTCAATTTTCAGTAATAAATGCCTTCAACACATTTAGGACAATTATTAAACAGGGCTCATGAAAATTGGTAACAGTACTTTCCGTTTTTGGAACCAGGTTTGCTGAGTCAGAAGGTATAAGCCCCGACTCCAACTAACTACTAGAATTCCAAAAGTTTCCGATTCGGACAATTCCAAAAACCCTTGTCGAAACAACAATATGCAATGCTAGAAACATTTAAAACAACTCCCAACTCCCTCTTTGCGCAC
>OY744533.1:12993972-13143972 GCA_963556195.1 Sepiola atlantica
AATACAGGGTGGGCAAAAATAAGGGTCCTATTTTTAAAAATTCATAACTTTTTTATTTATTGATTTTTTTTTGATTTTTTTTTAGAATAAGTAAAGGACCCCTTCCGAAGCAAGCATGAGCCGTATTAGCCCTAAGGAACGTACCCTCATTTAGAAAACATTATTTTTGCTTAAAAAACTCAAAACAGTGTAAAAAACAATACTTTAGTTTATGTAAGTTTTAAGAAGTGTTTTTCGGCTAAAATTTGTTTTGTTTATTTCAAAAAATCTCGGAAGGGTCAGTCTACACACACATAAAGTTTGGTGAGTTTAACTTTTATTTTGTGGAAGTTATTCAAATTCAAGTTATTCAAATTTAAAGATAGGACCCTTATTTTGGCCCACCCTGTACAAGCAGCCTTTGAACCCAAGAACTTCTCACTAACATGTTTAGAAACCTTCCGACATTACAATCCGGAGAATAACAATAAGAATTTACAAAGAGAGATAGGGAGAGAGAAAGAAAGATTTGGTTGTTTTGTTTTACGGCAGATCAACCCATTTGAAGTTATTTAATGCAGAATCCGGTCATTTTGGCAAAAGTTTTTATTCTTCAAGTTCTTTATATCTTCAAATGTTTATTCATGGTGCTTCGTTTGGTTGTTTTAAGGCATATCAACCCTTTTCGGGTTATTTTATGCTGAATCCGGTCATTCTGGTAAACTATCGCTATGTGCTATTAATTCAAACACGAGTGAGCATTTCTGTACATAGCTTGAACAACCTTAACCAACTACTCACTTGCCCTTAATTTACACAAAGCCATTTTCCAATTTTCACAATGTATGATTAAAAATGCTGGCTTTGAAAAAGCGAAAAATCCTGACAAATGTAATCATGTGGAAAATAAAAATTAATTATAATGAAAGCAATAATTATTAGAACAAGCAAGCCTAAACATCGGGCAAAATAGCAGAGTAGAGATCAAGTAAGACTTTTCTTTTAATAGTAATTAAATTTTTTTCAAACTCAGATTTGGGCCATGTAAAAACAGACAAAAACAATTTAAACTTGTTTTTTTTTTTTTTGTGAAAGAACATAAAACTCCTATGTTAAGCATACCATAAGTAACGAGTTACCTTTTTTAAGGTGGGACTGTTTTTACATACATAGAGACACATAATATCGTGTGCATTAAGTTGAAAAACATCAACATTAAAAAAATGAAATCGTCCGTCACTGAAAATAGTCACCGAACTTGAACTAGCTTTGAAAAATAACTAATGATGCTACAAGAATCAAATATAATAATCAAATCAAAAAAATTATGATAATAAATTATTATTTATTTGTCACCTCAAATAATAAAAAATGTTAAAAATTTCACCTCAAATAATAAAAAATGTTAAAAATTTCACCTCAAATAATAAAAGATGTTAAAAATTTCAAATATTTCAAATATTTCAAATTTCAAAAAAAATTCAAATTTCAAATAGAAAATGTTAAAAATTTCACCTCAAATAATAAAAAATGTTAAAAATTTCAAATATTTCAATTTTCAAAATAAATTCAAATTTCAAATAGAAAATGTTAAAAATTTCACCTCAAATAAAAAAAAATAAAAAAATATAATGATGCTACAGGAGAAAGAATTATCGAAAAGAATAAATGCCAAAGTCGGGCTCATTTCTCAAACTAACAGTAAAGTCAAAACAATCTACTTCAAATTAATTTAATATTACACAATAGACGCACCATCTTTTTTTATACACTGCTTATGTACATGCGATATCAGTCCCAAGGTTAACTAATTTGCATATTGGTTTTGAAAAAGGACATTTTATTAATTAACTATTATTTGCTTTTTTAATTCAATGATTGTCTTTATTTTAATACAACAAATAGTTCTGTTTCACAATATTATTTTATTTCCTCGAGAAATATTTCGCATTTATGTTCAAATGTTCCTTTGTTTAGCGGGACTGACTCGATTTAAACACGTTGCGATCTATTTTTAAATTGCACGTTAAAAAAATACATCGATGTTATCTTTCTTTGCCTTTCTTTTCAGTCACATTTAAAATATAAATAAATCTGTCTCAAGATTGCCAAAATGTCAATATTTCAAGGTTTTTATTCCGATTTCCGCTTTAATTGTTGGGAATTTGTTATTTACTATTAATGCAATATTCTCCATTTCTAAAAATAGTTAAGATCTGATATTTCGAAATGAGACAAATTCCGCAATGTATTTATTACGTTTTAAAAATTGTGACAGACGGACAGACTGACGAAATCTTTATATAATATGCCCAAAAGAATAAATGAGTTATTACAAGTTGAAATTGAATGGAATTTCACTATATTTACCTATTTTAGCACATTAAACTCTAGGCTGGTTTGTGATACCTAATTATAGCAAGGATATTATGTAATAACATATGTACAAAAACGATATAGCCATAGCATATTATTATGTAATATGTTAATGTGTGTTGATCTATAATTTATTTTTACTGCAAAACATGATGTATTTCTGAGTGTCCATTAGTTATCCATTAAACCTTTTACTCAATCGCAATATCATTGTATCCCAGAATTCAAAGTCACACTTAAGAATGAGCCGGTTCTGGAAGATGGTGCCTATAGAAGCTTTCCATTGTGAGATTTTAAGAGAATTAAGGTAATCCGCTTTCGTTTCAAAAGCAATAAATGATTGCGCTCTACGTTTCGGTCTTTCGTGGTAAGCCTGTAACCTTACTCTTCCTCGTGCAGTTCAAATGCAGAGAATTGACATAGTTCACAAGAATTGAACTTTCGAGACGCTTATTGATTATTTTCTTTTTCCGCCTTACTCCACAGTAAATCCACAATTGGAATCTATCCATAAAATAACCCAAGCAGCTGTTTGTCTGTCTTTTCAAAAAAGAAATGAAAGAAAAAAAAAAAAGAAAAAAATATATATATATAGTCTAAAGAAGCTTTGAGTCAAAAAAAAAAAAAAAAAAAAAAAATGTAAAATGCAGTTTAAATCCCCAGACAAACTAACTAAATCCAAGATATTGCAGACTTAACATTCGTTGGAAAATTAATAAATGAAAAAATATAAGTACAAAAGAAAAAAAAAAAAAGAAGGGGGGGGGGGGTAATTATCTAAGAGTGAAACAAAAACAGGAGACCTTAAGCGTCTAATATTAACAAGGGGATCATCAGCTGTTTACCATGTAACTGTTTCGGAGATTTAAAAACAGGACAGTTATAATATTCATGGCTCTCCAATGGTACAGATTATACGACCATTTCCCCAATAATCAAGTGTCGAAATAATTCAGCTTAAAATATCACTAATATATACATAAATAAATAATAATGATAAAATAATAATAATATATTACCCTTAAGACTACCGTGTATATATATATAGCACTAGATAAAGTGAAAGAATAAAATAAGGTGTGAATCAAATTTTATTAGCATTCAATGTTCAAGCAAAGTACTTTAAAGTCCTTAACTCATGAGTTTTCAAAGAATATACTGCATCGATAGCAAACAAATTTCCCGCCTGGATAACTTTTTCGTTTTTGGAATACCATTCACCACCTGGATTGTTTTTTAATCAACCTCTTTGATATCTTTCTTGAAGCTGTTTTAAACTTTATGACTTGGATGAACTGTATAAGTTTAGCAAAAAAAGTATGTTTTGGGCCGATATATTTGATGTTTTATGTAAATTTTTTTATATATTTTCAAAGTTTCATTTTATTACCTGCAGTAATGTCATTGCGGTAATGGTCCTCTGAGGAGAAGATTTTCTTTGAAAACTCATGAGTTAAGGACTTTAAAGTACTTTGCTTGAACATTGAATTCCAATAAAATTTGATTCGCACCTTATTTTATTCTTTCACTTTATCCAGTGCTATTAATGCTCTATCCAGTATATTGAGCTTCATTTTTATCCGGATGTTCACTAATTAAAGATATTAGTTGCCTCTTATATCTTTTGTTGTATTAACTTATATATATATATATATATATATATATATATATTACATAGGATCGATAGCTTTAGTAGTTCATGACCCCAAAAGGTTACAAATCTTTGTCATAAAAAGTTGCCAAAAAGATAGCGGTACCCACCCAGTATTGCCCATGTGGGTGCAATTCTGCAATATTGCTGTTGGGTGCAATTCAATCTTCTGTGGTATTTGTGATCATTGACTAAATAAGAAGTGCGATGCAATTACTGGTAAGTTCTTTTTTGCATGCCTTTGAAGCACGTGACCACATGATAGTTTACCACTTTTTTTCACGCAGTCCTTTTGCATTTTTGTTGTATTCTGCAAAATTCTTCAAGCTGCACCGGTTGGGCAGTAGAGTGCAGACAAGGCAGTGTTGCATCGTATGGTCCTCCTCTCCACATTTCTGGTAGGTTGAAAGAGGATACCCAGTTTGTGTGCAAGAAGTCTAAGACAATGAAGATGGATGAGAATTTTGATGTGGACAAAATATATTTGGATGGCGAAGCTATCGAGGTTGTCGAAAAGTTTTATTACCTTGGTGATAACATTGGAGCACAGGGTGGAGCAGGTGATAGTGTTGATTGCAATAGTTAAGAGTGGATGGAGTAAGTTCAGGGAACTTTTGCCTTTACTAACTAGCAAAGTGTTACCACTGTCGACCAAGAGAAGAGTCTATCAGATACGTGTTCGCAGTATGCTGATGGATGGAAGTGAAACCTGGCCAGTGAGGGTTGAGGACATGCGTTGCATGGAGAGAAATTATATGAAAATAATACAATGAATGTGTAATGTGAGTGTTAAAGACAGTTTTGATGACCTCAGAGGAAGATTAAATCTGGACAGTATAGGGAGATGTGTGCAGAACAGGTGACTTCTATGGTATGGCCACGTGAAAAGAATGGATGAGAGTTCTTGGGTCAGTAGATGTAGAACAGTTAAAGTAGCAGGTCCAGTTCGTAGGGGAAGGTCCAGGAAAACATGGAAGTAATAAAAATGGACTTTAGAGAACGATGTATAAGTAAAGATTGGCCAGAGATAGGTTAGTTTAGAAGTCAATTTCTTCAAGCCGTCCAACACATGCCAGTATGTAAAACTGATATTAAACCGAATATGATAATCATGATTATGATGATGTCAGAAAGAATTTCAAATCAAGTCATATTTGCAATTTTTGTTTTGAAAGAACAGTTGAAAACAACATTTGGAATATGAGGTCAAGTAAAAAAAAAAAAATTTTTTTTTTTTTTCTCTTTTTTTTTTTTAAATGTCAGTGCCAGCCCAAATTCTTTTTTTCAAGACATTATTATATACAGTTATTCAATTTATAGTTTTTAAATTATATTAGAATTTAAAATACAGCAATAAAGTAAACTATATTCATAAAGTTTAATTTTAATATCGATTCTTTTTATTTGAAAGAACATATCTTTATATATTTATTAAGTTTTAAATTTGAATCTAGCGTTCTTTCTAATATTAAAATTTAGCAAACCAAAATACTAAATTCTCTTAAAAAAAGAATCGATATTAAATTTTTAGATTCCTTGAAACATTTAACATTTATTGAAACCTTTTTGAATGTTCTGTTAACATATCGATTTCTATAACACACCAACAAACATTGATTTTTATATGTACTAGAATATTTGGACCCAAATTCTAGCTCACGCCATCATACACAAACAAAGGATTACCATGCTGGCAACCACTGTAAACGCGAATTGGCTCATACACCAATACGTAGTTAAAGCAAAATAAATGTTTTCGACTATTAAAATAATTTCCAATGCTATTGATAATGTTTACCCATTCATTGGTTTATTTTTTTTATTATTATGACTTACATCTGAATTCATGTTTTGAAACATGACGTAATTCATAAATCTATGACGTCACACCAAAGCTATAATTATTTTGTTACAGTAATGTTTTAAGCTCTATTTATAAATAAGTCCAAATAGGTCAGTTGGTAGAACCTCAGACTGAAGATCTCAAGGTTTTGGTTTCGATTTCCGGTCATGGCATCTGCTTTATTATTTACTATTAATGCAATATTCTTCATTTATAAAAGTAGTTAAGATTTCTGACATTAAGTTTGATTCAAGCTAGAGCAAAACGGGAGACCTCGTGCTACCAGATCAGGCTGTCTGAAGATACTGGCTTCCTGACCAAAAATGCGCCAAACATTGATGTTACTGTTTTGTTCCTTTCCCTTTGTAAAACTCAATAACGTTCTGCAAAGCCAAAACCAATTTTCTTCTCCAAAATAACCGAACACCATGAATAAATATTTGAAGATATATAGAACTTGAAGCATAAAAACTGTTACCAAAATGACCGGATTCATGTTTTGAAACATGAGGTATAAATCATAAATCTTTGGCGTCACACCAAAGCTATAATTATTTTGTGAAGGTAATGTTTTAAGCTCTATTTATAAGAAAGTCCAAATAACTCAGCTGGAAGAACCTCAGGCTGAAGATTTTAAGGTTTTGATTTCCGGTCATGACGTCCGCTTTATTTGTTGGGAATTTATTATTTGCTATTAATGCAATATTCTCCATTTCTAAAAGTAGTTAAGATCTGATATTTCGAAATGGACTAATTCCGCATTGTATTTATTACGTTTAAAAAATTGTGAATGACGGACACACAGACAAAATCTATTTATATAAGATATATATATATATATATATATATATAATAATAATGGTAATAATCCAGGTGAAAAATATCCACAGGGTGGTAATCCAGAGAATTTAGTTTATAAAAAGTGCTCAATATCAAAATAGAGCTTTATATATGATAATTTTATTTACACAGACATGTACAAAATCTGCGACACTGGCATGTCGATGTTATCGATCAACATGATCTGAGGTTAAGATCGGATCCTAACTCTGCCTGATGAGATCTCAGTTTATAGTAACTGTTGATCGATAACATCGACATGCCAGTGTCGCAGATTTTGTACATGTCTGTGTAAATAAAATTATCATATATATTATATATATATATATATATATACACACACACATATATATATATACATACATACATACACACACACACACACACTACTGAGCCACTACTTATCAAGGCCAAAAGCCACTCAATAAAGGTTACTGAGATGGATAAATTGTTGACTGATGAAGAATATTATGAGAGGATTGAAAATAATGAATGAAATGAATAAAATTTGATTTCTTATGGTAAGTATTTTTTAAAATTTAATTAAAAGAGAACCATGTTATAGTATGCAGGGAAGCAGTCCCACGGTAATGTGTTCCATAGACGGGAAGTTCTTGGAAAGAAACTTTGTTCATGGAAATTCTGTTTGATGCTAGGCACACTGAGGAACAAAGTAAAGCTCTTTGCAGTTGTGGTAGAAGACGAGTTCTTGCTGCGAATGTCTTACAAGAAGGAAACCAGAGATTGGAACTCAGTTGAGCACGTCCCATGGAAATAACGGTAGAGCAGAGAGAGACTAGCAACAGAGCCAGTTCGCAAGGGCTTCTCATCTGTGGAACACATTAACATGGGACTGCTTCCCTGCAGATTACAATATGGTCGTCGCAAATCCACCGTCAAATATTTGTCATAAACCATTCCCATAATTATTCAAACTTGGTCCATCCATATATATATATATATATATATATATATAAAAAAAGAAAAGAAAGTGTTTTAATGTCTATTAAACGTACTACGTAGACAAATGTTGAGCTTAAAAGAAAAATTTTGCAAGGGAATTTTGGTTAACTTTTTCATTGAAACAAAAATTAGTTTGGCTTGTGATTTGCTCTGAAATCTGTAAAAATGAATAACACCGTGTTGGGAGAAAATATTTGATAAAAATGGCCGAGATTTGTTTTTAAAAATAGCCATGATTATATATGCGTATGTTCAAAGTGAAAGAAAAGAAGGCAAACAGCCAATGTCAACTGTTAGCAAGGCTCAGATTATTTATTACTGAAAAATGAGTTCAATGTGGTATAATCCATTATTCCCTCTTCTCAAATGTAATGGATATGTTCCAAGCAGTAACAGGCTTGTCTCCCCCTCCTCCTCCTGCTGGCCAGATGGATTTGATCATTAGACATTATTTAAGCTTAATGAGGTTGCACTACATTTATCTGGCTGTTCTGTCTCCGGAGACCCTTCCCCCTCCCTGGCATTACCCTCACCTTCGTTTTTTCATTGCCAGTCACCTGAGGCACCCATCACCAAGAAATGTGGACAGGTCTGATTAGACTAAATTTTCTCTGGTCAAGAGTGCTACCTTTTTTTTGGGGGGGGGGGGGGTAGCGGGATTGCTTCTCTGCAGACTATAATATGGTCACCTTCAAGTCCAACATAAACAAATACTTGTCGAACCATCCTCTTAAGTAATCGAATTTCGTCCTTTCTGTCCATCGGTTTCAACCCTCTTATAATATAGTTCAGCATTCTACTGCCAATCTCATTAACCCTTATCCTCGAGTGGCTTTCAGATTTTATAAGTGATAACCCACTAGTATTTAAAAAAATATTTTTAAACAGGACTTCCTACATTAAGCTGACCATGAGTGACATCCAGACTTGCTGTGTGGAAAGGGAGGGAGGGGGGGGGGGGGCAGGTGGATACACTTGGAAGAACTCTAGAACCGCTACCCGACAATTATACCCGAATCAGCCAGCAGTTTGTAGCATTATGTTGATGCGTTTTGGAGATTCATGGCCATTTCCCTACCCTTTAGGTTCATGAGGTTATTTTAAAACTGACTGAAGACAAATATTTTTTTTTCTTTCTTTTTCAGTCTTATCTCTATATTTGTAAACTTAGACATATTTATTTATACTTTTGTTTCATTTTACTTCAGTAGAAGTTCTCAGAAATCAAGGAGCCCCTTTCTGTGGGCTAAGACTTGATCTCCACATGAGATACATAGATATTCGAGTGTTCTATTAAAGTTTTTCTCTACCGCTCAAACGCCGAGCCAGTAAAGAAGTTAAGAACATCAATTTTCCTCCCCCCAATTGACCAGTTAACTATGTTATAGTATATCTTTCTTGTGGTTTCTTGGTCTTACCGGATTCCAAGACAAGAATTCATCTAGTCTGGTGGAGTATCCAGCTTGGTGCTATTACTAGAAGCAACATCATTGGAGAAGATGCACTATTCCTCATATAAGCTAGTGTGAGGTAGGCATACAGAGGGGATTTTATTTGGGCTTGGAATACTATGTTAATTTTGAATATTTGGTTAGGGTTTACTTGTAGGGTGAAGTATCCTAATATCAGGTTGTCCTGACAAACCCTTGTACATAGATCGAAAACACTTGAGGATCGTGTCTCGTAGGTAATATATATATATATATATATATATATATATATATATATATATTTTTTTTTGATTTTATTCCATTAGTTGCAACAAAACAAGTTTTGTTTCATTGGTGCAAATAGCGACCAACTCATCGGGCTGGCGATGAATTCCATCGCCAGCCCGATGAGTTGGTCGCTATTTGCACCAATGAAACAAAACTTGTTTTGTTGCAACTAATGGAATAAAATCAAAAAATATATATTTTGCTCTGAATTTTCATTGAGCACTCTCGTAAACCCGGTTTCAACTTCCTTCGGATTCATACCCCCTGGATATTGGTAACAATTATATATATATATATATATAATGTGTGTGTGTACAGTATAATCTCCTAAACTAATGAACGGATCATTATGACTTTTGGAATATATATTCTAGAAAATACGGTGAGTAACATGCGCACATTATTATTTTGGTAAATGTTAACATTTAGGGGGTGGATATATATAAAGTTATTTTCTTTTTATCTTTTATTTTTTTATGAACTTATTACGAATTTTGAAATGTATACTCACAGGCAGTGGTCTAACTGCCAATCGCCTCACAGGCAGTGGTCTAACTGCCAATCGCCTCACAGGCAGTGGTCTAACTGCCAACCGCCTCACAGGCAGTGGTCTAACTGCCAATCGCCTCACAGGCAGTGGTCTAACTGCCAATCGCCTCACAGGCAGTGGTCTAACTGCCAATCGCCTCACAGGCAGTGGTCTAACGGTCAATCGCCTCACAGGCAGTGGTCTAACGGTCAATCGCCTCACAGGCAGTGGTCTAACGGTCAATCGCCTCACAGGCAGTGGTCTAACGGTCAATCGCCTCACAGGCAGTGGTCTAACGGTCAATCGCCTCACAGGCAGTGGTCTAACGGGCAATCGCCTCACAGGCAGTGGTCTAACGGTCAATCGCCTTACAAGCGGTGGTCTAACGGTCAATCTCTTCATATAGCTTGTATTCTACCATGAGAAAAACTATTAGTTTTGAAATAGAGGATCCTTTAAACAAAATGGACAATAATTTCTTGTATCTGTTTACTTGAGTAAATTACCTTTACAAAAGTCATACTTTTTTTGTATGTGTGTGTGTATAACTGGTTTCGGTATGGTTTTGAGTTGAACTATGTTAGGATAGCAAATTTGTTTTCTTTTTCGTCTCCTTTGTTGTAGAGTGTACACGGATTTCAGCTACATCACAAACATGGTAGTAGTAGTAGTATTAGTAGTAGTAGTAGTAGTAGTAGAAGACCTCCATTTTATATCATAGTATCGAACGCCGCGCAACAGAAAATTTGAAATAGCAGAACTAAATGGCTCGGACAAAAGAAGAAACTAAATAATAAATAAACTAACAAAGTACCATTTCTTCAAAGAAGGCGCTGGTATCAAATATCCGAAGAATCTATTTGGGGATCACAACCTCACGCAAAGGGAGGTAATCACAAGAAAGCATCAGCTGTTAAGCAGTTATATCGATTATTCACATCGAAATCTTGCACTGCACAGCCATGCACTTAATGGAACAGGTTTTTTATCACTTAAAAGCAGGTTTACGAATAAGAAGATGAAAAATTGCCAGATTGCTAAATATAGAATTACCCTTTTTCAATGCGGATTTTTTTTTTTAAATTGATTAAGTATTTTCACTTAATTACGAAGCAATATTTCATATCAATTTTTAAACAAAGACGAAAAAGAAATATCAGTTTTAATTGCATGTTTCATTCGTACTGATCTTCTGGCAAATCGAAATAAGTTTATTTTTACAGCAAGAAAAAATATTGAGATACATCCCCTCAATTTGTGCGTTTAGTGATGAAAATGCTATTTCTGACTGACAGACCAATGAAAATGTTAGTTTAAACTCAAGCATGAGATTAACTGACAGACAGCTACTATAGAGACATGACAGACCGACACAAATGTTATTTCAAACTTTCTTGCGACAGACCGACACAAATGCTATTTCAAACTTTCTTGCGACAGACCGACACAAATGCTATTTCAAACTTTCTTGCGACAGACCGACACAAATGCTATTTCAAACTTTCTTGCGACAGACCGACACAAATGCTATTTCAAACTTTCTTGCGACAGACCGACACAAATGCTATTTCAAACTTTCTTGCGACAGACCGACACAAATGCTATTTCAAACTTTCTTGCGACAGACCGACACAAATGCTATTTCAAACTTTCTTGCGACAGACCGACACAAATGCTATTTCAAACTTTCTTGCGACAGACCGACACAAATGCTATTTCAAACTTTCTTGCGACAGACCGACACAAATGCTATTTCAAACTTTCTTGCGACAGACCGACACAAATGCTATTTCAAACTTTCTTGCGACAGACCGACACAAATGCTATTTCAAACTTTCTTGCGACAGACCGACACAAATGCTATTTCAAACTTTCTTGCGACAGACCGACACAAATGCTATTTCAAACTTTCTTGCGACAGACCGACACAAATGCTATTTCAAACTTTCTTGCGACAGACCGACACAAATGCTATTTCAAACTTTCTTGCGACAGACCGACACAAATGCTATTTCAAACTTTCTTGCGACAGACCGACACAAATGCTATTTCAAACTTTCTTGCGACAGACCGACACAAATGCTATTTCAAACTTTCTTGCGACAGACCGACACAAATGCTATTTCAAACTTTCTTGCGACAGACCGACACAAATGCTATTTCAAACTTTCTTGCGACAGACCGACACAAATGCTATTTCAAACTTTCTTGCGACAGACCGACACAAATGCTATTTCAAACTTTCTTGCGACAGACCGACACAAATGCTATTTCAAACTTTCTTGCGACAGACCGACACAAATGCTATTTCAAACTTTCTTGCGACAGACCGACACAAATGCTATTTCAAACTTTCTTGCGACAGACCGACACAAATGCTATTTCAAACTTTCTTGCGACAGACCGACACAAATGCTATTTCAAACTTTCTTGCGACAGACCGACACTAATGCTATTTCAAACTTGAGCGCATATAAAATAAGGTGCATCTCACTGAAGTGTGACAGACCGACATACGGACTGACAAACCAATGGCAAAGCAACCTCAAATGCATCTAAAGAATTATTATAAAATGCGCATCTACAATATATTTATATTTTGTTTGAACATTAAAATGGCTTTCAATAATTTCTACCCAATATGGAGGAGGATGTTTAGATTGTAAAGTAGCGTCATGATTAACGATATGAAGTTTGGAATAGAGTTGTGGAGTCAGAGTCAGAGATTCTGGAAGGAGTCAGAGTTTTTAATCTGCAAAGGATCAAACTTTAAAATATTGGAAGACTTTAAAATAATGAGTCGGAGTCAAAATTTTGGGAATCGGAGTTTCAGACTCTGCAACTGCTTCTGAATCACCCGATTCAGTTTGAATCCCATAATATCTCTTATTAAGTCCAATTAATCACTAACGACAGTAGCATTAAGAAAAGTATGAACCCCCACTCCCTCGTAGATATGAGTAAAATAGAAGTTTCATCTTGAATGCATTGTTTACAAGACGTGTTTGGATTTGGTATTGAACAAACTGACAAAAGTGCTCAACACAGAATAGAGTTTTTATAAAATTAAATAAACATTGGTGGTACAGTCTACACTAATTAATTTCGGATTCGATGCAGACGCATCTTAAGACTGTCAAAACAAGCGAAAATCAGTTATGAAATTTGCCCAGAAAACCAAAGATTAATATATATATATATATATATATGAGAAAGGAAGGATGAGGGTAATCCGATGTAATTGGAAATGAAAAAGGAAAAACCAAAAGATGTTTTTTTTTATGTATTCATCAACGTTTCGTCTTTATTTGTAAGACTTCCTCAAGATGATAATTTTAAGAGAAATGTCATGCAAGTACATGAAAATATTGGGTTGACATGATGGGTTAATGAGAAGATGTAGTAGCCACTACTGGGAGCACAGGACCGAGGTCCGGGCTGGGAGAAGTCAGTGGCAGGAAATGAAATTAATGTGGATGGATGTGAGTGAAAAAGTGGAGGGGTGGGAAAAGAGGAGGGGAGGGGGGAGGCTCTGTGTTTTTGGTGTGTAGGTAGTGTCATGGTTTTAGAAAAGATTTGGAAAAATGAAGGTGATTTGAAAGTGGGGGGGTGGATGGGTAAGAGTGTGAAAGAAGTAGTTGAAAGGGTGAAATGGGTGAGGGGGGAGATTTTGTTGTGGTTAGGTGTGAAATTTTTGGAGAGTAGGAGTATTTGACCAGCTGGCTATGTCAGGAATGTATGTGGGGGGGGGGGGGGGTATGCGGGGACTTGTATGTAAGTACAATTAAGAGCGAAGAGAAAGAGAGGTTAGCCATGATCTAGGTTCAGTTTTTGTTCGGTCAGGATAATTTTGCTTATCAAGGGGGATAGATTAAAGAAGCCATTTCGTTGTTTGATGGTGTTGGAGGCTGTGATTAGTGCGGTTTCCAGTAGTCTTCGCCGAGCTTTGTTGCGAATGTATTTGGTGATTTTGGCCTGTTCAAATTTGAAAGCATGATCGTGCTCTAATGCATGGGAGAAAAGTGCACTGAGAGACACACACACATACATACATACATGCACACTAGTGTACATCCTCCATCAAAAATAATGGGAAAAATAAATTATGGTTCACTTGTTTTAACACCAACTATTTATCTATTTTATATTACTAAACAATTCATATAAAATCACATAAAAATTCATATAAAAAAAAATCACACAATTACGTCAGTTATTTAATTTTTTCATATATAAATTACTATTATCATTTGTGATAAAAAAAAAACATGGCGTCAGTTCCTTTTCATAAAGATCTCGATTATTCTAGCATATTTACACATTTCAAACGCGTTTTTCTTCCGATTACATGCACAATCCTAAATAGATTTTAACTCGAAATGGTTCCTCATTTAATAATATTTAAAAAGCAACAACATAAAACCATTTTTATCGCATACACACAATTTTTCACTGAATTCTGTTTATGTCGTCAATCTTAACGCTTACCCAAAAGGAGACAACCCACCATATCTACATGGACGCAATGGAAGGGAACGTAGAAGCAAATCTGATTTACGCAAACCTAATTACAGCAGATATGTTATTAACTCTCTAGTTTTCAGAGATTAATTTAATTTACCGTCTATATAACAATACTAAACCGATTTTAATGTTTGTAGTTTCCGTGAAACATTTCTCTATTGTTTTCCTTCTTTTTTTTTAATATACTAACGAGACACCATTTATCAAGGCCCAAAGGCCACTCGAGGATAAAGGTCAATGAGTTTGTCAGGAAAATGACTAAATTATTACTCTAAATAATTGAGGATAGGGGTAACAGAGTTTCAACAGAACCATTTAGTTTTATTTGTAACTACCTCTGGCATCGGGCGCTGATTTAAGTAAAAACAGGTCCACTATGATCTGCAAACATTTTCTACATCAATACATAGCGTCAGGTGGAAAAAAATCCATAAATATTGCAAAAATGTTTACGTACTAACAAGTCACCGCTCATCAAGAAGCAAAAAGCCACTCGAGGATAGGATTACTGAGTTTATAAGAAGGACGGTAAGACAAAATCGTAAAAATGGTTGAAACTGGGCAAAATTTGATTATTTAAGTGGGCGGTGAGACAAGAATTTGTTAACATTAGACTTCAAAACAACCATGTTGTAGTCAGCTGGAAAGCAGCCCTGTGGTATTGTTACATAGACGGGTAGTTTTTGAAAAGAAACTTTGCTTATGAAAGTTCCATTTCGTTTTAGGTAGACAAAGGAAGAAAGGAAAATTATTTATAGTGGTTGTAGCTAGACGAGTTTTTGCTGTGAATGTTTTCGGGGGGGGGGGACCATAGGTTGGAGCTCAGTCGAGCACCTACCATGAAAATAACGATAGAGTAGAGAAAGACTAGCAACCTCCGTTCTGTGAAAAAGAGGCCGTAGGGGAGAGGAAGAGAAGAGATCATCTCCCACTAGATTTCGAATTCGGTTTTGTACTGCAATCAGTCAGCCTTTAGCTAGCTGAGTGCTATCCGTTTTATTGAAACAGATCGCAACATATCAATTTCTTATCCATGTTGCACTGTTGTCACAAAAGCGTTTTTCTCTGATGGTGATTGGTGTCTCTCCCTGTTTCCTGACTGTACTAATGTTGCATAGCCCCCCCTCTCTGCTTGGGCCACGGCAGTACTCGTTTTCTACACTCGTCCCGGAACGGGCCGTGGCAGTTCTCGTTTAAACACTCGACACTTTTTTGTAACACCATAAATCATATAGTTTGCATACCTTTAAATTTCTCGCACCCGTCATCTTTCCTCATCTCGATGTCGTCTAGTGGTTGAATTCTTTCTTTCTTTCTGCCGTGAACAATGCCGCTGCAACACAAAAGCTCCATGATCAACTCGGAAGACAAACAATCTTTTAAATTTAATTTCTGTTTTATTTCAAGCGTTAGTTATCCGTCAGCCGGGAGATATTCACTAACGTCGAGAGAGCAAATTACTGCTTTCGTAATTACTTATCAATTAAGTCCTTTACCATTCGTGGAGGGGGGAAAAAAAGAGATCTTTCGCCTGTATTTTCTTAGGGAAATAATTCCCCGAATTATGTCGCTGACTACATGGTAAAAATCAGTCTGATGGGTTCGCCTCCAAAACCCAGACTGCAATAACTCGCTTCTCACGAAGAACGAGTGATGTCACGGATCCCTCCGCTTCCCACGCAAAAGCCTGCGACGTCACTGAGTCTCTATCGCAGGTGCACATTGACCCACGATCTGAGGTCTCGTCACGCGGTGACCCTGTCACGTCTGTGAGCTCCGACCGTGAGAACAGCCCTTATTCCGCACCCGACTGTACGAGTCCACCTGCACCAAATCGCGCAAGCCAAACGATTTCCAAGATGCGTCCGTTCCCATAGGACCACCATCCAACACTAACATACAGAAATTTAAGTGTAATGCAAACAGACATCTCGCTGCTCAACTCCCTACTTGGAGTGTCCCTGTGGCATGGTTTCTAATAGTAGCCCCTTACGTCCAAATGGTAATGTACCTTGTTTGGGGTGAATAAAAGTTAAAAAAAAAAAAAATTAAAAAAAATTAAAATTAATTCATTCCGATAAAAATAAGTCAATTGTCGTAACCTACAATAATGTAAAAAAATAAATATTATAGACTTGATTGCTCTGTGTTGAAAACGGCTCAGAAATGAAAATTATTTCCTAATCTAATTCTTTTAACAATAAATTAATTTTGCAAGTTTTTTTTTTCTTTTTCTCTTTAATTTCATTCTATTTGTACGCTGTTTTTAACATGGAATGTTCGTGGATGTGAATATTTACAATCATGGAATGTTCGTGGATGTGAATATTTACAATCATGGAATGTTCGTGGATGTGAATATTTACAATCATGGAATGTTCGTGGATGTGAATATTTACAATCATGGAATGTTCGTGGATGTGAATATTTACAATCATGGAATGTTCGTGGATGTGAATATTTACAATCATGGAATGTTCGTGGATGTGAATATTTACAATCATGGAATGTTCGTGGATGTGAATATTTACAATCATGGAATGTTCGTGGATGTGAATATTTACAATCATGGAATGTTCGTGGATGTGAATATTTACATTCATGGAATGTTCGTGGATGTGAATATTTACATTCATGGAATGTTCGTGGATGTGAATATTTACAATTGCGATCACATTTTAAAATTCTACACCCTTGCACACTCGCTGTAAAAAACAGTGCACTAACGAAATACAATTTTAAACTCCTAAAGGTTAGAACCGGTTCCATTACGAGATCGTTTTTTTCATAAGCTTGAATGACGAAATGACTCCCCCACTGGAAATTTTGAAAAAAATACATTTCTCCACATTTTCTTGCGATAATCTGAAAGTTCGGCATCTAATCAATATCAATTCATAAAAATGAAAAAAATAAAAATTGACAACGAGTTGTCCACCAAAACAAGTTAAGTATGTAGGAAACATCAGCCTATACAATACACAAATAATTAACGCAGACATATTTAGGCTGGTGAATCTGTCCCATTTGATATATCTGCAATTTGGTTGACCCCACCCTTTCTCTCATAGACGTCATATAGTTAGTCTTTTCTATAAATACTATTACTGCATGTGCTCTCCAGAATCGTCTCATTTAGCCCCGTTCTTCCTTTGTTCCAGCTCGTTTGTCTAGTGGTCTTCATCAATCCGCTGTGTTAATACCTTGTTATAATACAGCTTCCTATTCCAGTAGCTTCTTTCCATGAACTTCAGGCTTGTGTAACTCACTTCCTGCTGACTGTTTTCCTCCTAACTATAGCCTTGGTCTTTTCAAGACTACGGTCAATACGCATCTCCTGTCTTTGGGATAATCATATTTCGTTATTGTTAGCTCCTTACATCAAGTGGCTTCATGACTTGCCTGGAGCGATTTTCATTAAAAAAAAATTTTTTTTAAGGAATATGGAAAAACATCATTGGATGAATACCTCTGAAGACGACCAGATGGCAAATCAGCCGAAACACAGTCGAAAAAATATATAGCGACAGTGGGGACAATAGTTCAAGGATAAACGATGCAACTAATCAGTGAAATTGTTGAAAACAAAGGCATAACCTCAAAGACCGATAGTGCTGTCAAATATTTGAAGTGCAGATCTGTGATAGAGAGTTGAAAAACTAAAAAAAAAACAGACAGAATCTGAAATGAAGAATACTGTTTTGTGAAAGGGTTAGGGTTATTGCAAATATCATTGTTTGCAGTCTTAGATGTCATTATCTCAAGGACAAATTCTACTGCATGCTCAAGTTTAATATTTAATGATTCATCTTTCTGATCCATCCAAAACAGAAAGTGAAATGATAGAAAAGAAAGAAAGAGAAGAAGAGAGAAAGGAAAGAGGTAGGGAGAGATAGGGAGGAGGAGAGGGAGGGAGAGATAGGGAGGAGGAGAGGGAGGGAGAGAGGGGAAAGAGAGAGAAGAGAAAGAGAAAGGGAGACAGAATGAGAAGGGACAGCCACAAACTGAAAGAATTGATATTAGGTTATGGGAATTTCACTACAATATCAAAATGAAATAACTGCATCCAATTATATTATTCGGACTTATTCTCACAACGTTTCGGCCGATGTGACCTCCCACATTCTTCAGGTGCATCTTTTTTTTAACTCGGGAATCTTTATGTCCATGTGCCATAATGGATAAAGTTGTTGAGTAACAATCAGTTCTAAGTGACAATCCACTGGAGGTTAAGGGTTCATTCCTCACTACAGGCGATACTAAGAATAAAATTTTAAAATTCGAAATTCCGTATAAATGTTCCAGGGTTGTGAGAATAACAAGAATCATAATAAAATTAAAATAAGAATAAAATAAGAATAATAATAAAAATAAAAATAATAAAATAAGAATAAAAAGAATAATAAAAATAAAAATAATAAAATAAGAATAAAAAGAATCATAATAAAATTAAAATGAGAATAAAATAAAAATAATAAAATAAGAATAAAAAGAATAAAATAAAAATAAAAAGAATAAAATAAGAATAAAAAGAATAAAATAAGAATAAAAAGAATAATGATAATAAAAATAAGAATTTTGATCTTCTTCAGGTGCATCTTATCCAACTCGGGAATCTATACAGTTTCAAACCAAACAGGTACGTCTGTAAAAGAAACAATCCCCTCATTCCTCAGAGGTGGAAGTCTAAAAGACAATCTTCCCTCAGCTGACCATATGACTGTCAATCGCCTCACAAGCGCTGGTCCAACCACCAATCGCTTCACAAGCGATGGTCTAACTGCCAATCGCCTCACAAGCGGTGTCCTAACTGACAATCGCCTCACAAGCGGTGTCCTAACTGACAATCGCCTCACAAGCGGTGTCCTAACTGCCAATCGCCTCACAAGCGGTGTCCTAACTGCCAATCGCCTCACAAGCGGTGGTCTAACTGCCAATCGCCTCACAAGCGGTGGTCTAACTGCCAATCGCCTCACAAGCGGTGGTCTAACTGCCAATCGCCTCACAAGCGGTGGTCTAACTGCCAATCACCTCACAAGCCCTTTAATTCACAGTGGTAGATTGTCCTCGTTCTGTCAGCTTTTGAACTCACTGATGAACTGAAGAAGGCTGGAGAGTACAACAGTCAATTTGGGGTGACACATGTGTGATACTATGGACTGCTCCTCCCTCAAGAGTCATGATGCCAGAAAAATTTGGAGGAAATGATTCACAAAAAAGGAAAAGCAATTGGAGGTGAGAGGAGTACAAAAGCCGATAGGGAGGCCGCCAAAATCTTTTGAACTCTTTAGACGGGGGTGGTGCCTGACAGATTGATTGTTTCTGGCTAGTCAGCTAGGAGTGGTTGAGATGGCGAGCGGAAGGAGTGATTTCCGCTGATTAGCTGGGAGTTACTGAGACAAAGATCGGACATTTAGGATTTCCGGGCGAAACTAAATATATTTAGCAGTCAGAGTTCAGCTTAGAGCAGATTGGCGTAAACACGAGTAGGGAAAGCTTGGCAGAGATTTTGATCGGGTTGAGCAGACGATGATATGAGGTGAGTTGACCAATCGAACTACAATGATACCTCGACAGACAAATTATCTCAGTTGGATCATAGCTAATATATAAGAACTTAACTAAGATGTGGTCGCTAGCATTTGGGGGTCTTTTTCTGCGACGATGTCACACACACGTAGCACAACTGACTTATACATAATGTATCCGAGTTTGTTTTTTTCTTGTGAGTCTGTATTGCTTTTGCTTTTTGTATACTTGTAAAGCAGTGTTTGTGCCTTTGGCGATCGTCAGTGCAATAGACGACATGGCCAGAATGAGAGATGAAGACGAAGAGAAAACTACGGCACATGAATGTTGGGGTGATGGTCGTCGGGGACTGGCATATGGTCTTACATGGCAAGAGATCACTCAATTGTTGATTTCAAATCATCAGGCTTGGTCAGCTATGTGAACGCGAGTGTTTGGAAGTCCTTTTCTGCGACAATGTCACACACACACACACACACACACACACAGAGCACAACTGACTTATACACAATGTATTTGAGTTTTTTTTTTCTTGTGAGTTTGCATTGTTTTGATTTTGTATACTTGTAAACCAGTGCATGTGCCCTCAGCAGTTGTCAAGATGACATGGTCAGATCAAGAAGATGAAAACGAAGAGAGAACTATGGCACTTGAACGTTGGGGGGGGGGGGGTCGACGATCGCCGAGGAACGACACATGGTCATACATGGATATCACAATAGTCATAAACTCTTAAGAATATTGAGAGATTTCAATATCTGTAACGACATTCCCCCGGCGTGGATTCAGCCAGTTCTAAATGATCTCACTTTAAATTATGGCAGCACAAAATGCCCACTATTTTGACACTTGGTTTCTTTGAATTTTGATGCTTCGTGTACCTAAGCGTCAAATAGAGTTAGAGTTTTGTGCTGCCGTAGTTTCATACTAACATAAACAAAATGGCAACATCAATAATGTTATCAAGTAAAAAGTAAAATTTAAATAAAATTTGTTTGAAACGCATAAAAATTTTAAGAGAATATGTCTATCTCCTAAATCAGCATTGGTTGAGCCTGGTGGCAAAAAGAAGTCCAGGATGAATGGAATGGTGATAAGTACAGAAAAACTTGTTATTTCAGAGATTTCCTTCTTCTAGATGAGTTGAACAACCAAAGCTTGAGAGTCTAGTCTACCTGACTATTTAATACATATATATATATATAGAGATATAGATATAGATATAGATATATATAGATATATATCTATATATATATAGATATATAGATTCGTACTTTTCCAAGGATATTAGTGAAAACCACAACAGAACTCAAACCCGGCATGCTGAGTCCACAGTCTGCACTTATAACTACTACATCGCGCCACTTCCATTGGAGTGCCAGCTACATACGCGCCACTTCCATTGGAGTGCCAGCTACATACGCGCCACTTCCATTGGAGTGCCAGCTACATACGCGCCACTTCCATTGGAGTGCCAGCTACATACGCGCCACTTCCATTGGAGTGCCAGCTACATACGCGCCACTTCCATTGGAGTGCCAGCTACATACGCGCCACTTCCATTGGAGTGCCAGCTACATCACACCACTTCCATTGAAGTGACGATAAAAATTGGACTATTGAAAAAATAAGACTTTTTTTTGAGGCGATGCGATTGTATAAAACTAAAATCCGCAAATACTCTTTGCAATCAAGCCCACTGCTTTTACTACTGAGCTATATTATAATTGAAAATTATTGTTCATGAACATCACGAGAGAAAAAAATTCTTGGCTATAGAAACTGAGTAAGAAAAGAAGAAAAAGAAGAAGAAAAAGACGAAGAAGAACGGTGATTATTCCTGCTGTTGCATTTATTGTCTTAATTATTCATGTATTTACAGACAAGAATTTCCTGCTTTCCAATAAAGGAACAAAGAAAATTCAATATTCTTCAGATCAATCCAAGAATCAGTAAATATTTGTTGGGATGCAAATGCAATCATTCACAATTTGGCCCATTTCCTCTGCTACTATTTAACATCTCTCTCTCTCTCTCTCTCTCTCTCTCTCTACATATCTCGCTACCTCTCTCTCTCTACATATCTCGCTACCTCTCTCTCTCTACATATCTCGCTACCTCTCTCTCTCTACATATCTCGCTACCTCTCTCTCTCTACATATCTCGCTACCTCTCTCTCTCTACATATCTCGCTACCTCTCTCTCTCTCTCTCTACATATCTCGCTACCTCTCTCTCTCTCTCTACATATCTCGCTACCTCTCTCTCTCTCTCTACATATCTCGCTACCTCTCTCTCTCTCTCTACATATCTCGCTACCTCTCTCTCTCTCTCTCTACATATCTCGCTACCTCTCTCTCTCTACATATCTCGCTACCTCTCTCTCTCTACACATCTCGCTACCTCTCTCTCTCTCTACATATCTCGCTACCTCTCTCTCTCTCTCTCTACATATCTCGCTACCTCTCTCTCTCTACATATCTCGCTACCTCTCTCTCTCTCTACATATCTCGCTACCTCTCTCTCTACATATCTCGCTACCTCTCTCTTTCTCTCTCTACTTCTCTCTCTCTCCTCTCTCTCTCTCTACATATATATATATATATATATATAGCTACCTCTCTCTACATATCTCGCTACCTCTCTCTACATATCTCCCCATCTCGCTACCTCTCTACATCTCGCTACCTCTCTATCTATATCTCCCCATCTCGCTACCTCTCTACATCTCGCTACCTCTCTATCTATATCTCCATCTCGCTACCTCTCTACATCTCGCTACCTCTCTATCTATATCTCCATCTCGCTACCTCTCTCTACCTACATATCTCCCCATCTCGCTACCTCTCTCTACATATCTCCCCATCTCGCTACCTCTCTCTACCTATATCTCCATCTAGCTACCTCTATCTATATTCTTATAAGAAATAAAATAAAAATAAAATGCCCCCCCCCCCCCTGAGAACAATCTGCATTTGAGGATCATATTTCTGATTTTTTTAGATGAGGATTGATTATTTGTATAATTTTCGTTATTTGGACTACATTTCTCATCACAACGTTTCGGTTGCTGTAACCTCCGGCCTTCAGGTGTATCTCTTCGAACTCGGGAATATTTCTGTCAAACTCTGGAATCTGGACAGAATTTCGAACGGAACCCTTTATTTAATCCACGGGAGTAGCATGCTCTTGTACCGTCACCCATGACTGGGAGAAGTCTTCAGTAATTCGCAATCCTTTGTATCACCCTCACCGAGGATTGAACCTTCAACCTCCAGATGGCTATCATTTATCACTTAGAACTGAATTTAACTTAGTACTATATTCACTGTGCCACGGGTCCTTCGGAATTCCGTCCAGATTCCCAAGTTCAACAGAAATATTCCTGAGTTCGAAGAGATACACCTGAGGTTACAGCGGCCGATACGTTGTGATGGTAACACTCAAGAGGATCATACCTAGCAAATTTCATGTTCCTAGGTCTAATAGCTTTAAAATAGAAAACTATTCGAGCTATAAATAATTGAACTGGAGATGCAAACTGCAAAATGAAAAACGTTAACCACTAGAATTATAACTGAAAGTTTAATAACTATATTTTACCAATTAATTTTTAAATATAGATTTAACTAATTACAATTTATTATTTCCTTGTTTAACACCCTTACTGACTCAGATTCACTGCATGCCTCAAAATAGTGATCGGAAATATTGAAAGACCCGATTAATTTACCTTTGACCCGCAGACGACATTCTGCTCAACACCGAAACAAATCAGTTACAAGCCATGCTGACATGAGGTCAATGGTCAAAGTTTGAAGGCTGAAATAAAATACACGGAAACTAAATTCCTGTTTTCCGAAGATCTACCCACCCCCTGGACCACATAGTAGTGAGAAGCAGGTTTGTCAGAAGTATTGTATATTCAATATTTTTTGATACCACATCTTTTAAAAATGAAGACCTGGGTGTGCTGGGTTCGAATCCAGTTCGTTCCACAAAAACACTTTCATCAAAACCCACACCTGACCTTGTGTCTAACCTCCTGAAGAGGAGGTGAATAAATTACTGTTCAAATTTTTTTTTTTTTTTTTTTTTTTTTTTTTATGTGTTTTCTGGTTACCCACCCTGCCATTTGATTCCTTCCCCTGGCCAGAATTTTGACCTAGATGTTGGCATGGTAAAAAGATCGACCTCCTCCCATTCCTACTGCATTATGTTCATTTAACTTTTGGTTTGGTTGTTTTGTTTTATGGCATATCAACCCTTTTCAGGTTATTTAATGCTGAATCCGGTCATTTTGGTGAAGGTTTTTATGCTTCAAGTTGTTTATATATTCAAATATTTATTTATGGTGTTTGGTTTGGTTGTTTTGTTTTCCGGCATATTAACCCTTTTCAGGTTATTTAATGCCGAATTCGGTCATTTTGGTGAAAGTTTTTATGCTTCAAGTTGTTTATATATTCAAATATTTATTTATAGTGTTTGGTTTGGTTGTTTTGTTTCATGGCATATCAACCCTTTTCAGGTTATTTAATGCCGAATCCGGTTATTTTGGTAAAAGTTTTTATGCTTCAAGTTGTTTAAACCTTCAAATATTTATTTATGGTGTTTGGTTTGGTTGTTTTGTTTTATGGCATATCAACTCTTTTCAGGTTATTTAATGCCGAATCCGGTTATTTTAGTAAAGGTTTTTATGCTTCAAGTTGTTTAAACCTTCAAATATTTATTGATGGTGTTTGGTTTGTTTGTCTTGCAGAGGAAAAATTGTTTTTGTTTTTGTGTTTGCAGAACATGATTGAGTTTTGCAATGGGAAAGGAAAAAAAAACAATAACATCAATGTTTGGTGCATTTTTGGTTAGGAAGCCGGTATCTTCAGACAGCCTGATCTGATTATTGAACTTTTGATCATCTTCCTACTCTCTCTTCTTAAAAAGCCTGCGACATGTAGCATGAGCGTCATTTACCAGTGGTGTCATTATAAAAAAAACCTATTTGCGGTATCCAGTAACGTTTTTTTATACTAACCACTGAAAATAATTTTCCTTTCTTCCTCAATGTACCTCAACTTCCACGAGCAGAGTTTCTTTCCAAGAACTACCTCTGTAGAACACGATACCACTGGACTGCTTCCCAGCTGACTACAACATGGTCGTTTTCAAGTCTAATGTTAACAAATTCTATTTGAGCTGTCATCTTAAATAATCAAATTCGGCCCAGTTTCAACCATCATCTCTAATTTTCAAGGTGTTTGCCAAACCAAATAACGCTTATCCTCGAGTGGCCTTCGGGCCTTGATAGACGGTGACTCATTAGTAAAAAAAAAAAAAAAAAAAAAAACTTAAACTTGACAGCACGATCGCTGAGTCAGGGTGAATCGGAAGGAGTCAAAGTCACTCATAAAAATACTCGGAGTCGGATTTTTTAATCTATGAAGAATCAGCAGCCTGAAGTCGGAATTTTGGAAATTCTAAGAGTCGGACCTTATACCTTCTGGTTTGGTTGGGTTTGTTTTACAGCATATCAACCATTTATGGGATATTTAATGCCGAATAAGGTTTCAAATCTAATCCTAAGGTAGGATAATTATTATTATTTTATATTGTTTTTGAAAAATAATAAAATTAAAATAAAATTAAAATAAAAATTTGAAATTCAATTTTTTTTGTACAGTCCAACTTCTGAGATGAAGTCTAAGATTTTGGTCAGATTTGTGTCTTTAAACAGATCCTTTAGATTTTTTTTTTTGGAGTATTTCCTTCGACTTTGTTGCGGATTTTGACAGTATGTTTGACTGTATAAGATTCTTGACATGATATACACATTGGAGACTCTTCACTTTCCAATAAATGTTTGTGAGTAATATACCTTCCGACTCCACAACGTAGCTTGAAAGACCGATAAAAATGCTATTTGAAGATTAAGCTTGACAGCTGACCGACAAAGCCTTTTATAGATATGCGAGGTTGCATCTCTTTGAGCCAAATGATTTTTATATTCTTTTGTTCAATACAAAAACAGAAGAAAAAAAAAACAAAAACAATCCAACTGCAAACAATACAAAATCAGAACTAGAAACAAATAAATGAATAAAGTATTTAGAAATGACTTCAAGCAGATCAAGGATTAAATTGAACAGAAATGTTCGTATCCGCCATTCAAATGCCAGCTTCATAATAATCTAATAATTGAAACAAGCAAAACACGAGATTCGTACGGCCTCCACACTCACCTACTCCGAAAGAGCACTAGAATAATCGATGAATCAAATATGTCTGTCTCATTAATAATTCCAGGCATGCAACAATGGTTTTGATTTAATGAAGGAAGCCGGAGTTAAATTGTTAAATCTGTCATAGCCCAATAATGAAATAAGACCGGTAGGAGGTAATTTACACACATGTTGAGGACGCTTCATAAAAGCCATCATCGGTCTCTTGCGTATTTACTGTTTACTGATATCACACCTATCTCGTAGCGCCCCCCTCCTTTTTTATATCACCAAATTGATTCTGTGCTCCATTATTTATAAGTTGTTCGGTGTCGGATAATCAGTTGTGACCTAATCAATTGGCAAAGTCATTTATTTTATAGAATCGAAAATCCAGAGTAATTTTTTTTCACCGCTATCCTGGAACTTTCCCAAATAGCAATTTATATATCTACCATATTTCCTAAGTCTCAAAGCAGGAAAGTTTTCAGTTCTTATAATAAGTAGTGGGATTTGTATCATGAAGAAGTGGCGATGGCGTTGTGGAAGTCAAGTGCTTGCCAACGTGGAATCTGGATTGTGTGATCGAGTTCTGTCCGGATTATTGAATCACTTTTAGTAATATCCTTAGTAAAAGGTATACATCTATCTGTCTATGGGTTTAATAGTAGGGTACACTAGACTCACAAGCTTTGGTAAGACAACTAGTTCAGAAGGGAAACCCAGAGTTGCGGATTCAGAAACTATAACGTCTTGCTCAGACTCAGAATCCTAGAAATCCAAAATATCCGACTCCATATTTTAAAGTCTAATATTTTTTTTTTTTTTTAAATATTTTTTTTATAACAGAAACCACCACTTTATCAAGGCCGAGGCCACCCGTGGACAAGTGTTAATGTGATTTCTATTTATCCCCCCCTCCAGGAGATTAGACACAATTGTCATGTGGGTTGTTTGATGGAAGCATTTTCAGTGGAATGACTTGGATTTGAACCTGGCACACCCAGGTTCTCAGTCCGCGTCAGATTGTATGTTGATTCTTCAGAGATTAAAAAATCTGACTCCGACTCCACGGATTCTTATGAGTCAGAGTCAGACTCCTTCCAAAACCTCAGACTCAGAAACCCTGAAAAAAACTCTGAAAGAACACCAGCTCACGCATACGCAGCAGCCTAGCATCGCATGTATGGACAAACCTCCGTATGAAAAGCGAATGAAATCCATCTTGCAGCTTATTAAAATACTAATGATTTTTTTACCAGAATAAGCTAGTCTGAATATAAAATATTTTAGAGAAAGTAAAAAATGTGACACCAGTGAGTTAAGGAACAGACAGCTGATTTTCGGATGAATAACACATCAGCAGAGAACATTCCAGATTTCGGCATGTGTGTGCTTTGTGCATAAAAATAAGGAATGAAGAGATGCAACACAAAACACTAGATACGAGAGAACAACTTCACAAACTATAGTTGCGGAGTCAGAAGGTATAAGGTCCGAGCGACTCCTAGGATTCAAAAAATATCCGACAAAGTCCTAGGATTCAAAAAAAATATCCGACAAAGGCCTAGGATTCAAAACAAATATCCGACAAAGTCCTAGGATTCAAAACAAATATCCGACAAAGTCCTAGGATTCAAACAAATATCCGACAAAGTCCTAGGATTCAAAACAAATATCCGACAAAGTCCTAGGATTCAAACAAATATCCGACAAAGTCCTAGGATTCAAACAAATATCCGACAAAGTCCTAGGATTCAAACAAATATCCGACAAAGTCCGAGGATTCAAACAAATATCAGACAAAGTCCGAGGATTCAAACAAACATCAGACAAAGTCCGAGGATTCAAACAAACATCAGACAAAGTCCGAGGATTCAAACAAATATCCAAGGATTCAAACAAATATCCGACAAAGTCCGAGGATTCAAACAAATATCCGACAAAGTCCGAGGATTCAAAAAAATATCCGACAAAGTCCGAGGATTCAAAAAAATATCCGACAAAGTCTGAGGATTCAAAAAAATATCCGACAGACTCCTAAGATTCCAAAACTTCCGACGCCCACTCATAGGATTCCAAATATTCCGATGCCAAAATCTAGAATTCCAAATATTCCGATGCCAAAATCTAGAATTCCAAAAATTTTGATTCACACACCTTTTTATTTTTAAGTCTTCCAATATTCTGTCACAAACCTAGTCCAAGAACGTGTAAAATTAACTCTCCTCCCCTTCTTTACACAACCTTAAACTTGAAGCGTTAATGATATATTTGGTAACTTTACTTCATATGAGTACAAATACAGGTTATAAAGAAATACTTTTATTTTTATAAAGCAGCGTTTGTTTCTCCGTCACGTACAAACTGGATACTTCAAAGATTAATAGCCTAAAATTCATAGCAATATAATAGGCACATGTACACACATATGCAAAATCTATTACCAATGGAGATTATGTATCTGTCTGTCTAAAACAGAAACTATACCATTACTATTTTTAATGCTTAACTCAATCTACTATACTATTTCAGACTAATGTACTATCTTTCAGGTCTCAATTCGAGGGGGGGGATAGTATCTGTTCTGTGGTCATGAGACCACTCTACCAGGTATTAACTGCTACTGAGGGGAGAGGGCAGTATATTTTCGGTCGTCGTATATATTAGCAAAAATATGAAACTGGCAGGAGCATATTATTGCTGCTTATAATAATTGAATGACGATTTGTAAACATTGTGTTTTCTTTCAATTAATAATGAAATTGGTGTGAATGTGATACTATGGATTGCCACCCCCAGCCGATACCCTGGAAAATGTTAAGTTAGGAAATAAGTCACAATAGGAAAAATGATGAGGAAGTAAGTGAGTGACAAAAAAAAAAAGGCCAGCAAATCTATTGAACTCCCCAGATAGAATGGCACCCTGACAATTAGCTGTTAGGTTCTAGGTGGTTGGATGACGATAACCTGAGAAAAAAGTGGATGTAGGCAGTTTCGGTTATTAGCTGAGAGTAACAGAGAAAAAGACTGGACGTTTAGGATTTCCGGTCAAAAGTAGATATATTTAGGAGACAAGCACATCATAGGTCAGAGGAGATGAAGTAGATGAGTTCAACGCGGGGGGGGAGGGGGGTTATACAGAGTTCGTCGTAGCTGAGATTCTGAACTTGAAAAATGGGAATTTAACTTAGACGTAGACGCTAGCGGCAGGACTCCACGCTACACATGCACCCGTTAACACCAATTCAAATACATAATGTATATATCTGTGTTTGCACTTTTATGCATGTCTGCATTGCTTTGCCTTTGAATACAACTTGTATGCGTCCTCGGCCATCATAGCCAAGGATAAAGTCGACACAGCCAGGAGAAGATGAAGGAAAGCCATGGCACAAACGTTGGGGGTCGACGGAGGCTGGCATGGTTATACATGAACACCATCATCAAGTTGCTACAATATACTGATCGAATAATGAATGCTAATCTGTCAGGCATTATAATCAAACTCCCATCACTTATTAAAATGAAATTGATTTCTCCAATAAGACAAAACTCATATTAGATCGATCTCTCATCGCCAGCCAGTGTCTGGTCAGTACAGTTCACAACGACCCTGGACTGTCCATTATGCTCGTTGTATTGGCAAGTTGGTAGTCAGTCCTCGACTTGCAACGCCATTTAAACTCGGCTTTACATACGGCACCTCGTATTCGCAAATGGTTACGCATCTAAGTACTAACCAGATTTCCATTTCTTCCTCTGTGTACCTTAAACCAAACAGAATTTCCATGAACAGAGTTTCTTTCCAAGGACTTCTCATCTGTGGAACACATGACCACAGGCTGCTTCCCTGCAGACTACAACACAGTCATCTTCAAGTCCAATATCAACAAATACTTGTCAAGCCATCATCTTAAGCAGTCAAATTTTGTCCATTCTGTCCATCTTTTTCAATCCTCTCGTAGTGGTGTACGTCGTCCAGCTGGTAACCTCATTAACTATTATCCTCGAGTGGCTTTTGGCCGAAGTAGTGCCGACTCATTAGTATATAAAAAAAAATCTCACGCCATTCACTTGAAGATGAGCCAGGTATCACGCTGTCCATCTTATAATGAAACACGTCTCATGTTTTTTTTTGTCTGATGATGCAAAAGGTCTCATGCAATATAATTCTCGAAAGTTTCTAGGGAATATCAAATTTACAAGCGGTTCCCAGTCGCATGTATAAGGGACTGGGGGCCCTTCTTCCGGAGAAAGAGGACTCTTGAAGAATGACCACCAGTCTCACCTACTAAGGTTAGACCCACCGAACCGGCCAAGTCTTTCTCCCCTTAATCAATTCATCTGAGGAGGCCATCGTCGTCATTTCAAGCACCCCCCCCCCTCAATCCTCAGCTTGGTCTCGGGGAAACAGAAGAGTTCACTTATCGTTTACACCTTGAATGAGAGGAGAAGAAAGCGGCCCCTTCTCCTTTCTTCGGGGTTAGACCCAAAAGCAGGCATTTCTCCTCCGTCTCTGCTTTGCCAGCCAGATTTATCGCATGTGAGTCCTCGTTTCTGCAGTGTTACCAACTAGTTCATGCATACTTAATATCCTCCGTCGCCGACTTCACATCCGTTAACTAGAGTTGGGCGGTTTTGAAATTTTGGTTTCGGTATCGGTTTCGGTTTTTTTCCCTTAAAACCTCGGTTTACGGTTCGGTTTTTCGGTTTTTTTGAAAAAAATTTTTTTACTATGGAAGCTATTCATTCTCTTGTGTGATGATTAGTTATTATTCAACGTTTAGTTGAATTATGTCACTGTTTCGATAATTTTGTGACTGAATCATTCTCCATATGAATCATATAAGTTTTAAGGTGTTGACTGTTGTAATCAAAGTTCTGATACCTTTTCAACAGTTAACACGTTAAAACATAGATCTATTTTAACTTTGGTAAATTTATTCAGTTTTTAACTTGCCAAAAAAGGGCCGACAACAACAAAAATTTAAAATTTGTTATATAAAACGAATAACAAGTCATTTTTTTTTTTAGGCAAATACTTATTGTAAAGCTTAAAACTTAAAAAAATTGAAATAAGCTAAAATATTTTTATCTTAACTGACGGAACATCTTATAATTGTTCCCCTACAGTTCTTCTGCCGACTAGTCCCATTTGTATGGAGTGTGACACTTGGTGACTTCAGGATCATCTTTGCAGCATGAAGCTTAGTGATGAAATGAGATTCATCACTGATATTTGCTGATGTGGATATTGAGGGAAGATCATCCAGCTTTTCTTCAAAAAATGTCAATTACTTGTGAACATTTTGATGCAGAAATACCTGCTACCTGCAGGCCTATAATGGTCATCCTAACATTATCATTAAAGCGGTTGCACCAACTGTCCCTAGTTGCTCTAACCTCCTTTTTGTTTTTTTCTAATATCTGCTGAATAGCTTCATCTCTGGAAGTCTTCTCGTTCCTCAACTTCTTACACTTCCTTTTCAAAAGACTTCTTGTTTTCTGAAGTGATACCTTTTCAGCTTTCAGCTTTACCTGAATCTCTTTCAAGGAGTTGACTTGTTTTTTAAGCTCATTATTTTCACTCAGTCTCTTCTTGTTCATTTGTTTCAACATATAAATTAGTTTATACAATTTACTCTTTGTCAACTTTTTCTGCCTGTCAATGGATTGTTTGGAGACTTCCATGCGCAATCTGGCAATCACGTTCTTAACATGAACATTCTGATTTAGCAGAAATGGTTTTTGTTTAGAAACAGTTTCATATTTTGCTGTTAATAATCGAAATGCAGTTCTCATATCGGACAGCTTATTCTGATATTTTTTGACCGATTCTTCCAGTGTCTTAATTTTTGAAGCAGGTGGGTGTTCAATAGTGGCTGAATCATTGGATTCGTCTGGAGATTTGACCTGGGAAGATAGGGTAACTCGCTCATGGAAAGGTGAAGTTAAAAACTGCTGCAGTTCCTGAGGTCTTTGTGTCTTGTTTTTTCGTTTTATCCGATTCTCTATTACTAGTTTTTTTAATGTTGAGGACAGATGCTTTTCATCGTAATTGGACGACAGAAGTTGATTTATCCACATGACCATCATACTGAACTTGAGATTCTTCTGCGTTAAGTAATTCTGGAGCTGAATAATATCTTCATTAGTCAACTCATTTGATCCTTTGGCAGCTAAAGAATCTAAATTTAAAAAATAATAATTTACCAAAGTTAATAACAATACTGTTAATGATACGCGCTCGGTAAATTCTTTTTACGAACATGTGCTAATAAAATATCCGTTTCTCTAATTTTTTTTTGGGGGGGGGGGGGATCATTTACTACACTCAACAGAACGAAAAAAAGGATGAAAAAACAAAATGTGTAACAAATAAATGTTAGCAAAGGCAAGTTATTCATCTACCTACATGGATAAGTTTATTTGTATTTTAACTGATTTTAAAGGGTTGTTTTTGGTTCAAACCAGCTGTGTCAATAGAATAAATGTCACAAAAACATAATTTATCGAATAATGATACCGTTAATGATACGCGTCGTATTATTTCTGCAATGTTATTATTTAATTCAAGAACGTACTTTATATTGATTTTATCAAAACGTGTTAAAATAAACTGAATAAATCCTGCCGTGTGCCGGTAAATAGGGATATATTACACGAAACCGCTTGATGGTGACAACTGTTAATGTTATGAAGAAGTGATTATTCGGCACTTCTTCAGTTTAGGTGTGAATCAGAAATCAATTTTGAAGAGTTACATTCCAGATAGCGGTTTTTAAAACTCATTAAAATACGATAAATAAATACTGGCGGTGTCTCTAAATTTGAATGAGTTTTATTTTGTGTATACGTCGGCCGTGTCTCTAATGAATAACATTACAGACATGACCGCCGTGTCTGCAGCTTCTTCGTTTTAATAAACAGCTGTTATTATTATTATTATTAAAAAATATCTTTCATTTCCTGTTATTTAATTTAAAAGCGCTTAAAAATATTTAAATACCACCCGTTTTTAACTCGGAAGTTATTTTCGTTTTATTAATTATATTTACGCACATGTGATAAAAAAAAATACCACCCGTTTTAAATTGACGCACAAAGTTCAACTAACAAATATATTCTTCAATTTATCATTTTAAACAAACAAAAGACTTCATGCAACTTTTAAATAAACAAAAAAACAAAAGTCGCCTAAGATCTTTGAAATATCCATCAGTAGCAATTGTTTTGTTGACGTTTTCGAATTTTTGATGCGCGGCGGTTATAGATCATTGAAGATTTTGTCATTTGCGCGGACCTACCTCCAGTTTTATACGTTGCGCGTCCTGAGTTATGGGTGTATTAATATGACACCAACAGATTATTAAAGACGGTATATTTCTCTACAAAGGTGTACATTTTTTACATTTTTTTACATTGAATTTCTTTGTGATTTTATACACTAAAGTTTTTAACTTGGATTTCTTTTATAAAATTCGACATAAAACCCTATGTTACGCCCACCAAATTAAAGAGCGTATTTTTTCTTTTAGATGGGACTATTTTTATATGCATAGTAACATGCGCGAGCGCGCGCAACAAATTTGAAAAAGACATCGATTTTTTTCAAAAAAAAAAAAAAAGCGTCCATCACTGAAAATAGTGACCTAATTTAAAATTGTCTGAAAAAAAAAAATATTAATGAGACAAGAAAAAGAATTATATCTTTATAAAGAGAAAAGATTAAATTTTGTTTACATCCAAATTTTATCAAAATAATCCAAAAAATTAACGAGATACCGCAAGTTGAAATTGTATGGAATTTCACTTTTTTTTACATATTTCGCTAGCAAATCAGCCCGGTTTGGGATACCTATTATCATATATTTGTTCAATCTGTCCTCTTACTAATATAACATTTTTTGGTAATATTCAATTTTATTCAAATCGGAAAATCTTTTCAACCGTGTTTCCTTGTATATGGTGGCTTACTGCAGTAAAAACACAATACCGAACGGTTACGGTTTAAAAAAAAAAAACCGATTCGGTATTCGGTATGGAGACGAAACCGAAAAACCGCGGTTTTTCGGTAAAACCGCCCATCTCTACCGTTAACCTTTCTATTTTCGACCTACTAAATATGAACAGACAGTAAAAACTGAACGTCTAAGGTTACACACACCTTGACCTTCTCTGCATCACACCACTTTAAAGCGGCATCATGCGAAAGAGGTTGAGAATTAAGAGGCAGGTTCAATTCCTGCAGCAGTTACATTTATGACTATCTCATTTTTATCGAGGGGGGGAAAAAAAAATTTTTTTTAATAAATTTTAAAAAATTTAAATAAATAAAAAATAAAAAAACACTATGTAAAATCAATTTGAAAAAAAAAAAAATTTTTAATTAAAAAATTTTTTTTAAATTTAAATAAATAAAAAAAAAACACTATTTAAAAATCAAGTTGCAATAAAAAAAAAATAAAAAAATTTTTAAATTAAAAAAATCACAAAAAAAATTTTTTTTTAATTAAAAAATCACAAAAAAAAAATTAAGTCACAGGCAATATTCAAGGGATTTTTTTTACACTAGATTCTAGAAGATTCCAAAATATTACGGAAGATTCAAGATTCTAACAATTATCAAAAGATTCTAAAAAAATAGGTTAAACATATATGTAGCTTTTTTAGAAGTTTATTAAAACCTATGTAACAGACAGAACAGAAAAGACAAATGTAATTTATCTTAGCCCCTCTCTGAAAATCGAAAAGAAAATTAGAATGACCGTAACTAAATTAATGTTTTTGCCCTTCTAATCGTGTATCTGAGCTCTTGAATGGTTTTTTTATAAATGCACTACCTTACAAAAGATTCCAAAAGATTCCACAAGTAATTTACCCCTCGGGAATATTAACAAGTCACACAAAAGGCCTAAAAATCACTGCTATTTTTTTACATTTAATTCATTTGTACATTCTTTTTTACATTTTACACCGATTAAATTTAGTTAATTTTTTTTTTTTTTTACAATAGTGACGCAATTGAAACTATTGTACATTGAGGTGGCCTTGAAGAGGACAGAAATAGGAGGTTGTTAAGAGTTTAAAATTGACAGACATGAAGAGACAAAAAGGAAGCATCATTTAACATGCAGGGGTGAAGGCAAAAATTGTTTAGAGGCAAGACAGAACGTATGTGTTAAAATGTAGTCCCTTTAAAAATAATCAGCAATAGACTCCCCCCCCCCTAAATAATATAGCTAACTACTCTGGTGCCCCCCCCCCCTCAACATAAATTCACTAGACCAACTCGACAATCAACTAAATCCCATCCATTCACTGTGGAGGTCCCCAGATGCCGGAAAGCTTTCTACTCAAATAGCTTCTTTCCTTGTGATGCTGGTCTCTGGAACCCCCTCCCTGCACCCTGTTTCCCCGACGGTACCGACATGCAGAAATTTAAAACTAATGTAAACAGACATCTCGCTGAGCAGATCCGAATTTAGGTTGACCCCCCCCCCCCCAACCTTCTCCCTTTTTTTCTCAGTAGCCCCTTACGTCTACAGTGGTGGCCTGCCTTGTTTGGGGTGAACTATGTTAAAAAAAAAAAAATTTTTAAATAAAAAAAAAAAGATAATAAAGAACTATATTTTGGGGTACAAATGTTTTTGCATTATTTATTGGTAACTAACAACAATCCGCCGAGACAGATTATTCCGGAAAAATGATCACCATCCTCCTCACTCTCTCAGAACAAAACCAGCTAACGGGACAAGTAAGTCTTTCTTTCCTTAATCAATTCGTTTCATGCGATCATTATCATCATCATCGTTATATAAAGCCGTGGATGTGATAAACTTACTGGCATGGTAATTTATTTACATTCAGTTTCAAAACTTTTATTTTCCTTAAAAAAAAAAAAAAAAAAAAATTTAAATATAAATTTTTTTTTTTAATTTATTTATTTTTTTTTAAATCACAAAATCTTGAATTCAATAAGAAACTAATAATCGATCTTTGTTTACTAATTTTCTTTCTAATTTAAAAATGTTAAAGTCTTGTAGCAGTTTCATGACCTACTTTCTTTTGTATTCACATGCAATCTCTTGCGTAGTGATTCGTATGCGGTTTAGTTGGCTAAAACAGGCATGTTAAAACTCGTGCAGAAATACATTGGGCTATTTTAGGAGAGTAGAAAGTTGACTCAGGATTTACTTTTGGCAGCCTCGTGACTCTTGCTTCCCTTATTTTGTCCTTTAGTCCTCACATTCCATGACAATGTTTCTGACAAAGGGGGAAGAATTGCTGTTTTCTCGGTTGAAATCCATCTAACACTTATCGTTGGCTAGTTTTTGACCTTCAAGTAGTATTTTTTTTTTTTGTTCCTTACATCAAGTGGCTTCATGCCTTGTCTGGAGCAATTTCCATAAAAAAAAAATTCAAACTGCACATTCTCAGCTTTTCAGCAATTTCCGTCCAGACACTTGGTGCTAAAATATGATTTACAACCGATATGCAGATGCGACAAAACGCTGTATTACTTTCCCTGTCTCTCGCCAGGACTTGGCAGGAGGCGCAATACAAATTTAGGTTAGAGACTAAAAGACTTGGACTCAATTACATTTATATAATACATGCCTGCTGAACCAACTTGCCTTACATTCTTGTGTTCCTGTGTTAATGAAGCTGTTAAATAAGGTTGATTCAATTATTGAGAAGATGTTGGTATTTTTAGATGGAAATCTGGTGACCTTTTTCTTGTTCATTTCAAGCGAGCCAAGCCGGATAAATACAGACGCTATAACAAAAAAAAAAAAAAAAAAAAAAAAAAATGGCTCTACCCAATCTCCGGCAAGCATCTCATAAGATCAAATAACTCCCACTCTATAGTCTTCTTCAAATCACAAAATGAAGACGTGGAAATTTTAAAATATCAAATGGTTTTATATTAATTTTTTTTTTTTTTTTTTTTTTTTTTTTTTTTCAATATTCGCTAAAATATTTAGTTTTTTGTATGAATCAACAATTTTTTTTTTTTTTATACTTACTGGTTCTGTTTTGTTGTCATTTTCCAATAAATCAGATACTCATGGGAGGGACCACATGAAAGTGAATGTGGAGCTATCGACTGGGCGGGTATTGACAATAATGGTATTCTTTTAATTGAAAAAAAAAAAAAAAAAAAAAAAAAACTCAATGATTTTTTAGATGAGTCAACACATTTTATAGAAAGCTTTTTTTTTTGTTTTAGTCGACTTATTTTATTGATATTATTTGACTACTAGCAAGAAAACCCGATGTTGCTCGGGATTGAATGAGGATCACTACTATGTACTTTTTGACTATGCTCATAACACCACTTTTACTTTCTTTGTTTTTACTACCCCCCCCCTCCTCGTTTCGCCTCCTAATATAGTCGGAAGAAGTTGAAATATTTTAAAACTCTGAATTAGTGTCTTATACATATGGTTTACACTTAATTCAAGTCAGATATACATATTTGAAGTTTTGAGGGCATTTAGAGATGGGGACATGTAGATATTCAGCACATAGAGGGTAGCATAGAGATTCGGGACCACTTCCATTGTCTTCCTTGAAGAATTTTACTCATCTGATATAAATTTCATCTAAATAGGATACATTTAAAGTTTTAACCGAATTATACCCTTAGGGGTGCATTTAGAGATTTGGGAACATTTCCATTGTATTTCCTGGTAAATTAGATTTGATGTAGATTCTCTAACCTTTCTCTCTATAGGGAAGACAAACATCTCACACACATACACATCGAATTTTATATGAATAAATGCAAAATTATTTTTAATTTATCACTCTTATGTAACCATAAAAACGGGTTACTGTTATTTAAATCAATAATACAACATAATTTTGAAATACTCTATATATAGTAGAGACAAACGATCTACAGACAGCCAGTTCGATGCCTAATTTGCATAACTATTTTTTTAACAGTTTATAATTCTCTAACCTTTCTTTCTATAGGGAACACAAACATCGCACATACATGCAGACACGTATTTCAAGAAGCGAACTTTGCGAAGCGATAGCGAGCTGGCAAACTCACTTAGTACTGAAGATTCCTCCCGGGGATGAAACGCGGATGCCTCTGTGTAGCTTAATTGCCATAAATATATTTTCATAACTTACTACCATCTAGCTCTACATACGTATCGAGCACTGTTGAAGTAAATACTGAAACTGATACATAAAAATATTATATCTCCTTATAAAATTTTATGTGGATACATGAAATAGTAATATATATATATATATATATATATATATACACAGACGAACAACACAGGTAAGGCGGCCATTTTTTAATAACTAAATTAGCTAGCAAAAAATTTATCTGGAACAAAACTTAGATCTAATATACGCAACGTTTTTGTTCTTGTCTTTTAAGGGAAGTGGAGTCTGATCAACTCTGCTGGGAAGCCATGAAATAAAATATTGTTTTGTTTTTAAATTCCCGAAACAGTTTTTCATGGTAAACAACTGATGATCCCTTAAATAATGTTAAGACTAGCGTAAATTCTTGGAAGCAAACTAATGTAGTGATTGCAAAAGATTGATTGACTTACAAGCAAAGGAGTTTTCCGACGAAGGACTTGGAACTAAGAGTGTTTTGTTTTGAAGAACGATTATGTTAATTTTTATTGGCACTACAAAAAGTAAATTGACTCACAAAAGAGTGATTTTCCACCGAACAACTTATGGCTAAATTCTTTAAAAAAAAATTTTTTTTTTTATATAGTTTTAATGGTTGAGAAACTTCCGAGACATATATATATACATATATATATATATATATATGTCTACTCATTTTTGTTTAGTCTACACATTTATATAGGAGGCTTTTAGTTTTTCAGGCTGCATGAATTGGTCAATAACCATTATGTTTCTTAAAAAGAAATCTATTTTCTCAGGTATATCAGGTCAAATTGATTTGAAACTCGATAGTAAGAGTAAGGCTTCTTTTTGTATAGAGTTAAAGAAGTTATGCAAACATGAGAGCAACATTAAAAATGTCCACAACACATTCAGATGCACTTGTATGTCGTCGAGATTCTACTGTGCAGCAGGGTGGAGAGGGGGCTGACGACCACAAGAGGATGTAAGTAGAGGATAATGATTATCGAAAAGAACGTTCGTATTGAACGAACAACAAAAGAAAAAGAGACGATGTTGCTATCTTTCATTTGGTGTTTTTTTGTTTTTGAGAGGTGTGTGATTGGTCTAATCGATAATGTCCAGGACTACGAGATCAGCTACGCAGGGTTTTTTTTCTTTTTTCTTGAGGACTCTCAAAAGATTTATAATTACTCCAACTTTTCATGGCGGCCATACAGACAGAAATATTCCAAAGTTTTGTTTTTGCCCCCCCCCCTCCAGCTATTATTCTTCTTTATTCATGTTCACTCCAACCAGTTCACGTTCATTGCGCCTCTTTTATTTCCTCCCATCTGGCATGATGGCAAGAGTGTTTTCTAATGGGCCGGCAGAGTTCAATCTGCGGCGATCGGGTTATACCAAAGACCCCAAAAAAGGGTATTATTTACCTCCTCTTCAGGAGGTTAGGCACAAGGCCAGTTTTATCTTACTCCCACAAGGTAAGATGTGACCCAAGGTCGGGTCGGGAAAGTGGGGTTTGAAAAGCCAGCGCCCGAGAGGTGAGCACTCTGGCCATTAAAAATTGCCTGGGCAGCTCCGTCGGCATTCCCCGGTAGGGGCGCCTCAGGCAGTAAACAATAAACTTACTCCTCTCCAAAGAGGGGAGGCGAAGCCTGGGAGGGTGGACCTCCTAGAACTGCACAGGACAAACCCACAGACAGGCGTAAATCAAGCCCCGAAGGCCAAGACAATACCAGTCTACGGGGTGCAGTATCCATCGGAACAGATACTACACTTTGATCTTGGCCAAAAAACACTCAGCATTATAAGGTGAGGATCAAGGGTAAGTGGAGTAATCCTAAGAATGGAGTGGCACCCTCCCCTACATCTCGGTGTAGTAGCTAATGAAAAGGGAGCCTGTGGGTTGTCCTCGACTATAATCGACCACTTTACTTTAATTTGTAAAAAAATCTCTACTGATTTTTTTTTTATTGAATATACTAAATTTAGGTCTCTTGGGATTTTCGGTAAATTCGATCAGCAATATTCTCGTTAAGGCACAAACGAACACACACAACGTTGGTAGATTGTGAATTTGTGTGTCCTTAAGCGAACGTGAATAGATATTTTAAAAGTGCGTTCATAAAGTTAAAGAATAAAGTTACTGTCGGCTTTCAATTCAATGGAAATTTAGCATCAGACATGTCAGTTCCAACAAAAGATAAACAATTTTACATCATTGTATCATTGTATTAAAACCCTTGTTGCCATGGTGACTGACAAGACAGACGAAAGTTTACGAGTTGACTCATTTATGTTAAATCGCGTGATGTGGCCGCACGTGATTATACATTAAAAATGAAACTAATTCTCTTGTTGGTGCAACCTTCAAACTGGACAGACGTTCTATCCGATACTCTGCTTCTTAGCAGGAATTCAAACCCCGGTCGAACATTGTAAATCCTCTCAGTAACAAATCGCCAATTAAGTACATTTACACAATTCGTGCATATAATTGCCAGTATACTATATCTCTATAAAAGTCACCAGTCGCCCGTGCATTGAGTATTGTTGCCACATCTGGGCTGGTGCACCAAACACTAACCTCTCCCTCTTGAACAGGATAGAAAAAAAGAATTTATAACCCGTTAGGTGCCACACTGTCTGACAAGCTCCAGCCCCTGTCGCATCACCGCAGAGTTGCATCCCTGTGCCTGTTTTACAAGTACTTCCACTGTATGTGCTCCAATGAACTCGCTGCACTTTTACCACCCCAACGTAAATACTTTCGACCCACCCAACTGGCAGCAAAATCTCACTACTTCACTGTTGAGGTCCCTAGATGTTGGAAAATTTTCTACTCTGATAGCTTTTTGCCCGGGCTGTTTGCCTTTGGAATTCCTTCCCTGCTCCATGACTGTACATTTTAAATGTAATGTGAACAAACATCTTGCTGCCCAACTCCCCACAAAGGCCCCCCTCAAAACCTGACGCCTATCACAGTAGCCCCTTATTCTTTAGTAAACCTTGTTTGGGGTGAATAAAAGTTTTATTAAAAATATGTGTTGCAATGGGGCAGATGTATTCGTGATAATGGAAAACAAAATGTCTGAAAGTAAACTGTTAAAACGTGGACATTAAAAAAATAAAAAAATAAATAAAATAAAAATTTAAAAAAAAATTTTTTAAATAAAAAAAAAATAAAAAAATAAAATCAAAGATTTCTTATGATTCTTGACCGACATAACGAAGGTGACATCCACTGAATTTAGTAGTCAGTGTCCAGCTGTCTGACCAGTTGCGCTCAAACCAAATAAACCGAGACAGAAGCCTAGAAAGCTGTTTTTTTTAAGAAGACTGATGTTCCATCATGCTTAGATGGGCAAGTCCATTCTTTGGGTTCTGATTGGCTACTAGTCCATGAGTGGATAATCTATATATAAATATGGCTTCATTCAAGCAAGAATTTTCCTATCAACTATTTAGAGTTTTTTTAAGTCGGTAAGTGTCAATTTGATTCTACAACATCCGTGTCGACTAAAATAAAATGAATTCCTATAAGAAAAAGTTTATTCTATGTTCTAATTGGATAACAATTAATCTCACATTCAGTCATGGAATGGGATACGATATATGGTATGAATAATTACCTTGTGACCCCATGTGACTAGGAAGTGCTACAAATGCATGATTTGGTACTCTCATATCCCCCCCACCCCATGTGATTGTATATTAAAAACGAGACTAATACTCTTATTGGCACGACTTTCAAACTCGACAGACATCCTGTCCAACACTCTGCTTTTAAGCAGGAATTTGAAACTCTCCTCATGACAAATCGCCATATTTGGGATAAATGTAAGTACATTTATATTCCGTGGATTCACACATTCTTCACCTCCTCAACAATTTGTGCATTTAATGTGGTAATGGGACGGATGTATTACTTAATGTAAGATCCATGTCTTTCTATCTTATTTATAAAGTCGCTAGGAGTTGCACAAACGCATCTACAAACGAAAAGCGAACAATGTTGAATGCAAGGTGAAAGAGCGAACAAAATAGGTTAATCGAAGAGAAATACATTTTCTTTCTTTTTTTTTACCCGTTTAATATTTTCACGATTCATAACGAGTTAATAACATCAAAAAAATTTTTTATTGCTTTAACAATTTTGAAAATATTCTATTACATAAAGGTCAGTTGTCTGGGTTTTTTTTTTTTTTTATCTTTCCGTTTTTGCTGGAGATGGGGCATCCTACTGGATGCCAGACATTCACCGGCTATTTCAGACACTCCAGCCTAGAGATTTTTTAAAGATTCTAGCAGTCCCTTTAAGTGCAATTGTTTGTATTTCTCTTGCACTTGGTTCACCGGGTATACTCGCCAGTCAAAAACTACAAAACAAGCACACCCACAAAGTTGGTATATTCTTGATCGGTGTTGCCCTGGATGAATATCTAAAATTAAAAAAATATATATTCATTCTTTGGGGGTCAACTGGACCAGATTTCGTTGGGGGGGGGGGGGAAATCAGCCATTTCCAATGTTATCTATTATGTAAAGGAAAGGGGAATGACTTACATTATTATTTTCAATACATTAAAACAAGAGAGAGGAATGGGCTGGGCGGAGGTGAAAGACGGGTGGGGGAGAGGGATGTGGAAAAACGGGGAAAGAGAGAGAGAGACAGATTCAGAGAGGTGGAGAGATATAAGTTTTAATATAAAGATGTTGCACACACTTTTTAACCTCTATTTTTTTTTATGGTCCCGGGCAACACCGGGTATTGATTTACTCCTCTCCAGGAGTTAGGCACAAGGCCAGTTTTATCTTACTCCCACAAGTAAGATGTGACCCAAGGTCGGGTTGGGAAAGTGGGGTTTGAAAAGCCAGCGCCCGAGAGGTGAGCACTCTGGCCATTAAAAATTGCCTGGACAGCCCCGTCGGCATTCCCCGGTAGGGGCGCCCCAGGCAGTAAGCAATAAAGGCCAAAATGATTCTTGAATAGTTAGTATTGATTTACTCCTCTCCAGGAGTTAGGCACAAGGCCAGTTTTTATCTTACTCCCACAAGTAAGATGTGACCCAAGGTCGGGTCGGGAAAGTGGGGTTTAAAAATTGCCTGGGCAGCCCCGTCAGCATTCCCCGGTAGGGGCGGCCCAGGCAGTAAGCAATAAACTTACTCCTCCCCAAAGATGGGAGGCGAAGCCTGGGAGGGTGGATCTCCTAGAACTGCACAGGACAGACCCATAGACCGGCGTAAATCAAGCCCCGAAGACCAAGACAATACCAGTCTATGGAGTGCAGTATCCATCGGAACAGATACTACACTTTGATCTTAGCCAAAAGACCAAAATGATTCTTGAATGGTTAGTGAAGCATTCAATGAAGTCCTCATATTTATTCTGGATACACTACTGAGACAACCTAGGCGTTGAACTCTAGCAAATATCACACTGCAAAATAAGGACTTTTACGATAGTAGAATAGAAAATCAACATCTTCGACAAAACTATATTTTTGATAGTATATCACTACTCTCGCCAAAGAAAAGGAGAATGGTACCATGATCACAGAAGAGATAGTACCCTACCCCCTCCAAAAAGGAGGTAATGCCTGGGAAGATGGTACCATGACAAACGAAGATACTACACTACCTTTCCCCTGAATTGAGCATAGATAGTACAATAACAAAAGTAATAGTATTGTTCCGGCTTCAGATAGATACCAAACCTCCATTAGTAATCTAATATATAAAGTTAAGACGATTTTTCCCCTGTACCTTCTCGGAGAATAGGAAAATAACCACATGCATCACAGGCTACGAAACTCACCATTATATCACACTTATTCACTCGAGCGTGTTTTAGTAAATTTCTTATTATTTTTTTCCAGCTATCACTAAATATTACATTTGGCCCGCCATCTCCGACTCTCCAACACACCAACTCCATATAGGTGGTAGCAAAAACTTTTCTCTCTTAACAATTCTGTACTGTCACTCCACTCATCGACACCGGGAACTAATAAACACAGTTTAATTTTCACGAAAGACTCCGTTCTTATTTATTATTTGCCTGGTATTAATTTACTACATAATATAAAGCAATACGCAAAGACTTAATGACCGCTCCCGTTCACTCCGATGATTTCCGCGAATATCAGATTACGTTATTTCTATTTCTACCTATGACTTCTATATTTATATTCATTCCGGAATTAAGCGAATGAAATTAACGAACACAGTTCCTGCAACATTTAATCATAGAACATGGTGACTACAATTTCTTGATCGAATCGACTTTCTATTTAATTCAATAAGCGCCAAGATACTCGTAGACCCCGATACATTTACATTTTCAAAATCATACACCTTTAACATGCATATTATAGAAACCTTGCCCAAATCCATTTACTTCATCAACAAATGACCTAAACCGTGTCATTGTTGAACTATATATTTGGTCGGCAGAAGCTAAATCTTAACATAACACGCATGACAATAAACAAACTTAGCTTAATTAGCCAATTTTCACATGTGTTTTTAACTCGAAACGGTGGCGCAGTCGTTAAGAAGGCAGATTTCATGATCACCAGTTTCAGCGTTCGATCTCATTCTACTCTACCACTTTTTGCTTTTTTAAAAATTTAAAACATTCGTCAACACGGTAGAGGGGGGAGGGAAAGAACAATAGGCCGTTTCTTTTTTTATTCGACGTCATGTAATAGGTAGTACTTTCTCCCATGCAACGCCGGGCGACAGGTTCCGCTAGTTATATATATATAATTTTGTTGATGGCTTTTTGTTATTAATATCTTTATTCCCAACGCTTGTCTTATTCAGTCTTCCCCTCACCATCTAAAACATTCAATGCGCAAATAAACAAGCAAGATTATCAGAGTATTAGTATCATATAGATATCTATGGAATGACATTTATCAGTGGGAGGCATGTTGCTCCTGTTTTGTTGGCGTAGCAGAGTTGCATACAATTATAGGAGGTTGACAAGAACGTTGGAGAGTTTCATGTTGGTGATTTTGAAATCATTTGAGAGAGCAGTTTTGGCAAACCAGAAGAGTACCCCGACTCAAAAGTCAGCAGCAAACGGTGTTCGGTCAAATTTAGTTCCTGATATTAAAGACTTCCTGTTTTGCATCGCCTACTCTTCTGGTGTGCCAAATTTTGTACTAATTTTTATTTATTTATTTATTAAATTGTTAGGTGAAAGTACAGAATAGTTAACATGGGGAGGGGGGGTTTCTGTTAAGAATGGCTTTCTAAATAATCTTCTGCAGTTTACGAACCGTGCTGAATTAATAACGTTATTATTTAGAAAGCCATTCTTAACATGGGGCGGATTTTGTTAATTATTCTGTAGTTTCACCTAAGAATTCAATAAATAAATTAATAAATTTGGAGAAACTGAAACTCGCCGGAAGTTATATTACTGATGAAGTTTAATATCAGGAACTAAATCTGACCGAACACCGTTTGCTGCTGAATTTGAGTCGGGTACTCTTCTGGTTTGTCGCAGTCTTTTGGTTTGGTTTGGTTGTTTTGTTTTACGGCATATCAACCCTTTTCGGGTTATTTAATGCCGAATACGCTAATATTGGTAAAAGTTTTTCTGCTTTAAGTTCTTTATATCTACAAATATCTATTCATGGTGATTCGTTTGGTTGTTTTGTAGAGGAAAATCGTTGTTTTTGTTTTTGGCTTTGTAGAACATGATTGAGTTTTACAAAGAGAAAGGAAAAAAAACAATAACATCAATGTTTGGTGCATTTTTGGTCAGGAAGCCAGTACGCAGTCTTTTGTTTGTTTTTCACAAGTTATAACCTTATACCTGTCTACAGCAGATACTTCAGATAGTTTTTGTTTTTTTATCTTTATTCACAATTTTTTTAAATCTAAGCTTATGACTTTGTGGATTTATTTGACAATTCAAAAAGAAATGATTCCATTCTTTCATTTGTTCTAAGGAATTAAAATACATGATCTTAACACTTCTTAACATGATCCTCTTAGCGTTTCGTCTTCTTCATCGGCGACTTTAATTCAGACAATCAAATCTGGATTACCTCTGCTTTAGATTATTTTCTGGTAAATTAGATTATCATCAAGAAATTATACATCTCCATGAACACATATCAATAAACAGACGCACACGTACATATGACTATGCAATCCATACAGCTAAAGACTGAAGAAAAGAGCTGTTAAACCTGACAGTGAGATATAAAAGAAAGAAAAAAGAAAGAAAGAAAAATAAAAGAAAAAAGAAAGAAAAATAAAAGAAAAAGAAAAGAAATAAAGAAAAAGAAAAAAAGAAATAAAGAAAAATAAGAAAAAATAAAAGAAAAAAGAAAGAAAAATAAAAAAAGAAAGAAAAAGAAAAGAAAGAAAAAGAAAAGAAAAAAGAAAGAAAAAAGAAAGAAAAAAGAAAAAGAAAAGAAAAATAAAAGAAAAATAAAAGAAAAATAAAAGAGAAAAAAAGGAGATAGAGAGAGAGAGTACCCCTAGTTGAAATCAGTATCCCTAATGATGCTGGCCTAAACAGAGCTGAGAGGGAGAAGATAACTAAATACCCAGGTGTTATGTACGAGATGAAAAGAAACTGGAACCATAGGAACATTTTAATCATTCCAGTAATCATAGGAGACACAAAACTACTTGGGGGATATACATGATGAACCAATTGAAAGAGAGATGCAAATAAAGGGGCGGTTAAGATCCTAAAAAATCCCTTAGTTGGAGTCTCTGAATGTCTAACATCCGGTAGGATGCCCCATCCCCAGCGCAACGATCATTATTATTATTATTATTATTCACGATTCACCACAACATCCCCACAGATGCATATTTCTTCACTGTCGGCCATGACTTTCTAGCTGTCTCTTTAGATCATTGCTCCACCCCACACAGCGAAATCTAGAAAATGGTCTAGGGAGTAGCGGATACCTGTTTTTGATTCCACTGCAAATAACCCAGGAGAAAATTTATGGGGAATCCTCAATTGAAGAATTGAGGAGAGTCATTACTGAAGTATTGTGTATGTGTGTCATCGGAGACTTGTCATGTTTTAATCGGTTTGTGACCGGAAGGAATAAAAGTAATAGTATGCCAACAAAAATCATCCATTTTCTTTTCTTCATATGACGTCATTTATATTTTTCGTATTTACTTACTTGAAATTAAATAAGTTAAAAATACTGAAATAAAATAATGCTGTTATTTGTCAAATTGACCGAAAATAAAATCTTAAATTAGTTTTACAATGCTTTTAATTCGTTTACATGATGAAGAGAACACTAACATCCTCAAAAAAAAAATTTTCTTTAAAGGTTCACCAATTAAGATACTTGTAAAAGAAAAAAAGAATTTTTTAATTGAAAACGAAAAAAAAAAAATATTTATTCATTTTCATTCTTTAGGCAGAACGCCATTAACTGGTTGGCTGGCATCGATTGGCATACCAAAAAATGAATTATCACCTGCAATCAAATAATTCACAGTAAAATGATAGTGGAAATAATGGCTTTAGGAAAATATTTGGCACTCCAGAAAATCATTCGACTGAGTCAGCGTGCCGCTATTCCGAATTCATAACAGCAAGCCACAATCAATAGATTTTCTCTCCGGTCATAATTTTTTTAAAGTCAAAATCTTTTTCATGTAAAACTTTATAATTAAAACTTACTGAAAGGAAAAGTTTCGTATTTTTTTTTTTATTTTAAATAATTTTTTTTAGAAAAATAAGTAATCAAATAGATGTTTTGGTTTTTTTTTTTAAACATTGAAATATTAATTTTTCTACCAATCATAGTGCTGTCGGATCGCAGATATTAAAAAAAAAAAAATTTTTTAATAAAAATCCATTTTTACTTTATATTTAATTTTCATTTTAAAAAACATTTACCAGCAAGTTTTAATCAAAGTTTTATGAAAAAGATTTTGACTTTTTAAAAATTATGACCGGAGAGACATTGCGGCTTGCTGTTATGAATTTGGAATAGCGGCATGCTGACTCAGAGTCGAACGTTTTACTGGAGTAGCAAATATTTATTTTTTATAATCTATCTTTTAAAATTATTTTTTCAAAATAGATATAAAAAAAAACTCATGGGACTTATTAAGCCTTTGACATAAAAAAAGAAGGACCATATGGATTTAAAGCCCCCCAAAATAAGCACCGACCAAAAAGAACACTTTTTTCAGTAACATCACAATTTTGAACTTTTACTTCTGGCGGAGTTGAATCGTAAACAGAACAATAGCACTTTTATAACTTTTAGGTCACAGATTTTTTATTAAAAAAAAAAAAAAAGTTGTATTATTTTTTTTTATTTTTTTTTTTTTATTAATTTATTTATTTTATTTTTTTTTATTTTTATTTTTTTTTAAAGGATTTATTTACAGTTTTATTTTTTAAAAAGTTTTAATAAAAATGTGCTTGTAAATAAAAGTTTACTTTCTTAAATATGCGCATTTGTAACTTTGTTCGGAGACGGGGATAATACGCAAAACTTTTTTTTTTAAATTAAAAGATAGAAGAAATTCTTCTAGACTGAGGCAATTTTAATTCTTGTCATAATCTAGAGTGCCTCTAAAATCCGACCATTGCAATTTATAAAAAAAATTACATTTTTAATTACAAAAAAAAGTTACCCTTTTTTGTAATGAAAATGAGACTGATTAAGTCTTGGACATTTATAAAAAACAAACAAAACCAAAAAAAAAAACAAATCGAAATCTAAAGTCGATTTATCATGTCGTTTAAAATGATACGATATATCGCATTTCTACATTCGATACCAAACCCATAAGCTGTTCAATTTTTCTTTTTTTCCTTTCCTTTGTTTTTTTTTTTTTACTTGTGTCTGCCTGTTAAGCATCCGGTGCTTTAATCACCCCCACCTTCTCTCCTGACCGGATCATTGACAGCTGTTGGTGACAAGATTGATCTCCACTTCTTCTACACTTTCACTTTCGATTCTCTTTCCTCCTCTATTTCTTATTGTTCTTTTTTTCTCTTCTTCCTCCCTTTCCGGTCGTTTTAAAACATGATATGTAACATATATGATGCCATCATAGGACTTTTGTGTTTTATTGAAACTAGTATTATGGTTTTTTTTTTGTTTTTTTTTGTTTGGTTTTTTTAATATATTACAGGGTGCCCCTCCTGATACCAAAGATGCCCCCCCCCAAAAAAACAATTTTGGGGGCACAATTAATTTACACATACATATGTAATTATTGGAAATTACAAACAATTGTTAAAATCAGTTGCAGAGTCATAAGAATGCAAGGAGCCGGAGTCATAAGAATGCAAGGAGCCGGAGTCATAAGAATGCAAGGAGCCGGAGTCATAAGAATGCAAGGAGCCGGAGTCATAAGAATGAAAGGAGTCGGAGTCAGAGTTTTTTTAACCTCGAAAGAATCAGCAGACACTTTAAAGTCTTCCAATATTCAAACTAAGGAGTCAGAGTCGGAAATTTTAGAATTCTAGGAGGCAGAATTTGGGGAATCCTAGGAGTCAAAGTCAGACCTTATATCTTCCGACTTTGCAACCCAGGTTAAAACAGAAGAAAAACACAAATGTTAGATGTATAATGTGTTTTCCCTGAGCCGCTACTAGACATATCCAAAGGGCGCTTGGAAGTTGGCTGACTTCAAGATATTGTTCCAAACTTTCATCAATGGAGTTTTTAAGAATTTTAATTCTGTGACTTCTCTCCTCTGTAATTGAAATTTATGGAGCAGTAAACTCAAAACAGTAACGACACGGATTGAAAACCTGGGGGTTCCAAGTTCGAATCCAGTCGGTTCCACTGTACCACTTTTACTTAGGGATGTTGGCAACCTTCTCGTGGTCCTTCCCGTAAGTACCCAATGTCTTTCCAGAAAGATTTATAACTAGAAAAACATCGGGGAAACTAATGCCAACACCAGAATCATTTGATTCACACGAAAGAAAGAAGAAGCAAAATCCATTACGCTAAGATCTGGACTTTTTGAACGCGTAATGGAATCAAAAGTATTGGCTCTGATACACCAAACAGTGTCCTTGTATGTGTGGACCTTTGCTCCATCTAACGCCTCCAAATTAGATTATGGTCTAGACAAAAAATAAAACTCAACAAAATTGAAGATATACCGAGCACCGATACATGGTCTTCAACATGTACTGTCTTCGACACATCCTGTGCATCAGTCTCTCTGACCAAATCCCAAAGCGCACTCTTCATGCAAGATGCAACACTACCGGCATCAGAGAGGCTTATTAAAAGGAAATATTCTTCGACATACTGAGGAGAAATTCATCCGCAAGTTGGTAGCCCCAATCGCACCCGTCGGCTGGAGGAAGTGAAGAGGCAGCCAACTGAAAACTTCGATTAAAACAGTGGCGACAGACATGGAGCTGGTGGTAGGTCCCCGCATTTTCGGTGTTCGTCATTGGAACCGATAATTGCTGAAGTATGACGAGGATTCAGCTGTTGATCGATGGGGGTGGGCCGCCTTGATGCAGTGAACTCATTTGGAGCCGGTTCAACCCACCCCGGCTGAATATACACACAGACAGAGAGACACAGAGAGACACAGAGAGAGAGAGAGACAGAGAAACAGAGAGAAAGAGACAGAGAGAGAGACAGAGAGAGAGAGACAGAGAAACAGAGAGAAAGAGAGAGAGACAGAAACACACACTCTATTCATTACTTCGTTTATGTTATGGGACATTTATAGATGATCAAATCAAGAATCTGAGTAGCCAATAGTAAACAAAAAGCTGAAATCGAGATTAGTTTCTCAGCCTGGGGGGCCATGGCCTCCCTGTGTGTGTGTGGGGGGGGGGCAACTATTTGCTGCAATTTAGCTTCATTTATAGTCAAATCAATTTTTCTCAGCATTTTTCTCAACCCCAGTAAGTTTCAATCGAGCCAAAATTAAGAAAAAGACACCCATTCTTGAATGAATCAAACGTCATCTAATTCACCCGCCAGCATCATAGCGAAAATTGACACTTTCAGTTTTCAGACAGAACTATCATAAAGGGGAAAGGAAGACAAGGCAAGACAAGATGGAGAGAGGAAGAGAAAAAAAACAGGAAAAGAGAAAGAACATAAAAGCGAGAAAGAAAGTCCAGCATAAATAAAATAGTAACAAAAAAAAATAAGGCGGTAAAGCCATAGCAATTTGACAGAAATCAACCTTTTCTTATTAAAAAAAAAAAAGAAAAAAAAAGCGGATTTTGACAAAAAGCAAAGAATTCACATCCATGAGCAGCTCTAGCAATGAAGGCAGAAATTCGATTTTTCAGATTTTTTTCTTTGCGTGTCTTTGAAGCGTGTGGTCATCACAACAGTTTACCACTTTTTTTACGCAGTCCTTTGCATTATTGTTGTACTCTGCAAGAACTTTTCAAGCTGCACCGGTTAGTCAGCAGGGAATAGACAAGGCAGTGTTGCATCGTATGATTCTCGTTTCCACATTCACAGATGGTTGGGTCAACTTTGTAGCCAAATCTACTCATAGCAACTTTTGATCGCCCAATTCTTGTTCTCAGGCAGTTGAGTGTTTTCCATCGGAGCCAGGGTGCCTCTGAACTTGGAGAAAGGTCTCAGAAAGGGAGGATTCCCATGTCAGTAGGACGGGGGGGGGGAGAGCATTCTCTAGCCGTCTGGTCCACAGCTGTAGTCTGGTCTCTTTGTTGGATGTTGTTAAAGGTTCGACATGGCTGAGGAAGCTACTTTTTCAGATTAAAAAAACGTAGTTCCGCTAATGAGCAGAGGACTCACATCATTGTTAAATCTAAATACATAATATTGGTCTAAATCTAAATTTTCTTGGGTTTTTTTTTGGGAAGAGGGGACACCCTGCAGAATCATATTGAAGTTAAATTCTGGCATGGTGATAAGCCAACTTTGTACATCGCTACAGGGCGAAGTATATCATCCAACGGTTCTTGGCAGTGTTCGATGCAAGAAAGTTACTCATCTATTCACTTTAAATATGGACGTGTAACGGTGTATATGTCTATTTATTTCCCCACTTTTCTCCAGGAAGTTAGACACAAGGTCAGGTGAGGTTTTGAAAAGCTAGTGCAGTAGGAGAAGCGCATTCTGGCTTACAAAAAATACCTTAGCAGCCCTATCAGCATTCCTCGGAAGGGGCACTTCAAGCGATTAGCAATAAACTAATCTCTTCTCAAAAAGGTAAAGCCTGGGAAGGTGGACCTCCTAGGACAGAATAGAACCATACCTCAGCCTGACAGCAACAAAGCCACTGTTGGACTGATTGCCGGAGACGTATCCCCGACTGGTATGAACAACACCTACTGAACCTGTGCTAAAACGTGTATGATAGATAGATAGAGAGCTGTGATACAGCGAAACAGTCTGTATGTGGATGACTATATAAAACTCCCTTTCTTGGGTAGAGCTTATTAGTAAGGATATCACCAACTGCCATGAGCTTTAAGGCATAGCTCATTGGATCCCGGCACATGACAATGTTTACATTGAGATATCACTTACATTCAGTCAGTGTCGTATGATAGCGCAGGGGTAGAGGTGCCGACTGTCAGCTCGACGGCTGAGTTTCAATCCCGGCTTGAGGTACTAGCTGGTCTAGCCGCATTGAAGAGCTGTGATACAGCGAAACAGTCTGTATATGGATGACTAATATATATATATATATATATATAGAATAAAAGGGGAAAATATCTGACAGTATGATATAAGTAAAGACTTGAAAACTCCTTATTTCAATTCTTATGTTTCGGTACAATTCATACTTTCTTAAGACATGGAAGCTAAGTGGTTAATGACGCGGACTGAGGATCTGGGTGTGTCGGGTTCGAATCCAGTTCGTTCCACAGAAACACTTTCATCAAAACCCACACCTGACCTTGTGCCTAACCTCCTGGAAAGGAGGTAAATAAAATACTTTACGACATACAAAGCACCAGAAGACAAAATATATTTTTTACTTAAGAGAAGACATTTCAAATGAATAAATAAATAAATAAATAAATAAAAAGTTATTAAAAAAAATTTTTTAAATAAAAAAAAGATAAGATATTTCAAATGAATAAATAAATAAATAAATAAAGTTATTAAAAAAAAATTTTAAATAAAAAAAAAGAGAAGACATTTCAAATGAATAAATAAATAAAAAATTATTAAAAAAATTTTTAAATAAAAAAAAAGATAAGATAACACCAAAAACAAATAGGAAAAGAAAGGAAATGAAAATCAAAAGTTGATTTTCGGTGACTTTTTATGGTATAAGCAAATTGTTGTTGCAACGACGTTCACCTGAGCCGGCTTCTTTCCTGGCTTGCACTAAATCTCGAATCATGGCAGACCATGCACGGGGATGGCGAGCCAATTGTGATTCCACCATCGAAGGCCGACTACCCGTGGACCTGAGAGTTCAGCCAAGTCCTCCTTGATTGTTGTTGTCCAGGCCATCAGCTGTCCACCGACATGCTTGCGCCATCCATACAAAAAGGTAAGAAGGATTACATCATTAATTAGCTCTCCCTACCAAAGAGGAACAGCATCAGCTGTTAAATAGTAGAAAGCATATTTGCTAGTATTAATCGTCTGGTGATTCGGATTAACGGGCCAACATTGACACATACACAGGAAACTGGGTTCATAAGGTCAGCGAACATGCACTTAAATGTCACCTCAACCTGCACAATGAGAAGCAGACATGACGTCACATGGCTCAGAGAGAGAGAAAGAAGGAGTGAGATAGGTAGGCCAGTTCGTTGGAAGTCTCGAAGCGAACAGCACGTGTAATGACTGACTTAAGATCGACAATAAATTAAGGAGCTAAGGCTCACAGACACCCATAGCTGGGAATGTCAGCTGCTGCTAGCAGAAGAGAAGGCAAAACACTTATTAATAAAGGGTCCTGTCTTCAAATTCGAGAATGTTCTTTTCTTTGGTTGCTGTGAGAATTTGATTACAGGCGAGAACGAGAGGATCGTGGATAAAATGTCCCAGACACGAAAGGAGCGAGCGACATGCAGTAGGATTTAATTGTGCTCTTATAATTCTGATTTGCATTGATAACAAACACGTATTTTGTTTGATTGTAACTTATGAGACATTATGGCACGGTGGCTAAGTGGTTAACGACACAGACTGAAGACCTGGGTGTGCTGGGTTCGAATCCAGTTCATTCCACAGAAACACTTTCATCAAAAACCCACATCTTGTGTCTGTAGAGGAAGGTTAGGTAAGATATTGCTTAATAACACATCAACCCTAAGGGTCATTTCATGCGATGACTGTGGAAGGAAATATCCTCTATTTGAGTTTTAAGTCAGTGAGTCATTTATAGGAATATTAGTTGAGAGCTTTGGCACTTTTGAATTGTTTGAGGTTAGATGCATCTTGTTGCCCCCGTTTTTAGGGCATAAATTTCAATTTTGGTTGTTTGTCTGTTTTTTGTACTGAATTAACAAGTATCCCAATTTAGGGGTGGGGTGTAGTTTTTGTTTTTTTTGCTTTGCAGAACATGATTGAGTTTTGCAAAGAGAAAAGGAAAACAACAAAAACATCAATGTTTGTTGCATTCTGAGTCAGGAAGTCAATAACTTCAGACAGCCTGATTTGGTAGCGCCAGTAGGTTCTATTTGACCCTTACAGGTACTACAACTCCGGGCCAAAGTGGACCGGGGAGCAATAGCAACTAAGGGGCAACTCCACATTCCCCACAGCTCCCAAGTGTGTGTGGGGGGGGGGGGGGGGGCTTCACCACTGGATGTCTTTTAAGGTCATACCCAGGACCGTCTGTAGAGGTAAATAAAATTTAACCTCCCCTTTTGGAGGGGGGGGGGGTAGCCGTAACACACCAAGACGATAACTAGAATGGAATGGGGAGTACTGGAATATTGAGGAGACTTACAGTCATTCAGATTCCAGAGTTATCTGCAAGAAATCCAAGTGAGTAATATAATAACCAATTGTTAATCCTAAAATGCTTCATTTTTTAAATTGGTTTGAAAAAAATCTTATAGAAGATATTGATTACCTATTTAGCGGATGTGCTGATGCAACATCATACTAATACCTACTCACACTTGCCAACAGGCTCGTTGCAGATGTGAAACAAGTTGCAGTTTGACACATTTTGGTTGAATATTATATTAAATAGGCATTTTGTTGGAATGTGTCAAACAAAAAGCATTTAAGGGTTAACTTATTGTGGATGTATTTATCAGGAAGAAAGAGTGCTCAATATCAGATACAGAGCCGACTTGAAACTAGATTAAATTTCCATAGTGATTGGTCGTATCATGTACTAAGTAATCAAAGAATACAATCTGATAAGGCATGAAACAGCCATTTGTCACGGAAATGTAATCACATGTCTACACTGATTAAAGTGGTTTATATGATGAAACATCTGGCTGTGGATGTCTATAGTTTATTTATATATACTAGCAAATACTAATTTTAGTACTAATACCGATACTCTACTAATACTACAACCAATCACACGACGATTCCCACCAAAACCATCACTAAACATTTAAAAATACGTGTTCACCCACCCCTTGAAGATGGCTCCGGAAGGAATCGAGAGTACTAGGGCACGCAACGAGTACGATAAATCCATCTGCCAGTTCCAGAAACTAAAAAAAAAATCAATCAGGTATCAAGAAAGGATCAAGAAAAAACTATGCAGACACAAGTCATTTGTAATATTTAATAATTTAATTATTTATTAATAATTTAATAATTCACGTTGATAATAGTAATTACTTAACGAAATAGGTCTTCAAGAAAAAGCAAAGAAAAGAAAAAAGGGGGGGGGGGGTGATATATATATATATATATGAGTATTTTTTTTTTTTTACACAGACATGTACAAAATCTGAGACACTGGCATGTCGATGTTATCGATCAACATCGGTTCTTTCTAAATATGATTTAAGGTTAAGATCGGATTTTAACTCTGCCTGATGAGATCTCAGTTTATAACAGCTGTTGATCGATAACATCGAAATGCCAGTGTCACAGATTTTGTACATGTATGTGTAAATAAAAATAATCATATATAAAAGCTCTATTTTATATTGAGCACTTTTTATAAACCCGGTTGAAATTCTTTGGATTACTATCATGTGGATGTTTACCTTGTCTGGATATATATATATATATATATATATATATATATATATATAGATAGATATAAATCATATATATATATAGATATAAATCATATATATATAGATAGAGATTTTTAAAAGAAAGATGTAACATATTTTAACCCTTCTATTTTGTTGTCCATGCCCCCCCCCCCCCCGGGCAACGCCGGATAACCAAACGAGTTTATTTATAAAGGAAATTTGTAATAACATTACTTTTCAATTAAAAAACAATTTACTATTCAATTAAAAAAAAAAAAAAAGTGTTGAATTTGTAATAATAGTGTTATTATGCATTCCCACCCCATTTAATCGAAATGAATAAATGCGAAAGTTTTTTTTTTTCATTTATCCGAACTATATTTATATCAAAACACATTAGGCTTACTCAATTCAATGATACAAAATAGTTTCACATACGCTATATATACTGAATGAAAAACATACAAAACACAGTCAAGGTTATACTTCATTTGCATATTTATTTTATAAACAGTTTCTAATTCTGTACGATTCATTTGTAATTTGATTCTGCTATTTTCTCATATATACATAATCGGTTACCTGATATTAATATTATTATCAATAGTAATATTAACAAGCCGCGCGTGCGTGGTCCCCCCTCTGTATGTGACTCGATGTGGCGAGTGTAAAATGCAATAAATTTGGGCAATTTGAGGCATTTTTGACCCCCCCTTTGACCACCCTGGGGGCACGAACCAGAATTTTTCTGAGGTCAAGGATGCTCATTTTATATCCAGAACAATTGCCTCTACATTTTGGCCAAGTTTCAGAAAAATTGAATGGATGGATCAAACGTTATGGGAGAAAAGGGTCATTTTTGCCATTTGGGGGGGGGGCTTCTGACCCCCTGGGGGCGCGAACCAGATTTTTTCCACGGTCAGCGATACTTATTTTCTATTAGGAACAATTGCCTCTACATTTTGGCCAAGTTTCAGAGAAATTGAATGGATGGATGAAAAGTTATGGGGCAAAAAATGTCATTTTTGCCATTTCAGGGCCTTTTGACCTCCTGGGGGGGCTAACCAGATTTTTTTCTTTAAATCGGAGAATGTCACATTCTAACCTGACCAAAGTTACAACTTCATGCAAAATTTCAGAGAAATTCAATGGATGGTTGCGGTGAAAAATCCGGACGGACGGACATACCTCAAAACATAAGTCCCCCGATTTTATAAATCGGGGGACCAATTAAAGCGATTTAATGAAAATAAAAAAATAAAAAATAAATTAAAAAAATAAAAAAATGTACATTCAAAAATGATAAATTCTGTTTGATTATTTTGAAATTCAAATGACAACTTCCGGTGAAGTTTACTCACTAGAACATTTGCACATAGCAATTACTTTGGAATAATTTATTTAAAACAATAAACTCTGCATTGAACGCAATGCCTAACAAAGCGTTTCTTTTAATAATTAGATAGATACGTTTATTTGTTAAACTAAATTTGCTGTTCTTGTTAGTGATTATAAGAAAAGCCACCCCCTCCTCATCTTTCTAGATTACAAAAAAAGTATAAATTTCCTCAACATAGGAATATATCAAATAACACCATGACAATTATCTTTTTGATGTTTTTCAACACATTACCAAAATGCGAAATGAAAATTGTCTCTTGGTTTTCTGTAAAGAAGGTTAGAGCTTGATTAATTGCTGTCTGAAGGGCGGCTAGTTTATTTATTTATATATATATATATATATATATATATATATATATATGCGTTCTTGAAGACCACAGAGTTTTCTTTCTTCGCTATCTTTCTTGTTAATTTCTCAACGCGGCGAGCGATTAGTCGGTTTTCTGGTGTTAATTGGAGGAGTATGGCACCTAACGTTGTGTCGTGGGCCATTCTTTGAGCTCTTTCGGTCTCGCGACCGTCTTCAGGAGGCTGTGTCTTATTAGTAAGAGCCGTATTTATAGTTTTAATATTAGTTATATATCTATTAATTTACATTATATATATATATATATATTAAATTCCCGAAACAGTTTTTCATGGTAAACAACTTATGATCCCTTAAAATAGTGTTAGAAATAAACTAATATAATAACTGTAAAAAATAAATTGACTTACATGAGTGATTTTCCACTGGAAGACTTGGGACTATAAGTTTTTTTAAATTTTTTTTTTTAATATAGTTTTAATGGTTGAGAAACTTCCGAGACTATATATATATCTTTATTCGTATATTTTTTTCTATTTATTTATTTATTTTTTTTATATCTATTATTATTATTATTATATCTATTATTATTGTGTCGCGAGACCGAAAGCGCTCGAGGAATGGCCCACGATACAACGTTAGGTGCCATACTCCACCAATTAACACCAGAAAACCGACGAATCGCTCGCCGCGTCAAAAAATTAACAAGAAAGATAGCGAAAAAAGAAAACTCTGGGCTTCAACGATGCGTGTATAATAAATGACATACTGCCGAAATATACATATATATATTACATACATAAAAGTAATCCATGGACAAGTGTTTCTAGCTATCAGCCATCATCAGCATGACTAATTTAGAAAAGGATCGAACCTACGATTACATTGTCCGTTGTCTGGAATATACCCTCCGGACTACGATGCCTTGCCTGGAAATATGTACGATTTTTATCGCCTAAATATTAAGTTATGGATTTTGTTATTGTTTTTACTGGCGATAATAAGAGTTAGTATTTTTTTCCATATATATATCTCTCTCTCTCTCTCTCTCTTTCACACACACACACACATGTATATATGTATATACTAATAGTAAAAATATTTTTTTAAACCCTACAAAATATATAAACACACAGATGAATATGACCCACACACGCACACAGTTTGCCAGTTGGCTTTCTGTCAAGCTATTGTTTTTAAATATATGGCTCAACTACACAACGCCTGAACGAGCCAACACAGATCTTGCCATTGTACACAACATTCTAAACATATGATCATTGGTGTGATGTATTTCTCATCCATATCCAATAAAATTTGGCCAATTTTTGCAATATGGCCCAGACCTGCGCCTTCTTGTCACGTTATTGTTTTGTATATATGCGTTGGCCACGTTCCATAACGCAGAGCCAATTTCCCCTTCCGACTATTTTGGGGTAAGTTTAAATTACGTGCAAAACTTCAATTAGCACATGATATGATTGTCATTCTCAAATGCTTCGAAAATCAAAGCTAAAAGGTTTATAAAAGAGTTTCACTTCGTGGTATTTCAGCACCAACTCAAAAACAGAATATATTTCAAATCATTAGTCAAAATTAAAATTTTTATAAATATATTAGATGAAGTAAAACTCTCCATTTGGTAGTAAATTAAAATTTGCATTATATATATATATATATATATATAAAAGGATAAAATAATCTGACGATATGAATTAAAAAAGAAACAGTGAAAGACCCAAGAACTCAACATTTCGTCTAACTGTTGCATAGGTTTTTTCAAGAGCAAAAAAATCCTAAAACCATTTTTTCGCTGTTGAAAAAGCCCATGCAACAGTTGGGCGAAACGTTGAGTTCTTAGGTCTTACGCTGTTTCCTTTTTAATTCATATATATATATATATATATATATATATATATTATTATAAGCCCCCTTCACTAAAGGCCGGGCACTCTGAGTGAGTTTAATAACAAGCAGTACAAATAGCTTTATGCAAAAATCCAAACAAAAAGTTTGTTGATTACTTTAACCGCCGACTCGCTATTTACAAAGTTAAATTCCTCTTTAATTACTTTAATTATTAGCTAATTCCCTATGGCCGAGGGGTTAACGCTCTTGACTGCAAATCAGTGGCGATTTGTGATCGGAGTTCGCGCCCGCCGACCGTTGAGAATTAGCTTCCTGCACTGAAGATTGCATTAGCATGAAACATCGATGTCTGTAGGTAATAAATAATTAATATTCATTTATAAATATTATTATATATATATATATATATAAGAAAGAGTTAAGCAATGTTAAGTCTGGTCAGTACCAGATGGGTGATCATTTGGGAATAACAGGCGTTGTATGTAGAAAGACGTCGAAAATTCCCTGCAAAACTTAACGTCGTCATCTCCCCTGACCAGGATATACATGCGTCTGGGGACTGCTTGTGAATTTGATATTCCCTAGAAACTTCCTCTTTTGGAGGAAGCCGGTTTAACTATTGCATTACCCATTTTTTCGGGGTACCCGGTAAGATCCAACAAGAATGACAAAGAACAGAACGTATATGAAAAAACTTTGGTTTTCTTTATTTCCCATCACCGGATGGTTTACGCCGGCTACACACACACACACACACACATAAAAAAAAAAAATCTTTTGATATACTTTTGTCTCATGAAAGACTTTTTCTTGCTGAGGTCACAGACTTGATTTCCGCTAGAAACTGTTTCATATATACATCTGATTGGAAAGCAATTTGCTCTGCATTGTCTATCCGAGCGTGAACTGAAGCAATTGTTCCACAAGCACTTCCAATTGTTTGTTTGATGAAATACAAGTCAGAGGATTCCTTCACTGTACCAACTTGCTTATCAGTCGCAATTTTAGTTAGCGGATACGAAAGCCTAACAGCAAGACAGGCTTGGGTACCATAGCCAATAAAGCTTCATCGTTGCCATAAACATCGGTAAACTCTAATTCTTCCGGTACTCCGATCACCAAGAGCTCCGGCTCTTCGTGTTTCTGAAACCGCCGCCTTTCAAGTCTCACTTGCACTGTGGAACCTTTTCCTTTTTAACAGTTATCAAGTCGCTTTCTTTCGACGTCTCACCCACAATGGACTCGTCCACGATTTATTTTTGCCACTCTTCATTATCTTACGCAACCTGCCTCGGGTGAATGCCGCTTTGTTCATCTGTCATTTTACATGGCTTGTTGCACTTTGCTAATTTTTTTCCAATAGATTTGATTTGATACAATTCGATTACAGAAACTTACAACATAGCTTCTGTTTGTTCTTTTGTTTTTGTTTTTTTTTCATGGAAACTGGAATATATATTTGTTATGCGTCATTAAAACACTTTCATTATTTTTTCTATTTCTAATAAAAAGAGATTTAGAATTTTCGGATTTTTTTTTTGTTTGTTTTCTTTTTCTTTTCTATCCAAGGATTTACTTTCATTAATGAGCTTCTTAAAAGCATCCATTAGAATTTCAGGTGAAGACAGCATTAATGGCTGCTAATATTTATGTTTTTAGAAAACAAATAAACATGCACTGACGATAGAACAAACGCGATAAAGAACGGATCAATTTGAAAAGCATAGTGCGCAAATGAAAGCATTGAAAGATAACAGATAATTTTATAAATTAAACGCAGATATAACATTATATAAGTATGAATATATTAATAAATATAACATTATATAAGTATGAATATATTAATAAATATATTTGTAGCAGTGGCCATATTTATAATGAGACTGCTTGACATCAATTTTTTTTTTTTTTTGAAGGGAAATCGCTCCAAACAACGCATGAAGCCACTTGATGTAAGGAGCTAACAGTGAAAGATGATTATCGCAAAGACAGGAGATGCCTATTGGCCTTAGTCTTGAAATGACCAAGGCTATAGGTAGGAGGAAAACAGTGAGCAGGAAGAGAGTTCCACAAGTCTGCAGTTCTATATATATATATATAACATGATATAATCTTAATTATTCAGAAAAACATTCCATATTTCATCCAAAAACACTAACCAACAGAAATAAAAAAAAATTTAATTAATTATAAAATAGATATATATTACCTTCAATATTTCTACATTTGAAGCATCAGTTAATGAAAATATGTGAAATTAGAAACAATTATATATAATTGTTTTCATTTATTGAAAAAGAAAAAGACAAAATCCTCTTACATGGTGATTTGGTTTCTAACTGATTTCTCATGAAATGGATATAATTTTATTTAGCATCAAAAACCAACATTTTATTTTCATTATATCTAAAAGCTTTCGATGTGGTCACATAGATCCTGGCAAAACATAAATTATTTATATTATTCAAACTACTGTTCTTATTTTGGATATTATCATCACAACGTTTCAGCCGATGTAACCTCCAAGCTTCTACAGGTGTATCATGTCGAACTCGGGAATCTGTAAAAAATTTCGAATGGAACCTTTTTTTTTTAATCTACAATAAGTAGCTTGCTTTTGTTTCGTCAGACATGACCGGGTAGAAGTCTTAAGTAATTTGTAATTGTATTCTTAGTATCGCCCGTACTGAGGATTGAACCTTCAACCTCCAGAATGTCACTTAGAACTGATTTAGCACTGTATCCGTTATGCTACAAGTCCTTGCGGACAATCCTCATCTCAAAAATTCCAAGACATAATTAACAATGATATCAAATTTATTTTGGTAGCACAATTAGCCACAGAATTATGACCGTTTAAAGTTTGTTGGAAATTAAAAGATTTGCCGTCTTGTGTGATATTGGTCCACAAGCCAGTTTCCATGGTGTATACCTAAAAATGCAGGTTTTTAAAAATTGAAAATTCTTTACAAATGTAGTTTCATCTTCTGGTAAATGACAATTAATCATAATGGAATGAAATAATTATTAAATCAAGCCAGCTTAAACATTGGGAAAAATTCCATTATCTTTTTAAATAAAATTTAAAAAAACGTACAAAAATGACAGATGTGCAACTTCTGATAGGTATAGGAAAGTAGTCGTTGATGAACAGAAGTCTGAAGCACATGGTATCAACGTCAGCGTGCCTCAAGAATCCATTCTGGGTCCAACCCTCTTCTTGATATGATCTCCCAAATCACATTCTTAGATCATTTGTTGACATTTATGCAGATGACACAACCATCTATGGCAACACTTTGAAGAGCATTAATGATCAAGATCTTTCTGATTCTCTCTCTCTCTTCCAACCTGGAGCACGTGGTGCAATGGGGTAAAAGGGGAGCTGGTTACTTTTAATACATCTAAAACAATCTTCTCTCCTTTCACCACCAACGCTCGGACCATCACTTTGCTCTAATTGTAAAGTAATGGCTCTCTCCTTAAGGAAGCCACCTGCTTTGATAAGCTTCTAGGACTGGCCTTCGCTCCAGACCTGAAATGGAAGATTTACATCAATTCTGTTGCTAAGGTCGCTGAAAAAGAAAATAGTTGGATCATTCTATCGCTCCAGAAAGTATCTCACTCCTAACTTGATCGTTTACTTGTATAAGAATCAAATACGTCCTAAATGAAGTGTTGTTGCCACACCTGGGCAGGTGCCACTCGGAGCATCCTTTCCTACCTTGACAGAATGCAAAATTGACTTCGAAATCTAGTGGGAGTATGTACTCTTCTCTTCCCTACAACCTCTTTCTCACAGAAAAGAGGTTGCTAGTCTTTCTCTACTATCGTTACTATCATGGCAAATCCTCGACTGAGTGCCAATCAGTCCATGGTTCCTCCTGAAAAACATTCACAAAAAACTCGTCTAGCTACAACCACTGTAACTAATTTTCCTTCCTTCCTCTGTACCTAAAACTAAATTTGAACTTTCATGAGCAAAGTTTCTTTCCAAAAACTTTCCATTTATAGAAATACAATACCACAGAGCTGTTTCCCAGCTAACTACAACATAATTGTTTTCAAGTCCAATGTTAAGAAATTCTTGTGCCGTCCTCTTGAATAATCAAATTCTGCTGTTTCAACCATCGTTACCAATCCTCAAAGTGTGGTTTCACCGTCAACCTGACACACTTATTAACCCTTATCCTTTGGGTCTCATTAGTACATAAAAATAACTGACTGTTAATATAAAATTCATTTCAACAGCTAACACATTGGATCTTCGTAATATGATAGAAATCAACTAGAATTTTTGATTAATAGTAAATCAATAAAAAAAAAAAAAATTTTTTTAACTCATTCTGGCAGAAACACAATTTATGGCTAAAATAAAATTCACTAAAGTTTTGAACTTTCATTGTTTTTTTATGAAAGACAACTTAAAACCCTATTAATATAGCCTACGATATTGACAAGTGGCCCTTTTTCTTTAAGATAGGACTGTTTTTATATGTTTAAAGACACATAACATTGTGCACATTAAGTTGAAAAACATCAACATTAAAAAATAAATCGACCATTACTGAACATAGTAATCTAACTTGAAGTAATCTGGATAAAAAAATATCAACTTGAAGAGAAATTGTACATTTATAACGAAAAAAAAGATTACATTTTGTTTACATCTAAATTTTATCAAAATATCCAAAAAAATAAATGATTTATCACAAATTGAAGAGAATTTCCCTATATTTAACCATTTTAGCACAGTAAACTCTAAGCTGGTTTGTGATACCTAATTTTGTACCTATAAAATCTCACGTCATGTAAACAAGTCATATAGGTGAAACATACATAGAAAATAAAACCAAGATTCCTATAATTTTTAGAAGTCTGCTTGTTCAAATCAAATTCCTGTTTTATCACTGGAAATGCTGATTCAAGCGAGAGAGAGAGAGAGAGAGAGAGAGGGAGAGAGAGAAAGAGAGAGAAAGACAAAGAGAGAGAGAGAAAGACAAAGACAAAGAGAAAGAGAGAGAAAGACAAAGAGAGAGAGAGAGAGAGAAAAGACAAAGAGAGAGAGAGAGAGAGAAAAGAGAGAGAGAGAGAGAAAAGACAAAGAGAGAGAGAGAGAGAAAGACAAAGAGAGAGAGAGAGAAAGACAAAGAGAGAGAGAGAAAGACAAAGAGAGAGAGAGAGAAAGACAAAGAGAGAGAGAGAGAAAGACAAAGAGAGAGAGAGAGAAAGACAAAGAGAGAGAGAGAGAAAGACAAAGAGAGAGAGAGAGAGAAAGACAGAGAGAGAGAGAGAGAAAGACAGAGAGAGAGAGAGAGAAAGACAGAGAGAGAGAGAGAGAGAGAAAGACAAAGAGAGAGAGAAAGACAGAGAGAGAGAGAGAAAGACAAAGAGAGAGAGAGAAAGACAAAGAGAGAGAGAGAAAGACAAAGAGAGAGAGAGAAAGACAGAGAGAGAGAGAGAAAGACAGAGAGAGAGAAAGACAAAGAGAGAGAAAGACAAAGAGAGAGAAAGACAAAGAGAGAGAAAGACAAAGAGAAGGAGAGAGAAAGAAAGAGAGAGAAGAGAAAGAGAGAGAGAAGAGAAAGAGAGAGAGAGAAGAGAAAGAGAGAGAGAGAGAGAAGAGAAAGAGAAAGAGAGAAAGGGAGAGAGAGGGAGAGAGAGAGGGAGAGAGAAAGAAAGACAGAGAGAGAAAGAAAGACAAAGAGGAGAAAAAGAGAGAGAAAGAGAAAGAGAAAGAGAAAGAGAGAGAGAAGAGAAAGAGAGAGAAAGACAAAGAGAGAGAAAGACAAAGAGAAGGAGAGAGAAAGAAAGAGAGAGAAGAGAAAGAGAGAGAGAAGAGAAAGAGAGAGAGAAGAGAAAGAGAGAGAGAGAAGAGAAAGAGAGAGAGAGAGAGAAGAGAAAGAGAAAGAGAGAAAGGGAGAGAGAGGGAGAGAGAGAGGGAGAGAGAAAGAAAGACAGAGAGAGAAAGAAAGACAAAGAGGAGAAAAAGAGAGAGAAAGAGAAAGAGAAAGAGAAAGAGAGAGAGAGAGAGAGAAAGAGAAAGAGAAAGAGAGAGAGAGAGAGATTTCCTTGTGTCATATTCTTTGATAGATTACTCAATAAAAATAAAAACGATTCCAATTTTGAAGAACTCTGCTTGAATTGAAACGCACGAGAATCAAAGCAGAAACGATCTCAGCGGGAATAAATGCATCACATTTCTACTTCTACCACAAGTGCCGAAATCATCTCACAGCTCAGCCAGAGAATGGTTGACTAAGTGTGATAAGCATTCGAATAACCTATAGATTAATACAGTTCACAAATGCACACATACTTACATCACCTACCCACCTACTTCGGCTTGTCAGAAGTATTGATACTTAGATATTTTTTGCTAACATGTCTAAAATAGGCTATTTAAATGTTTGATATCAGAGGCACATAAAATAATGATGCTACTAAAGCTTTAACATTGATTTTACATGGCTTACTATCAGACCGTGTATGGAGTACTGTTGTCATATTTGGGCTGGTGAATCTCCCATTTGAGGCTTCTTGATAAGGTGCAGAAACGTATCACTAATTTGATTGGCACCACCCTTTCTTCTTCTCTGCACACTCCCTCTCAGATGTGATGTTGCTAGTCTCAGCCTTTTCTATAAATACATTGGGATTTGTTTTTCAGAATTGTCCGATGTATTCCCTGCTTCTTTTGTTTCAGCTCATTTGACTCGGTCTAGTGGTCTCCATCAATTAGCTGTTTTGATACCTCATTCTAATTCAACTTCCTATTCCAGTAGCTTCTTTTCAAGAACTGCAAGCTTGTGGAACTCTCTTCCTGCTGACTGTTTTCCTCCTACCTATAGCTTTGGTCTTTTTAAGACTAAGGCAAATAGGCATCTCCTGTTTTTGCGATAATCATCTTTCGTTGTTAAGCTCCTTACATCAAGCGGCTTCATGCGTTGTCTGGAGCGATGTCCATTAAAAATTTTAAATAAAAAAAAAATTTTTTTAAATACTGATAAAATTTTTCTCATCTTTCTTCCTTTCTCTTTTTCTGGTTTGTGTGTTTTGTAGTTTTGTCTTGTTCTTTAACCAGTCAACCCTCTGATCTCTACTCAGTCACATGACTAGATTTTTAACCTAGTCGTGTACTTTTCACTTTCGATTCTCTCAGACTCCCGTTTTCTTTATCTACCAAGGTGTGTGTGTGTGTTATGTCGTGTTGTGGGGATAGGTATAATCTAATTCAGAGTTAACTCCCTTGTCTGCCCTCTCTGGCAATGGATGTGTTTTTGGTGCTTGTGCATATCAACCCTGACATGTTAGACCACTCTTAAAAATAAAATAGCTAAAGAAATGTATAAACTTTGTTATGTACTTACGTGGTAGATGAAAAAAAGACTGTACACCAAAAATTATGCAAATTCATCCAGTATTTATTTAATTATAAATAAAAAACGATTTTATCACTCGGTAGATATTTCCACCATTTTGTATCTTAGATTTTCCAGTGGTCAAGGACGATAACTCATATGTTCACGATTTAGGGGTTTGGGGTCTCCATTGTTTACAAAAATGTCAAAATGTACGTAAAATCATTTTTTTTCTTTTTCTTTATAATTTAATAACTACTGGATGAATTTGCGTAATTTTTTCTGCACAATCTTATTTTCAGCTAACACGTAAGTACATAATAAAGTTTATACATTCTTTAAATATTTCAATGTCAGGGTTGATATGCACAAGCACCATGTTTTTATTTTCTAAGGACTAACAAAATTACTTACACTAAAGTATATTTGGATGACGAAGCGATTGAAGATGTTGATAAGTTTTGTTACCTCGGTGATACCATTGGAGCACAGGGTGGAGCAGGTGCTAGTATGATTGCAAGAATTAGGAGTGGATGGAGTAAGTTCAAAGAACTTCAGCCATTACTAACCAGCAGAGCGTTACCACTGTCGACCAAGGGAAGAGTCTATCAAGCATGTGTACACAGTGTGATGATGTATGGAAGTGAAACCTGAACAATGAGGGTTGAGGACATGCATTGCATGGAGAGAGATGGCATGAGAATGATACGATAAATGTGTAATGCGAGTCTTAAAGAACGGTTTAGATCTGATGACCTCAGAGGAAAATTAAATCTGGACAGTAGAGGGAGATGTGTTCAGAAGAGTAGACTTTGATGGTTTAGGGTTATATTGAAAGAATGGATGAGAGTTCTTGGGTAAGTAGATGTAGAACAGTTGAGGTAGCAGGTACTGTTCACATGGGAAGGCCAAGGAAAACATGGGAGGAAGAGATAAAAGTGGACCTGTGGGGGGGGGAATACATAAAGACCTAGCCAGAGATGTTAGTTTGGAAGTTAATTTCTAAAAGTCGTCCAACACATGCCAGCATGCTAAACGGTGGTGATATCAACAGTAATTAGGCGATTTAGTTTTAAACCATTTAAATAACTTTGGGGTGATCAGCCTACTTTAATCATCATCATCATCATCATCGTCGTAATCATCATCATCATCATCATCATCATAATCGGTTCCTTTTTATTAACGTGCATGCAAGTCGAGGGGCATCATCGACACAAGTGGGCCCTCATGGCAGATCTCACTCCTTTAAACTACCACGAAGATCAACTAACCCGAGCTTCACACCATACGATCTCTCTCTTCAACAGTTCTTTCCAAATCAATTTATGTCGGCCTCTTCCCTACCTACCGAAGACTTCCAAATCTCAAGCTATCCTAATGGCATCACTCACGCATTCTACGTGTCCATACCAACGAAGCATATATTAAACAACAACAACAGGTAATTGCATTAATTTTTCTTTTTACTATTTGTCAATATAAAAAAAATTAGATATTTATTTTTTTATAAGAAGAAGAATAGCTTTATCCAGTTCATCTAAGAAAGTGTAGTATCTGTTCCGATGGATACTGCACCCCATAGATTGGTATTGTCTTGGCCTTCGGGGCTCGATTTACACCTGTCCATGGGTTTGTCCTGTGCAGTTCTAGGAGGTCCACCGTCCTAGGCTTTGCCTCCCCTCTTTGGAGAGGAGTAAGTTTATTGCTTACTGCCTAAAGCGCCCCTACTGGTGAATGCCGACGGGGCTGCTCAGGCATTTTTTGTAGGCCAGAGTGCTCACCTTCTCGGGTGCTGGCTTTTCAAATCCCACTTTCCGACCTTGTGTCACATACTCCTATTGTGGGTAGGTGTTGAATAACATCTTGGTCTCTCATCTTATGAGGTTTTTTTTTTTTGGGGGGGGGTCTTTTTGTTTTTTAATGGGTCAACAATTATCAAGCCCCCCCCCCCCGGGGGGGGGGGGCACTCAAGGATAAAGGGTTAAAGAGATTTTCAGTTGAACGATGAATGCTACCATGAGAGGATTGGAAACAATGGGTGGAATGGGCAGATGATTACTGAAGAAGAATTGATTATCCTAGAGGACAGCTCAACAAGTATTTGTTTACATTAGACTTGAAGACGACCATGTTGTAGTTGGTTGAGAAGCAGCCTCGTGGTATTTTATTCCACAGATTGGATGTTCTAGGAAAGAAACTTTGCTCATGGAAGTTCCGTTTGGTTTTTGGTACAGACAGGGAGAACGGAAAGTTCTTGGCTGTGGTTGCAGCTAGGCGAGTTCTTGCTGTGAATGTTTTTTTTTTGAAGGGACGAGGGATTGAAGCTCAGTCGATCACCATGAACAAAATGATACAGCAGAGAGAGACTAGCAACATCTGTTAACGAGAAGAGATCATTCTCCACTAGATCATGGAATCGGTTTTGAAATTGGATCCGATGAAACTGTTCAGACACCATTGGATGGTATGCAACATATGCTATCATACCAGTGGTTGCTAGTATAAGACTTTTTTTCCAGTGGTATCAAAAGAAGTATCAAGTATCGGTTTCAATACTAAATTCATAGAGAAGTCAAAATTCTGAATTGATGACAACCCTACTACTTATCGCCGTAAACTTGTATTAAGTAATGAAAATACTTCATTGAGAAATAATGTCATTTTTTTTGCTCCTTTCAAAGGTGGGGAATCCGAGTATGCAATTTTGGCGGGAATCAGAGTTTTCAAAACTGACTGTAAAAAACTTGGGGGACGCAGAATTGATAGTTGGCAATTTTTGAAAGGGTCGAGAGTCAGTCGAAGATACGGTAGTGTATCACTGTTTGAAAAGTTTGTTTAATGTTGTGGAAACAAGATATTTTATGAACTTTTAAATGCAAAAAAGCAGTTAGTGTATTAAATAAATGTATTAAATAATAAAATATTTTATGAACTTCTAAATGCAAAAAGCAGATAGTGTATTAAATAAATGTATTAAATAATAAGATATTTTATGAAGTTTTAAATGCAAAAAATAGATAGTGTATTAAATAAATGTATTAAATAATAAGATATTTTATGAAGTTTTAAATGCAAAAAATATGTAGTGTATTAAATAAATGTATTAAATAATAAGATATTTTATGAAGTTTTAAATGCAAAAAATAGATAGTGTATTAAATAAATGTATTAAATAATAAAATATTTTATGAAGTTTAAAATGCAAAAAGCAGATAGTGTATTAAATAATAAAATATTTTATGAAGTTTTAAATGCAAAAAATAGATAGTGTATTAAATAAATGTATTAAATAATAAGATATTTTATGAAGTTTTAAATGCAAAAAATAGATAGTGTATTAAATAAATGTATTAAATAATAAGATATTTTATGAAGTTTTAAATGCAAAAAATAGATAGTGTATTAAATAAATGTATTAAATAATAAAATATTTTATGAACTTCTAAATGCAAAAAGCAGATAGTGTATTAAATAAATGTATCAATATATATTTAAATGCAAAAAGAGTCTAAGCAACGTTTTCCTTTCGATTGGAGTAATAAAAGAAGAAAAAGGAGTCTAAAATTAAATATAATTAATTAAATGAACATTGGACGCATCTTGTTTGTTTTTTTCAGTCGTACTGTGGTGTGTTATGTCTTGATGAAGCCTTTTTGTAAATGTTTGGTCAATTTTGTATACCATAAAAGTGTCTATTTACAAAAATGGGCAGAAACAATTGTTTGTGAATAAAATGTTTTTTTTGAATGAACTAGGATTTATATGGTGTTAATTTATCAATGTGGACACTACATTATTTTGATCATCCATCGGTACCTTCGGTTTCACAGAAACACTGGAAACTTAACTCACATCAAATTCATTTTTTATTTCAACTATTAACAAAAAATTTAAATGGCTGGATTGTTTACGAAGAAACTGAAATGCATTATGGTGGATTTAATTTTGTAATTTTTTTATTTTATTTTTTTTTTTTTTAAATAGGATTTTCTTTTAAACTCCGTTTTGAAACTTTGCATTTTTGATTTCTTTGCTTTGATGAATTTTTGCATCTTTCCTTTTCACCCTTATAAAAAAAGGTCAAAGGGTGACCCAGTATGATTAACGACCACCCACCCACCCTTACCGTCTCGAATGTGCATTCCCACTAGTAATGTATATTTTAGCTTTTATCACAAGTTGAAGCATTATCTTGCTGTTTTTCTCATTTTCAACTCCGATGATGATGATGATGCTCCTTTGAGAAGAAAAAATAAATATACATCTGCTTTCCATTGCTATAGGAAAATCTGGCAATAAAAAATATTCACTTACATTTGTACTTATCTAGCAATGAAATCTAAAAGTTATTTCAAGATTAAACTAATATATATATATATATATATATAAAGCAAAGCTGTCTGTATTTATGCATGCGTCGCGGCATCAGTTAAATGGTCGATCTAAGAACTAAACTAATCACTGATTTGGAATCAACATCTTTGATCCGACATCCTGATCGATACTAGAAGTTATCGAACCATTTTTAAAACTCATTCAAAATTAAAAGTACGTAAAAATAATATTAGAAACAAATGTTCCGGCATTTTTAGCGTTCCTTTTCTAAGCTGACCGAACAACTACTTTTCACGGCAAATAATCGCACGTACCGTAAAAAAAAAATTTTTTTTTTTTAATTAAATGGATAAAAAATATTTGATAAATGTTTATTTACTAATATATTTTGACTTAAATAAGTATTTTTTATTTTATATTTCTGTTTATTTATTTTAGACACCCAAACTATTTTAGATCTATGCAGATAGGTAAAACAAACTCTACACTAAACTCATTTAAATAGGTTAAAAAAACAAAATATTTTCGTTAAATTGTTGGCCTTATGTTTAAAGCGTTTATTCGCCTTCAGTTCCAATATTTTATGTCATCGAGAATTGCATTTTTTTTTTTTTTGCTATAGCTTTCCAGTTATTTCCTTACCGATATCGATCATGAATAATTTTTTGTTTTTCTTTTTTTTGATAAAAAAAATTTAATAGATGTTCTTAACTTCTAATCTAGGCTATAAGATTCAAGAAAAATTGCGTCAGCTAGTAGAAAATTTTGTGACATGTTAATAAGTATTAGACATAATTTCATAAATATTCCCAAAATTTCAGTTTCGTGGGGGTATTTTAAAGGGTTTTTTTTTGGGGGGGGGGGGGGCATAATATGAGCACAACCTCTAATTTGATAATTCAAATATATCAAAATTTACATTGTATTTGATCCATAGTCATGAGACACCAATGAAGTAAGATTTCCCGAATTTCAATTTCTTCTTAAATAATTTCTAGAATCAAAATCAGGTAATGGACTTTGATCAAAATTTGAATAAAGATTCTAGGTATAAGGTTTAGTGGCATTATATGTTAATTGTAATCTTTGTATAGGCTATAAAAGTGATACAAAACTTCTGTTTGGAGAAGTAATTTTACCTATCCTCGGACAGGTATTCTTCTAGAGGATTATATAAATACATAGATACATATATATATATATATATATATATATATATATATATTAAATAATGTTAAGACTAGCACAAATTCTTGGAAGCAAGCTAATAGTAACTGTAAAAAGTTAATTGACTTACAAGAAAAGTGAGTTTCCACCGAACGACTTGGGACTAAAATGTGTTTTTTTTTTGTTTTGTTTTTTTTTGGGGGGGGGGGGGGGTCATATAGTTTTAATGGTTGAAAAACTTCAAAGACATATATATATATATATATATAATATAAATATAGAGGCAAAAAATGAACTTTCCTAATTTATATATATATATATATATATTGGAAAGAAAATTGATTTAATATCTAAGAATGTAAAAGAAATTAAATAGTCAAAAATGAAACTTGATTTACTCTGAACATTAAATCGACCAAAACGTTAGAAAAACAGTTGATTTGGGTTTTTTTTTATATATTTTTTTTTATTGTTTACAATTGTTCTTATCAGGCTTTGCCCAGATGAAAAAAAATAGTTGTTTATTTTTCCCAAATTTTTAATTTTTGTCCTTTCATTTTAATGTTACCTGGTTTCATTGTTAAGATAAATGTAGAAAACTCTTTATCAAATTCATTAGATGTTTTAGCCATAAGCAGAAAATGACCACAGTCTAACAAACTTCCTAGCTGGAATAAGTATTTTCTGAAAGAAACTCAAGCAAATTACTTCTTTTTTTAGTGCAAAGAACATGCTGCAAAATAAATAGAGGAAGAACGCACGAGTCAAAATTAAATATTGATTTGTCAGATACAATACTATATGGGTCTAAGTTTGAGAATCCGATGGACTTTTCTTTATATATTAGATTCCAACTCAATTGTAGAATAGGGGCTTTGAAATATATCACCTATTTCACATATTTGAGATAAAATTGATTGTTTTTCTTAAATTTTATTTGAGTCACAAAGTAAAATTATAATTTACTTTATAAAGTGTTTAAAACCTAACTTGAACTCAATGGTTTAATCGCTGGTGGTCATTTAGGTTTTTTTTGTTTTTTTTATTCTTACAAAAATATTTTTACTTTGAAATGTTATATGCAAAACAATTACATAAAACCATGAACTTTAAATTTAAAAACAAAAACGAAGTCGAAAACAATTATGTCCGATAATTTTATATTCAATTGTAAAAGAAAAAAAAAACTTTAAACTATGAATTTGTATTTTTACTCAAATTATGATTTTTTTTTTTTAAATTGGACTTTAAATGTTAAATTTCATTATTATGGTATCGTTTGGTCATTAAATAATTGCATAAAATTGTTCTAAAACTACAAGTAATTTTGTTTTTAGGATAAGCAAACTTTTAATAATCTGATTTCAAAAAATAATTTAATTACGAAATTAAATCCACTAGAATGCATTTCTTTTCTTATAAAATTCTTGGTTGTAAATAGCTTCCAAAAGTTTCAATTCTTTAATTAAATGGGGATTTTAATTTAATCAAAGAATTTCATGATTTCTTATTAGACGGTTTAAATGCTTTCAAATTCCTTTTAACTTTCGAAGAGTTGTGAAGTAATTCATTTTTTTTCAGCCATTAATAAAACATTAAAATGACTGACTTGTTTATTATAAATAAATCGAAATGCATTCTAATGAAATTAATTTTGTAATTGTTTTTTTTAATTTCGTTTAATTTTACGCTATTGTATTTTATGTCAATAATATTTTTTGTATAACACACACACACACATGCATAATTTTATTAGTTAAGAAAAAAAAAAGTTAAATAAAGGTTATATTGAAGATTTTAGCTTTAAGATTATTGCCATTGAAACAATATCTTAACCAAATTAGTTTTATAACAATTTAGCTCAATTAATATTTTAATGATCAAATAATACCATAATAATTAAGTTTTATTATTTGAGTATTAAATTATTAATTGAACCAAATTGTTATAAACCTAGACATAATTTGGTTAAAATAACGTTGTTTCAATGACAGCCATGTTAAAGCTGAAATCTTCAATATAACCATAATAAATTACACATACTGAACCTACGACCATTTTGTTTTAAATTTTTTTTACTTATGAAACGTATCTTTTTCATCAGTTTATCTGAGCATCATCTTTCGATTGAGGCCACCAGTTTTTCTCTCAGCTGATCCAATATCATCGTCTCCTGACGTCGGAAAAAAGAAAACTAGACACCCCCCCCCCCCCCCGGAGAATCTTCTTATTCCTCCTCTTTTTTGTTTTATTACTCGACTGCTTTATAAATAACACACAACTCCTTCAATATTATAAATATTCTTTAATTGATAGTCAACAATGACACGAAAACCCATTCATTATGAAATATATTCTTCGTATTTATTCCATTTGAAACCGTGGGATTTTTTTTTGGGGGGGGGGGGCTTTTTATAAAGCTTGTTTTTATTCTCGGTTTGGTCGAGTTATGTTATAAAGAAAACTGGTTTTAAATACCATAAAAGCTGGCATTTAAAAAAGCGGGACTGCTGTCGAAGATCAGTTTTAATAGTAGTATCTGTGCATTCTGCGGGGATGGGGGGGGGGCGCATTGCGATCTATGTGGGTCATGAAAGAAGGAAATAAGGACACCTAAGTTACTCAGTAGAACTCAAAAAGGCTTTTTAAGATCTACTGAGTAACTTAATTTATTTCGGTGAAAAAAAAACGTCCATTAAAAGATTAGGACCTCTTGGAACAGTTTTGGGGGTATATTGAAGCGGTTAACTTCCAAATTTTATCGACTAGTTTTATCTGTTTTGGGGGCAGCGGTGCCAGGGCAAATTAATCCACCTATTAATTTGTTGTCTGATTTTTGCGGATTTCGTTTTCTTTTAATAAAAAATTTTTTTCTAATTTTTGAATTTTAATTGTCACATTCAGAAATTTCTTTGGCGCCGTTGTATAAAAGATAATTTCTTCCACAATAATCTATTGATTATTATGATTCATTTGCAATATATTTCAATTTGATTTTTAATAAACACTGATTTTAGTATCTGTTTTTTACAAAATAAAACATACATTTCCTTAACCCTACAATTAACCCTAAGTCAGGGTAGCAATAAAATAATATTTGTGAAAAAAAGTTAAAAATTATTTTCAAAATAACTCGCAAAAATCAGAAAACAAATTAATACTTGAACCTGAACACATTTGCACGGTGGATTAATTTGCTCAGTCACCGCTTCCAAAAGCAGATAAAACTAGTAGATAAAATTTGGCATCCATTTTGGGGAGCTAATCGCTTCAATATATCCGCTTTCTGGAGATGAAAATGGGGTTTCTCTACAGAATTTGAACAGAAATAAACAGACTTTTGTCGAACTAAACCCGAAACAAAGGTTAAGGTTAGTTCAAAAAAAAAGAAAAAAAAAAAAAAAAGAAAAAAAAGAAAAAAGAAAAAAAAGAAAAAAGAAAAAAGAGAAAAAGAAAAAGAAAAAGAAAAAAAAGAAAAAAAAGAAAAAAAAGAAAAAAAAGAAAAAAAAGAAAAAAAAGAAAAAAAAGAAAAAAGAAAAAAAAGAAAAAAAAGAAAAAAGAAAAAAAAGAAAAAAAGAAAAAAGAAAAAAAAGAAAAAAAGAAAAAAAAAAAAAAAAAAAAAAGTTCGGTTCAAATTCTGTCGAAGTACCAAGAAAATTATCAAAATTAAATTTATCAAATTAAAATTAAAACTATCAAATTAAAACTATCAAATTAAAACTATCAAATTAAAACTATCAAATTAAAATTAAAATTATCAAATTAAAATTATCAAATTAAAATTATCAAAATTTTGATCACTCATATTTAACAACATTAGTTTAAATAAAAAAAAAGGTTTCGCTTTAATTATTTTATCAATAAAAAATGCGATCTTTGTTGCTATAAATTGACATTGGATTGTCCCATTCAATAACACGAACAGCTGTTGACTGTTATTGACTGTTGTCCGCTTAACTTAAAAAAGGGTCAAGTTTCGAAGGATTAAGTTGCAACACAATTTATATTAATCTCATTCTGTGTAGTGTGTGTGTGTGTTTCTCGCCTCTACGTGACTTACACTTACTTTTAACCGATTATTTATTGAAATCATAAATGCAATAGCGTTAAATACTGATATGAACTTATAAAAATATTTTCAAATTCGTGGCCGTAGGGAACCATCAATAGACTGCCTCGCCAGTACCAAACGGTTATAATTACAAAAAAAAAAAAAACTAAGTCGCATAAAATATTTTTATGGGGAAATTTTATGAAATTAATAATGAAAATTAAATCAGGTAAAAAATAGAATTTTTTTTACTCGATTACTGAAAATAAATCGAATTAAAAAAAAAAAAAATTACATTTTTTTTTTTTTTTTATTTTTTTAATTTGATTATTTTTAGTGTGCAATCATTTATATGGGTTTGAAACCATCTAAATTACACTAAAACGTTGTTCATGACCGTTTGGTACTAGAGAAACAGTCCATTGATGGCGGCCCACGGCCACGAATTCGGAATAGGGGCGTGTGAGCGAGAAAATTCAATATCGCCAAAATATTAATTAGAAAATAATGTAATTGCGAAATTTAAATCCACCACCATGCATTTCTGTTTCTTCGTAAACAAGTCAGCTATTTTAATCTTGTTAATAGTTGGAAAAAAAAAATGAATTATTGTGACTCTCCGAAATTTGAAAGGAATTTGGAAGCCTTTAAACTGTCGAATATGTTATTTAAACTGGTTTTAAAATTCTTAGCAAATCTTCATTAAAAGATTAAAAGTAGTTTTATAAGCTATTTACATCAAATAATTTTATAAATTGAGAGCAAAAACAACATTACCTTAAAAACAATTATTTATAGTTTTAATGTTGTTATCTATAAAATTATTGGATATAATTGGCTTCCTAAACTTTCAATCTTAACATTAATTTTAACGCCAAAAAGGACTTTCTATTCACCAGTTTAAATGCTTCCAAATTGTTTTTAAATGTCGAAGTAACTGATTTTTTTTTCAACTTTTAAAATGTTAAAATGGCTAACTTGTTTACGAAGAAAGGGAAATGCATCCTGGTAGATTTAATTTCGTAATTATTTTTTATGAGACTTTCAAAAATTCGTTTAAGTATTTTAAGATATTGTATTTTTATTTCAATAAATATTTAATAGTATTTATTTAAAAATAAGCCAATTATCAAAGTTACGTTGACACGAGAAATATACACACAGACACAGGAAGCGGTCACACAATTTTATTGGTATACAAACAAAAAACAGTCAACACTATGTTTATTGTTTACGTTGTATAACTTCGACATTCAAAAGTAATTTTGTCGAATGGAAAATAATTTCTGGCTAGGAGTAAAGATTATATGCCAAGTCAAACATTATGGTTCATGTGTGTTATTAGACGATTGAACTTAAAGGCATTATTCGAGAGGGTCATTATTCAATAAAAGAACCCAAAGTTCTGTCAAATGTTCTCAGTATTTGCTGGGAGGGGGGGGGGGGTAAAATAAGATTAATAACAAAACAAAAAAATCGCAAAGGAGGAAGGAAACATTGTCATTTAACGTAAGTCATGCCCTGTGCCATTTTCTGAATGATGGAAGTGGCATGGCGTAATGGTTACAGGCGCGGGTTCGAGTACTGGCACATTCTTGCTCCCGGGCAGTGCGGCGTTTAAACACACCTGGTCTATCTATGGTGTTGAGCACTTTTAGAATAACAGATAGAAATTCCTAAATGTAATACTGTATCATTACGGTTATCGCTCCCGGGCTAAACCGTTTCTAGTCTAGTATACAAAATAATAAAGCACATGGAAGTTCTTGCTTCTGAACAATGCAGCGTTTAAACATCTGGTCGATATACCACTTACCAAATGTAATACTGTATTCAATTATTACTTTTATTGTTCAAGGGCAACAGAGTTTCCCGTCTAGTATACAACACTATAACGAAACACATCGAAGGCAATTCCTAGTCTCCGGTGTTGATAAGGACAATAGTCCGAAGAGAACCTTAAGAAACGTTAAAAATAACATCCGGGGAATTAGCGTTTCTGAAATTACCGAGGAATGACTCGGCAATTTCTTTCCAAATTACTACATAACATTAAAAAGTCGTTCTAAATGTCGACATCTTCCCATCCTAACGAATTCTGCTCAAGTTGAATTTTTTTTTTTTTTTTTTTTTTTTTGTAATTAGATATTATTTATTCGAGGCAACGCCGAATAAGAATATACAAGCGTTGTGAGTCTTGTGGAGTTGATTTTAGATGAGCAGACAGACAGCTTGCCTTTAGAAGAGAAATATTAAGTAGCTGTATTTACTCGGCGTTGTCCGGATGGCAAGCTCAGAGAGAAAAATAATTTAAAATAGTAAAAAAAAAAAAATGCTCTTTCTTTCGTTCTTATTGCGTAAAAAGGTCGTCGTTTCTAGTGTTAGTTTACAATTTTATATCATTAAAGTTGAAAAAAAGAAAAAAAAGCTAAGTTTCAGAAGTCATTTCTAACATGAAGAGAGGGGGGGGGGCTTCGGTAACATTCGGAACGATGTACCTTATTTCGTATTTTCCCGTTCGTTTTTGTAGTATTCGGTTTACATACGTCACACCTGAAAGTTTGTGGCTGTATTTTCCGAAACAGTGGCAAGATTATTATTAAATAAAATTATAAACATTTCATAATATCAAAATATTGCTTTTAATACTTTTTTTTACAATAACATTAAATAAATATATAGCCTAAAAGCGTTACAATTAGAATCGGAATGAACTTAATTGACAGATTTTTTGGTAATTATATAGAATCACTTCCGCCTTCAATCGGGTGTTTTGTTTTTTGGATGTGTTTTTAAAAAGCACTCGAACTTTATCACTAACCTTAAGTCAAGGTGGCAACAAACCCATACCACAAAATATATACCGAATGAATAAATAATGAAAAAGTGATTTAAAAGTTTTGTTTTTTTTTTCGCTACTGAATATAGTTAGTGTTAAATATTAAAACAAACAGCAAAAATATTTTATGGGGACAGGGTATAACTTCAATATTTAAAAGCATAATTCCAAGAACACTCTAAACTATACATTTAAAATGTATTACATTAAAAAAGGGAAAAAGAAAGACTTTATATACGCTTTAAGTTCTTTTGTGTTATTCAATTTTTGGTATAATTGTATCCCTGCATGCGAAACTGACCCCCTACTATAAAGTCTAGTCATCCACATACAGACTGTTTCGCTGTGTCACAGCTCTCTAGTGCGGCTAGAACAGCTAGTGCCTCAAGCTGGGATTATATATATATATATATATATATATATATATATTCTCGGAAGTTTCTCAACCATTAAAACTAAAAAAAACCTTAAGTCCCAACTCCCAAGTCGTTCAGTGGAAAAAAAAAAATCACTCATGTAAGTCAATTTAGTTTTTACAGTTATTATATTAGTTTGCTTCTAACATTATTTAAGGGATCATCAGTTGTTTACCATGAAAAACTGTTTCGGGAATATAATTTTTATATATACATACATATTACCGCCAAGTTTTTCAGGATATACATGCAATCTCATTTCTCTTTTTGGATGAATTAGCATAGGATCTACGCCATAAGTTGTATACCTACTTACTTGCCTCCCCACAAGGACAAAGTTAGGCACAAGGTCGGTTTATGATGTGGGGAAAATCTAGCTCCCAAAAAGGATCACCATGGATCAAGACAAAAATTTAAATTGCCTCAGTCTAGAAGGACTTCTCCTTCACTGACGGAGGACAGAATAGTCAAAGTGTATCATCAGAACAGATACTACACTTTGTTCCTAAATGCCGACATTCATAGGCCTACAAGTACAAGTTTAGTCAATTTACAATAGTCATAGAGTTTATTAGTGTACAACTGTAAGGAACGTCAAAAAAGAAACTAATTTTAGTCAATAATGAGATAGGTGTTTCTACAGTTTTGAAACGCCGTTAATCTCGCGTCATGTTGTCTGCTTCTAAAATTTCAAAGTTTATATTTTAGTCAGGTTTTTTTTTTAATGTTTTATTCCAATAATTCTAGAACCTCGCTACGAAAAAACATTTTTTATGGAGTTATTTTAATTTTAATATTATTCAACTACAGCTACTTAAATTTATTGAAATTAATAAATAATATTTAAAATCAAAGATTTTAGGGGTTTTTTTGTTTTGTTTTTAGGAAATTTGAATTTATTAAATCTGGGTCGAATTTCAAGTTTATTGGCCAAAGTCGAATATTATGGATTTTTTCTTTCCTAAATCAAAAATTAAAAACATTTTTATTTTTTATTTTTTACACAACGCCACTATCGTAGGAATGAGCCGAAAAGACTAACAAAAATAAGAAATTATTGAGAGAAAAAAGAAAATTAAGTTATTTTAGTGGTGTTCAATCTTTGGTTTAGAAGAAAAAGCATAATACTTGACTTTGACTAATAAACTTTAAATTCGACCCAGACCGATTAAATAGAAATTTCCCACTGTCAAATCGGAAATTTCGACCGTTTTTAACGAATAATAAAAAAATTTTAAAATTTAATTCTACTTTTGCCCCCCCCCCTAATTTGTTTCAACAATTTGTATAACGAATCAAATCGTTTTTTTATGATAGAGAATAGGACAAAGCAATTTTAAATAATATATATATATACCTTACTTTTCATATTGGCTCGAACACCTTTTCACTTTTATAAACGGAATAATGTTAGAATTCGTTGTTTAACTACGATATTCCTTTGATAAATCAAGTCGTTTATCTTTTTCTTCATTAGATTAAAATATTTAGCATCTAAATCTGACCAGACTAACCTCGAATGTTACTCCTCGAAATGATATTTTTTATAGAATCACTCCCGTCCCCAAACCGGTTTGAAAACGAACGTTATTTAATTTGTTCTTTAAAATCAATTTCTGGCTGGAATTAAAAGTAGAGTTTATTTATCAGGTGCTTTCACAGATTAGGACCCACGCTAACTTTGACCCCGTCGTTAGGGTTTGAGTAAAAGTTAGCGTGGGTCCTAATCTGTGAAAGTACCATTTATCATTCTTCCCACCAAAAGTGCATATTATACGAGGTAGGTGAATCCAGCTCCCCACCAAAGGAGCATCCTAAAATGGCTGTAAAATTTGGCATTATCGGCCCCGTTCGGGGCGGGGTAACTTCATAGAATCACTCCAGTCTGGTGTTTCGTTTTTTTTCGTACTGCGACCTTGGATTTAGTGTTGGAGTTAATGAATGTTTGTTGTTTTTCTTTAAGAGTCCGGCTTTTTATTTTTTTTAAATGCCATTCATCAAGTCCAGCATTAACTCCAAGTTCAGCTGGCAATAGGGAAAAAAACACGCCGCGTAGAGACGGTGATAGGGGAATTTTCTAGTGTAGTTAACAGAACAGGTAATTCGGAAGTTGAGTCCAGTCATCAAAACAGAGCAATTGTACGGTTAGCTTGTGTAACTATGGATGTCCGAAAAGGCCATATCTCGGTAAAAGTATAATTTTGTCGGCAATATCTTATACTGGATCCGTTTTTATTGTGTAGTTTTAATAAATAAACATTTTAAAATCCCATGACGTTAACTTCAACTTATATATATATATATATAAATAAAAAATTTATACAAAATTTCAAGAAACGTAACAAAGTAACATAATAAAAATTTCCAAGACTTTTATTTTTTTAATTTATTTTTATTAAAAAAAAAAAAAAAAAAAAAAAATCGTATGTAAAAGAAAACAAAAAAAAACAATTCCATTATGTTTTAACTTTATGTGATTAAAAAGTTATATTTTTACCGAGATTGCTTTTTCGGACATCCATAGTTACAAAAGCTGAACGTACGATTGCTGTTTTGATGACCGGCATCAACTTTGGAATTACCACAGAACAAAAAAAAAATGTGTAACAAATAAATATTACCAAAGGCAAGATAAGTTACTTTTCTACCTATATGGATAAATTTATTTGTGTTTTAATTTATTTTAAACAGTTTGTTGTTGTTTTTACAGAAAAAAAAAGTGTTCAGTTAGACCGAAAAAGGAAAATGGTGTCGATAAGCAATGCGCGTGTACCCCCTTATAATCGCTCAAAAATCGAAAATTGAACAAAATACTGTTAGAACATTACATTTTCTCAAGATTGGTGACATTTATTGGATGTGTTTCTATCAGTATTTTGTTTACGTTTCGATTTTTAAGCGATTATCAGGGACCCAAGGGTCCACATGCATTGCTTATCAACGCCATCTTTTCCCCGTTCTAACTGAACACAGTTAAAAAAAAATTTTAAAGTTAAAAATAAGTTAAAACACAAATAAACATCCCGGTAACTTAGCTTGGCTTTCGTAACATTTATTTGTTGCACATTTGTTTTTGCACCCAGTTTTGGTCTGCTAAATACACTTGAAAATGCCCGGGAGAAATTTTCTAAAATTACCGGAGGTGGGGGAGGGGTCAGGCGATCGGAGGACTAAGGTCTCGAAGGATGGCCTCCCGAGACACAACAGAACAGATACTCCACTCTGATATGTCAGAGGAGCTCCTATTTATCTACGTCCCACAAAGTAGAATGTGACACAAGGTCGGAAGGTGGGAATTTGTACTCTAGAGGAAGAGTACGGAGTTTCTTAAAAAATTGCCTGGTCAGGGCGCCTCAGACAGTAAGCAATAAACTTACTCCAAAGAGGGGAGGCAAGGCCTGGGAGGGGGTTAACCTCCCAGAACTTAGAGTATTGCGTTGTGTATGCTTATAAGGCAAAGAAAAGCAGTATTTCGATAGAGCGCCACTGTTCTAGAAAAGAACAGTCGTTTCTTTCTAGGAGATTATTTACATGTACGCTTGGTTCTAGGCAGTTCTGATAATGAACAGACTTTATTTGAGGTTTTTCTTGTAATTAAAGAAAGCACCATTCAGTGTAAAAGAAATGATTAAATCAACGTAGGTCTAGAATAAAGTCGTTATCTTTATTGGTCTTCCAGTCTGCCATACAGGTGTTTCTTCTTCATCGCGGACCAAAAATGTCAGAATCTGTTAAGGAATTCTAGTCGCAGCTCTTTGTGGTCGGATGACATCTGCACCATGACAGCAGAAAGGGAGGCTGACACGACATGCACGCCCGAGTATTATTTAAGAATAACATTTTTTTTTTCTGATATTAAACTACGGGCAAATATTACTTAAACATAATAGTTGTCTTTTACTAAATAGAATTTCTAAAATCAAAGAATTCTAAACAAAAATAAATGGTAAAGATTCTGCAAAGACTAGCTTTTTAGGTGTTCTTCCCCTTGCAGAATCTTAGACATCGGTTTCTCTGGTTGTAACATTTTTTTAAGGGCAAAACAAAGTAAAAAATGTTTAATATCTATTTTTTTTTAATTTATTTTACATGTGATATACATATATATATATATATATATATATATATGAGAGAGAGATATTTCAGGGAAATGTTATTTTGTTTGAGACTTTTTTTTAGCTTAAGAGGAACCAAAGAGGTTCTGAAACAATTATCAGATACTCAAACTATGCTTATTTTAATATAAAAGCTCTAATATGTATTGAGCACTTTTGAAAAGTAATGGTTTTGTTCATTTTGTTGATATTTTAACATATATATATATATACATATAAATAACCAAGTTTTACATTTTGATACATCGTGTTTCACCTTTATCTGTGAATTAAGCGTCATTTTTTCTATTTTATCGTTTTTATTTTCTAATAAAGTTTTTTAAAAATCCATATTAAATAAAAAAATCGAATAATCGTATAAAAATGAGCGCGTTTTTGAAAGAATTTTGGACGTTGAAAACGTACACAAACAGTAGTAACGTGCATTGTTGTTGTCATAGTGGTCGCTTTTTTTTTTAACCACTCAAGCACAAAGTAAATTTTAAAAAATAAAAATAAAACATGGTTTCTAATAAGTAGATAAGCCGATTGATAAATATAACATTCCATTCATTTAAATTCCTTATCTCGTTTAATTTTTTACAGTGCATGATTTTTTTTTTCTTTCCGATTTCTCTCACTTGTTCTTCGTCAGAAAAATCTAAACCCCCACACAATGGCACGTCTACGCAACACTTGTACATTTAAAATCAAAAAGACAAAACTTGAAACATAAATATTCTTCGATGTGTAACGTTTGTATCGACGAAAAGGCATTCGCAAAAAAAGAGGGTAAATTTGACAACGCTCAAAACAACCAACCAAGATTACCACTACCAAAATAAGACGGTGACCATGTGACCCTTCGTACGGCACAATAACAAAGCCGAATTTCATCCTTAAAAAAGGGAGAAACTTCTGCACACGTCCCATCACTGATCAGAGAAGAGTGTCAGACAAGTTTTTTAAAAGAATGTTACCTGTAAAATGCCAGCAGACCATCAGATAAGAGTGAAATGTAAACATCCAGTAGTTAGAAGGTCCAGAGAGAGCGAAAAAAGACGTCACTCTTGTAGTCGTCACCGACGTCGACGCCGCCTCCTCAATCTTCCCTATCGTCGTCGTCGTGATGATCCGTTCTTTCTTCTTTCTTTTTTTTTTTCAACTCTGACCTCAAATTCAAACGTTCGTTTTACAGGAATTTAAATTTTTGAAATAAATAGATTAAAACGAATTTTATTTATTCATTGAGTAATTCATGGCCCAAAAAAATGTTATTGCATAAAACTTATTTCGCTATAATTGTAGATTAACAGTACCCTCAGTTAAATCATCACCACCCACCCCTCAAATCAAATTGTAATTTTTTTTAGGCGATTACGTGTGAAAACTTAGCGGAAACAAAAAAACAAAAAACAAAAATGCAATTAATTTAGAATTTTGGATGAGGGATCAGTGATCCCGGATCACGTTTCGCATATAAATTTAACGTAAAATTACCCTCCCCATTTCTGGGTCATTCTAGAATTCTAGGGCATTAACCAACATTTTTTTTTGTTATGGGAGATACATTCTGTGCGTTTTGTTTTTTTTTCTTTTTAGCGGGATATCTCTACTTTTTTAGGCGATTACGTGTGGTTTTGGGACCTTGCCAGTCGGACTTATGGTTAGTAGTAAAATAAATTTGGTTAACAGCCCCCAAAAGTTAGAATGGCTCGGAAATAGGGGATCATTTTACGTAAAAATTTATATGCGAAACTGATCCCTGATCCCTCACTATAAATTCTAAAAAAGTGTTTTTGTTTTTTTCACTAAGTTTTTCAGCGTGTCCACACGTAATCGCCTAAAAAAAGTAAGAATCTTTTTTCTTGTGGGGGGGGTGCTGAAGGTACAGTAATACCGTAAGTATTTATTTAATACTACAATGGCTACAAGAAATGTTATTGCGTAAAACTTACTTTTATGTCATATTTAGTCATTTTCTTCCAGTCTGCTTTCAATTATATTTTTCATTCATTGTGCGACCACTTGTCGTGTGTCTGTATGTGTGACGCCTGAACCTAATTTACACATGATTTTATTATTTATTGAAATAAAATTTGCAATGACTTAAAATACAACGAAATTTTTTTAATTCTATTTTAATATAATTTAATTAAATCCACCAGAATGCATTTCCGTTTCTTCATAAACAAGTCAGCCATTTTAATCTTTTGTTAATAGTTGAAAAATATTACGTCGTTACCATTTGAAATTTGCAAAGAATTTGGAAGCTGTCGAATAGAAAGTTATTTCTGGCTACAAAATTCTTACCAAATCCTCATGTATTAAAATTTTGAAAGTTTTGGAAGCTAAATTATATCCAATAACTTTATAAATAAAGATTAATTTTTTTTTAAATTAGTTATGGTTTTATAATATGTTGGTTCAATTGATAATTTAATGACCAAACAATACTTTAATAATTAAATTTAACTATTTAAAAAATAAATAAATAAAATAAAAATGAATACATAAAAATAAATAAATAAAATTTTAAAAAATAAAATAAATAAAATAAAATTTTAAAAAATAAAATAAAATTTTAAAAAATAAAAATAAATAAATAAATTAAATTAAATTTTTAAAAAACAATAAATAAAATAAAATTAAAAAAAAAACGACAGTTAAAAAAAAATGGAAAGCGAAACAAAATGAAAGTTAAAAAATACTCCCGAGCAACGCTGGGTAGATACAGTTACTTATATATATAGTTGACACTCATTTTTAAAAGAAACATTTTAAAAATTAAAATAATAATTTATTAAAAATAGCAAAAATGAATGTATTATTTTCTGACAGAAAATGTTCCATTATTAATTTAATTTTGGTGGTTAAAAATAATAAACCACTTTTAATGAATTCGATAAATTTTAATTTCTTTTTTTTTTATTCAAATTTCCAATAATATTAACTAATTTATTTATTTCTTTACTCTCTAAAAACAAAACAAAGAAAGTCTTCTTCATTCATTAATTTATTTATTCAAATTCAAGTTCACTACATTGTTATGTGAGCATTTGATTTTTTGTTGTATATATAAATAAACGGTTCTTTAAAATGTGAACCAGTTTTGGAGGGGGACATATTTTGAAGTGCACCGGTTTTTTTGAACTGGAAAAACGTCTTCGTTGTTGGATTCGATGTCGAACACTCGGAAGTGAACAACTACCAACTTCCGATATGGAAATCCTGTTGGAAATTAGATTCCTTCGCTATTAACATCATTCAATTGTATACAGACTTTCTACACCATCAGCTGATAGATAATGGCAATACAAATCACGAAATATTATTATTAATTAACTTATCAGGGATTATTTTAAATAAAAATCTTTTTTTTTTTTTTTTTTTTTGGCGTATAATTATTTTTTTTAAGATGTTTGGTTTTGACATTCTCTCTCTTAAATTTGATATCGTGTTTTTTGTTTGTTTTGTTTTTATCTCCCGCTTTCATTTCCTAATACTTGCTCACTCAATGGCCCTGATTCAAGGCCATCCCTATAACAGGCCGGGAGATCTAACTAACATTTGGAGTCTTTTACTGAAGATTTCCAATCAGTCATATCTTTTTAGCTGTACTTTGTCTGAGAAAATTGTATACTGAAAGGGAATTCTAACCCATCAAGTTTATTTTAGATGAGGTTCTGCATTATATCATAATTATAATAATAAAGGTTCTGCATTATATCAAATTATGTTTGGATTATAAGTTTGTTAGTATGCTACAGCACAATCACGTTGACACACCGGTTCCCGTTAGATCACCGAAGTTAAGCGACGTCGAGCCTGGCCAGTACTAAATGGGTGACCATTTGGGACTACCAGGTACTGTATGTGCTCTCTGTTTATCTCGGTATTGTTTCCAGTCGTCTTGAATTGCTTGCCATTGGAATCAAGCAGTGCCGACTCAGGAGAGGTGTTGTTATTGATTGCGCAACCCTTGCTTCACAATTACACGTGCAGCCAGCCCCTTACGGGGGTGTCCATAGTCTCTCTAGACTGAACGGAGGGCATATCATGTCATGCTACCAAAATATCCAAATTAAATTTTATCAAGAACTATTTTTCCACCCTTATTAATTAAAGAAAAAAGAAACAACATTAAAACAGTTCTTCATACAGTTTTGATTTCTTCAGCCAAATTCACTTATTAGTTTTATATAGTTTGTAACAGTTTTATGTTGTAGAGTTCAGATGGTTAGAAGCTTGTTGGAGTTCACCATTTTGTAGTAGGGTCGCTGCATCTATATCCATCCTACTTACTGGCCTTGTTTGCTATGAAGAAAATGGTCACCAAGTTTTGGCTAAAAGGACAAACTTTTTCTCTGCAATTTAAATCAATTTTATTAAAACAGTTTCATCAACACAAAACATGCAACGGGAAGAGTTACGAAAACATGAATACAAAATAAGTTGCATATACTATAGAAGTAAGATTGCGTTCAGGTTTTTTACCTCACCTCTCGCCCAAGTCACGGCGAGAGGCGAGCAGGGAATATGACGTCTTGTCCACACGGCGCTCAAAGTCTGACTGTTCTGAAAAGGGGCAAAAAAGTTGGGCGGAAATACTATCCTGCACGAAAGTATTTGGGCTGAAAAACGCATCAATCGCTCCGCAAGTGAGAACATGCAAGTGCAAAAGAAAATAGATTGTGATTATGTAACTGCTACAATCTCTCTTTCTCTATCTCTCTTTCTCTCTCTCTCTCTCTCTCTCTTTCTCTCTTTCTTTCTCTCTCTCTCTTTCTTTCTCTCTCTCTTTCTCTCTCTCTCTTTCTCTCTCTCTTTCTCTTTTTCTCTCTCTCTTTCTCTCTCTCTCCCTCTCTTTCTCTCTCTTTCTATCTCTCTCTCTCTTTCTCTCTCTCTCTCTCTCAAATCTGATATTGTGTTTTGTTTGTTTTTTGTTGTTGTTAGGTCTTGTTTATCTCCCCCTTTTTTCGTAATATTTGCTCACCAATGATCCTGATCCAAGGCCATCCCTATAACAGGCCGAGAGAGATCTAACATTTGTGGTTATTTACTAGAGACAAGATTTCTAGTCAGTCAGTCATATCTTTTTAGCTGCTAACACTTCACTAACCCTAACACGAGAATATTCAATTCTGAAAGGGAATTCTAAGCAATCAAATTTATTTAAGCATCCTCCAAGAAAATCACAAACATCTCCATTACTAACGAGAATTGTTTGGTAAGCTAATTCCGTATCCTGGAGTTCCATCTCAGCAGGCCGGTGCTAGCAAAACAACTGGAACAGGATAACACGTTCTATCATGAAGCGATCAACTCTGAGACTGGTTTGAATCGTACTTTTGGAGAAAAAATGTGTTGGCATGTATTGATTTCGAGTCTTTGTAGTCACATCCCAACTCCCATGCAGTTATAAGTCTAGGCGTGAGGGTGTGTGCCCGAAGCCAAACCACAACTCAATCTAACACAAAATACTGCATGTACATGTAAACAAAATAAGTCCCTCATGCAACTGCTAGAGATGCATCAGAGAAAAGCGGAATAGATGGAGTGAGAATTTGGTCTTAGCATGGACAACATGTTCGTTGCAAATATGGTTTTCAATGTTGGTAAGGAAAAGGGAGAGAAAACAAACTCTTGATTGATGTGAAAGTAATTGAACTGGTTAAGAAATTGTGGCATAGCATCGACATCTTTTTGCGACTAAGTTGAAGAAAGCTCATGGAGATAAAGAGAAAGTTTAATAGCAGGTGACAAGTGTAGAAGTCGAATGAAGAACATGTGAAATGCAAATTTAGAGACAAGTGTGGAAGTTGAATGAAGAACATGTGAAATGCAAATTTAGAGACAAGTGTGGAAGTCGAATGAAGAACATGTGAAATGCAAATTTAGAGACAAGTGTGGAAGTTGAATGAAGAACATGTGAAATGCAAATTTAGAGACAAGTGTGGAAGTCGAATGAAGAACATGTGAAATGCAAATTTAGAGACAAGTGTGGAAGTCGAATGAAGAACATGTGAAATGCAAATTTAGAGACAAGTGTAGAAGTCGAATGAAGAACATGTGAAATGCAAATTTAGAGACAAGTGTGGAAGTTGAATGAAGAACATGTGAAATGCAAATTTAGAGACAAGTGTGGAAGTTGAATGAAAAACATGTGAAATGCAAATTTAGAGACAAGTGTGGAAGTCGAATGAAGAACATGTGAAATGCAAATTTAGAGACAAGTGTGGAAGTTGAATGAAGAACATGTGAAATGCAAATTTAGAGACAAGTGTAGAAGTTGAATGAAGAACATGTGAAATGCAAATTTAGAGACAAGTGTGGAAGTTGAATGAAGAACATGTGAAATGCAAATTTAGAGACAAGTGTGGAAGTTGAATGAAGAACATGTGAAATGCAAATTTAGAGACAAGTGTGGAAGTTGAATGAAGAACATGTGAAATGCAAATTTAGAGACAAGTGTGGAAGTTGAATGAAGAACATGTGAAATGCAAATTTAGAGACAAGTGTGGAAGTTGAATGAAGAACATGTGAAATGCAAATTTAGAGACAAGTGTGGAAGTTGAATGAAAAACATGTGAAATGCAAATTTAGAGACAAGTGTGGAAGTCGAATGAAGAACATGTGAAATGCAAATTTAAGGACAAGTGTAGAAGTCGAATGAAGAACATGTGAAATGCAAATTTAGAGACAAGTGTAGAAGTCGAATGAAGAACATGTGAAATGTAAATTTAGAGACAAGTGTGGAAGTTGAATGAAGAACATGTGAAATGCAAATTTAGAGACAAGTGTGGAAGTCGAATGAAGAACATGTGAAATGCAAATTTAGAGACAAGTGTAGAAGTCGAATGAAGAACATGTGAAATGCAAATTTAGAGACAAGTGTGGAAGTCGAATGAAGAACATGTGAAATGCAAATTTAGAGACCAGTGTGGAAGTTGAATGAAGAACATGTGAAATGCAAATTTAGAGACAAGTGTGGAAGTTGAATGAAAAACATGTGAAATGCAAATTTAGAGACAAGTGTGGAAGTCGAATGAAGAACATGTGAAATGCAAATTTAGAGACAAGTGTGGAAGTTGAATGAAGAACATGTGAAATGCAAATTTAGAGACAAGTGAGGAAGTCGAATGAAGAACATGTGAAATGCAAATTTAGAGACAAGTGTGGAAGTTGAATGAAAAACATGTGAAATGCAAATTTAGAGACAAGTGTGGAAGTTGAATGAAGAACATGTGAAATGCAAATTTAGAGACAAGTGTGGAAGTATAATGAAAAACATGTGAAATGCAAATTTAGAGACAAGTGTGGAAGTCGAATGAAGAACATGTGAAATGCAAATTTAGAGACAAGTGTGGAAGTTGAATGAAGAACATGTGAAATGCAAATTTAGAGACAAGTGTGGAAGTCGAATGAAGAACATGTGAAATGCAAATTTAGAGACAAGTGTGGAAGTTGAATGAAGAACATGTGAAATGCAAATTTAGAGACAAGTGAGGAAGTCGAATGAAGAACATGTGAAATGCAAATTTAGAGACAAGTGTGGAAGTTGAATGAAAAACATGTGAAATGCAAATTTAGAGACAAGTGTGGAAGTCGAATGAAGAACATGTGAAATGCAAATTTAGAGACAAGTGTGGAAGTTGAATGAAGAACATGTGAAATGCAAATTACGAGACAAGTGTGGAAGTCGAATGAAGAACATGTGAAATGCAAATTTAGAGACAAGTGTGGAAGTATAATGAAAAACATGTGAAATGCAAATTTAGAGACAAGTGAGGAAGTCGAATGAAGAACATGTGAAATGCAAATTTAGAGACAAGTGTGGAAGTTGAATGAAAAACATGTGAAATGCAAATTTAGAGACAAGTGTGGAAGTCGAATGAAGAACATGTGAAATGCAAATTTAGAGACAAGTGTGGAAGTTGAATGAAGAACATGTGAAATGCAAATTTAGAGACAAGTGAGGAAGTCGAATGAAGAACATGTGAAATGCAAATTTAGAGACAAGTGTGGAAGTTGAATGAAAAACATGTGAAATGCAAATTTAGAGACAAGTGTGGAAGTCGAATGAAGAACATGTGAAATGCAAATTTAGAGACAAGTGTGGAAGTTGAATGAAGAACATGTGAAATGCAAATTTAGAGACAAGTGTGGAAGTATAATGAAAAACATGTGAAATGCAAATTTCGAGACAAGTGTGGAAGTTGAATGAAGAACATGTGAAATGCAAATTTAGAGACAAGTGTGAAAGTTGAATGAAGAACATGTGAAATGCAAATTTAGAGACAAGTGTAGAAGTCGAATGAAGAACATGTGAAATGCAAATTTAGAGACAAGTGTAGAAGTCGAATGAAGAACATGTTAAATGCAAATTTAGAGACAAGTGTGGAAGTTGAATGAAGAACATGTGAAATGCAAATTTAGAGACAAGTGTGGAAGTCGAATGAAGAACATGTGAAATGCAAATTTAGAGACAAGTGTAGAAGTCGAATGAAGAACATGTGAAATGCAAATTTAGAGACAAGTGTGACAGTCGAATGAAAAACATGTGAAATGCAAATTTAGAGACAAGTGTGGAAGTTGAATGAAGAACATGTGAAATGCAAATTTAGAGACAAGTGTGGAAGTTGAATGAAGAACATGTGAAATGCAAATTTAGAGACAAGTGTGGAAGTCGAATGAAGAACATGTGAAATGCAAATTTATAGACAAGTGTGGAAGTTGAATGAAAAACATGTGAAATGCAAATTTAGAGACAAGTGTGGAAGTTGAATGAAGAACATGTGAAATGCAAATTTAGAGACAAGTGTGAAAGTTGAATGAAGAACATGTGAAATGCAAATTTAGAGACAAGTGTAGAAGTCGAATGAAGAACATGTTAAATGCAAATTTAGAGACAAGTGTGGAAGTTGAATGAAGAACATGTGAAATGCAAATTTAGAGACAAGTGTGGAAGTCGAATGAAGAACATGTGAAATGCAAATTTAGAGACAAGTGTGGAAGTCGAATGAAGAACATGTGAAATGCAAATTTAGAGACAAGTGTGGAAGTCGAATGAAGAACATGTGAAATGCAAATTTAGAGACAAGTGTGGAAGTTGAATGAAGAACATGTGAAATGCAACTTTAGAGACAAATGTAGAAGTCGAATGAAGAACATGTGAAATGCAAATTTAGAGACAAGTGTGGAAGTCGAATGAAGAACATGTGAAATGCAAATTTAGAGACAAATGTAGAAGTCGAATGAAGAACATGTGAAATGCAAATTTAGAGACAAATGTAGAAGTCGAATGAAGAACATGTGAAATGCAAATTTAGAGACAAGTGTGGAAGTTGAATGAAGAACATGTGAAATGCAAATTTAGAGACAAGTGTGGAAGTTGAATGAAGAACATGTGAAATGCAAATTTAGAGACAAGTGTGGAAGTTGAATGAAAAACATGTGAAATGCAAATTTAGAGACAAGTGTGGAAGTCGAATGAAGAACATGTGAAATGCAAATTTAGAGACAAGTGTGGAAGTTGAATGAAGAACATGTGAAATGCAAATTTAGAGACAAGTGTGGAAGTCGAATGAAGAACATGTGAAATGCAAATTTAGAGACAAGTGTGGAAGTTGAATGAAGAACATGTGAAATGCAAATTTAGAGACAAGTGTGGAAGTTGAATGAAGAACATGTGAAATGCAAATTTAGAGACAAGTGTGGAAGTTGAATGAAAAACATGTGAAATGCAAATTTAGAGACAAGTGTGGAAGTTGAATGAAGAACATGTGAAATGCAAATTTAGAGACAAGTGTGGAAGTCGAATGAAGAACATGTGAAATGCAAATTTAGAGACAAGTGTGGAAGTCGAATGAAGAACATGTGAAATGCAAATTTAGAGACAAGTGTGGAAGTCGAATGAAGAACATGTGAAATGCAAATTTAGAGACAAGTGTAGAAGTTGAATGAAGAACATGTGAAATGCAAATTTAGAGACAAGTGTGGAAGTTGAATGAAGAACATGTGAAATGCAAATTTAGAGACAAGTGTGGAAGTTGAATGAAGAACATGTGAAATGCAAATTTAGAGACAAGTGTCGAAGTTGAATGAAGAACATGTGAAATGCAAATTTAGAGACAAGTGTGGAAGTTGAATGAAGAACATGTGAAATGCAAATTTAGAGACAAGTGTGGAAGTTGAATGAAGAACATGTGAAATGCAAATTTAGAGACAAGTGTGGAAGTCGAATGAAGAACATGTGAAATGCAAATTTAGAGACAAGTGTGGAAGTTGAATGAAGAACATGTGAAATGCAAATTTAGAGACAAGTGTGGAAGTTGAATGAAGAACATGTGAAATGCAAATTTAGAGACAAGTGTAGAAGTCGAATGAAGAACATGTGAAATGCAAATTTAGAGACAAGTGTAGAAGTCGAATGAAGAACATGTGAAATGCAAATTTAGAGACAAGTGTGGAAGTCGAATGAAGAACATGTGAAATGCAAATTTAGAGACAAGTGTGGAAGTCGAATGAAGAACATGTGAAATGCAAATTTAGAGACAAATGTAGAAGTCGAATGAAGAACATGTGAAATGCAAATTTAGAGACAAGTGTAGAAGTCGAATGAAGAACATGTGAAATGCAAATTTAGAGACAAGTGTAGAAGTCGAATGAAGAACATGTGAAATGCAAATTTAGAGACAAAGTATGGAAGTTGAATGAAGAACATGTGAAATGCAAATTTAGAGACAAGTGTAGAAGTTGAATGAAGAACATGTGAAATGCAAATTTAGAGACAAAGTGTAGAAGTCGAATGAAGAACATGTGAAATGCAAATTTAGAGACAAGTGTAGAAGTCGAATGAAGAACATGTGAAATGCAAATTTAGAGACAAGTGTGGAAGTCGAATGAAGAACATGTGAAATGCAAATTTAGAGACAAGTGTGGAAGTCGAATGAAGAACATGTGAAATGCAAATTTAGAGACAAATGTAGAAGTCGAATGAAGAACATGTGAAATGCAAATTTAGAGACAAGTGTAGAAGTCGAATGAAGAACATGTGAAATGCAAATTTAGAGACAAGTGTAGAAGTCGAATGAAGAACATGTGAAATGCAAATTTAGAGACAAGTGTGGAAGTCGAATGAAGAACATGTGAAATGCAAATTTAGAGACAAGTGTGGAAGTCGAATGAAGAACATGTGAAATGCAAATTTAGAGACAAGTGTAGAAGTTGAATGAAGAACATGTGAAATGCAAATTTAGAGACAAGTGTGGAAGTTGAATGAAGAACATGTGAAATGCAAATTTAGAGACAAGTGTGGAAGTTGAATGAAGAACATGTGAAATGCAAATTTAGAGACAAGTGTCGAAGTTGAATGAAGAACATGTGAAATGCAAATTTAGAGACAAGTGTGGAAGTTGAATGAAGAACATGTGAAATGCAAATTTAGAGACAAGTGTGGAAGTTGAATGAAGAACATGTGAAATGCAAATTTAGAGACAAGTGTGGAAGTCGAATGAAGAACATGTGAAATGCAAATTTAGAGACAAGTGTGGAAGTTGAATGAAGAACATGTGAAATGCAAATTTAGAGACAAGTGTGGAAGTTGAATGAAGAACATGTGAAATGCAAATTTAGAGACAAGTGTAGAAGTCGAATGAAGAACATGTGAAATGCAAATTTAGAGACAAGTGTAGAAGTCGAATGAAGAACATGTGAAATGCAAATTTAGAGACAAGTGTGGAAGTCGAATGAAGAACATGTGAAATGCAAATTTAGAGACAAGTGTGGAAGTCGAATGAAGAACATGTGAAATGCAAATTTAGAGACAAATGTAGAAGTCGAATGAAGAACATGTGAAATGCAAATTTAGAGACAAGTGTAGAAGTCGAATGAAGAACATGTGAAATGCAAATTTAGAGACAAGTGTAGAAGTCGAATGAAGAACATGTGAAATGCAAATTTAGAGACAAAGTATGGAAGTTGAATGAAGAACATGTGAAATGCAAATTTAGAGACAAGTGTAGAAGTTGAATGAAGAACATGTGAAATGCAAATTTAGAGACAAAGTGTAGAAGTCGAATGAAGAACATGTGAAATGCAAATTTAGAGACAAGTGTAGAAGTCGAATGAAGAACATGTGAAATGCAAATTTAGAGACAAGTGTGGAAGTCGAATGAAGAACATGTGAAATGCAAATTTAGAGACAAGTGTGGAAGTCGAATGAAGAACATGTGAAATGCAAATTTAGAGACAAATGTAGAAGTCGAATGAAGAACATGTGAAATGCAAATTTAGAGACAAGTGTAGAAGTCGAATGAAGAACATGTGAAATGCAAATTTAGAGACAAGTGTAGAAGTCGAATGAAGAACATGTGAAATGCAAATTTAGAGACAAAGTATGGAAGTTGAATGAAGAACATGTGAAATGCAAATTTAGAGACAAGTGTAGAAGTTGAATGAAGAACATGTGAAATGCAAATTTAGAGACAAAGTGTAGAAGTCGAATGAAGAACATGTGAAATGCAAATTTAGAGACAAGTGTAGAAGTCGAATGAAGAACATGTGAAATGCAAATTTAGAGACAAATGTAGAAGTCGAATGAAGAACATGTGAAATGCAAATTTAGAGACAAGTGTAGAAGTCGAATGAAGAACATGTTAAATGCAAATTTAGAGACAAATGTAGAAGTCGAATGAAGAACATGTTAAATGCAAATTTAGAGACAAGTGTGGAAGTTGAATGAAGAACATGTGAAATGCAAATTTAGAGACAAGTGTGGAAGTTGAATGAAGAACATGTGAAATGCAAATTTAGAGACAAGTGTAGAAGTCGAATGAAGAACATGTTAAATGCAAATTTAGAGACAAGTGTAGAAGTCGAATGAAGAACATGTGAAATGCAAATTTAGAGACAAGTGTGGAAGTCGAATGAAGAACATGTGAAATGCAAATTTAGAGACAAGTGTAGAAGTCGAATGAAGAACATGTGAAATGCAAATTTAGAGACAAATGTAGAAGTCGAATGAAGAACATGTTAAATGCAAATTTAGAGACAAGTGTGGAAGTTGAATGAAGAACATGTGAAATGCAAATTTAGAGACAAGTGTGGAAGTTGAATGAAGAACATGTGAAATGCAAATTTAGAGACAAATGTAGAAGTCGAATGAAGAACATGTTAAATGCAAATTTAGAGACAAGTGTGGAAGTTGAATGAAGAACATGTGAAATGCAAATTTAGAGACAAGTGTGGAAGTTGAATGAAGAACATGTGAAATGCAAATTTAGAGACAAGTGTAGAAGTCGAATGAAGAACATGTGAAATGCAAATTTAGAGACAAGTGTAGAAGTCGAATGAAGAACATGTGAAATGCAAATTTAGAGACAAGTGTGGAAGTCGAATGAAGAACATGTGAAATGCAAATTTAGAGACAAGTGTAGAAGTCGAATGAAGAACATGTGAAATGCAAATTTAGAGACAAGTGTAGAAGTCGAATGAAGAACATGTGAAATGCAAATTTAGAGACAAATGTAGAAGTCGAATGAAGAACATGTGAAATGCAAATTTAGAGACAAGTGTAGAAGTCGAATGAAGAACATGTGAAATGCAAATTTAGAGACAAGTGTAGAAGTCGAATGAAGAACATGTGAAATGCAAATTTAGAGACAAGTGTGGAAGTTGAATGAAGAACATGTGAAATGCAAATTTAGAGACAAGTGTAGAAGTCGAATGAAGAACATGTGAAATGCAAATTTAGAGACAAGTGTAGAAGTCGAATGAAGAACATGTGAAATGCAAATTTAGAGACAAATGTAGAAGTCGAATGAAGAACATGTGAAATGCAAATTTAGAGACAAGTGTAGAAGTCGAATGAAGAACATGTGAAATGCAAATTTAGAGACAAGTGTAGAAGTCGAATGAAGAACATGTGAAATGCAAATTTAGAGATAAGTGTAGAAGTCGAATGAAGAACATGTGAAATGCAAATTTAGAGACAAATGTAGAAGTCGAATGAAGAACATGTGAAATGCAAATTTAGAGACAAGTGTAGAAGTCGAATGAAGAACATGTGAAATGCAAATTTAGAGACAAGTGTGGAAGTCGAATGAAGAACATGTGAAATGCAAATTTAGAGACAAATGTAGAAGTCGAATGAAGAACATGTGAAATGCAAATTTAGAGACAAGTGTAGAAGTCGAATGAAGAACATGTGAAATGCAAATTTAGAGACAAGTGTAGAAGTCGAATGAAGAACATGTGAAATGCAAATTTAGAGACAAAGTATGGAAGTTGAATGAAGAACATGTGAAATGCAAATTTAGAGACAAGTGTAGAAGTTGAATGAAGAACATGTGAAATGCAAATTTAGAGACAAAGTGTAGAAGTCGAATGAAGAACATGTGAAATGCAAATTTAGAGACAAGTGTAGAAGTCGAATGAAGAACATGTGAAATGCAAATTTAGAGACAAATGTAGAAGTCGAATGAAGAACATGTGAAATGCAAATTTAGAGACAAGTGTAGAAGTCGAATGAAGAACATGTTAAATGCAAATTTAGAGACAAATGTAGAAGTCGAATGAAGAACATGTTAAATGCAAATTTAGAGACAAGTGTGGAAGTTGAATGAAGAACATGTGAAATGCAAATTTAGAGACAAGTGTGGAAGTTGAATGAAGAACATGTGAAATGCAAATTTAGAGACAAGTGTAGAAGTCGAATGAAGAACATGTGAAATGCAAATTTAGAGACAAGTGTAGAAGTCGAATGAAGAACATGTGAAATGCAAATTTAGAGACAAGTGTGGAAGTCGAATGAAGAACATGTGAAATGCAAATTTAGAGACAAGTGTAGAAGTCGAATGAAGAACATGTGAAATGCAAATTTAGAGACAAATGTAGAAGTCGAATGAAGAACATGTTAAATGCAAATTTAGAGACAAGTGTGGAAGTTGAATGAAGAACATGTGAAATGCAAATTTAGAGACAAGTGTGGAAGTTGAATGAAGAACATGTGAAATGCAAATTTAGAGACAAATGTAGAAGTCGAATGAAGAACATGTTAAATGCAAATTTAGAGACAAGTGTGGAAGTTGAATGAAGAACATGTGAAATGCAAATTTAGAGACAAGTGTGGAAGTTGAATGAAGAACATGTGAAATGCAAATTTAGAGACAAGTGTAGAAGTCGAATGAAGAACATGTGAAATGCAAATTTAGAGACAAGTGTAGAAGTCGAATGAAGAACATGTGAAATGCAAATTTAGAGACAAGTGTGGAAGTCGAATGAAGAACATGTGAAATGCAAATTTAGAGACAAGTGTAGAAGTCGAATGAAGAACATGTGAAATGCAAATTTAGAGACAAGTGTAGAAGTCGAATGAAGAACATGTGAAATGCAAATTTAGAGACAAATGTAGAAGTCGAATGAAGAACATGTGAAATGCAAATTTAGAGACAAGTGTAGAAGTCGAATGAAGAACATGTGAAATGCAAATTTAGAGACAAGTGTAGAAGTCGAATGAAGAACATGTGAAATGCAAATTTAGAGACAAGTGTGGAAGTTGAATGAAGAACATGTGAAATGCAAATTTAGAGACAAGTGTAGAAGTCGAATGAAGAACATGTGAAATGCAAATTTAGAGACAAGTGTAGAAGTCGAATGAAGAACATGTGAAATGCAAATTTAGAGACAAATGTAGAAGTCGAATGAAGAACATGTGAAATGCAAATTTAGAGACAAGTGTAGAAGTCGAATGAAGAACATGTGAAATGCAAATTTAGAGACAAGTGTAGAAGTCGAATGAAGAACATGTGAAATGCAAATTTAGAGATAAGTGTAGAAGTCGAATGAAGAACATGTGAAATGCAAATTTAGAGACAAATGTAGAAGTCGAATGAAGAACATGTGAAATGCAAATTTAGAGACAAGTGTAGAAGTCGAATGAAGAACATGTGAAATGCAAATTTAGAGACAAATGTAGAAGTCGAATGAAGAACATGTGAAATGCAAATTTAGTGACAAGTGTAGAAGTCGAATGAAGAACATGTGAAATGCAAATTTAGAGACAAGTGTAGAAGTCGAATGAAGAACATGTGAAATGCAAATTTAGAGACAAGTGTAGAAGTCGAATGAAGAACATGTGAAATGCAAATTTAGAGACAAATGTAGAAGTCGAATGAAGAACATGTGAAATGCAAATTTAGAGACAAGTGTGGAAGTTGAATGAAGAACATGTGAAATGCAAATTTAGAGACAAGTGTGGAAGTTGAATGAAGAACATGTGAAATGCAAATTTAGAGACAAGTGTGGAAGTTGAATGAAGAACATGTGAAATGCAAATTTAGAGACAAGTGTGGAAGTTGAATGAAGAACATGTGAAATGCAAATTTAGAGACAAAGTTACTCAACGTTTGGTTACCAGATTCACTCCAGGAAGTGTGGAAGAGTTTGAAGGATACTCTGTTGGTGGTAACAGGCCAAACTTATCGGTGGATGAAAGGGCTTCCAAGAAATTGGGTAATATGGTGGTGGAAGTATATCGAAGAAATGCGGAATAGATCGAGTGAGTGGATGAAATGTTTTTTTAATTCGGATGTGTATCGGGTGGCAAAGAGGACAGCAAGAAGAACAATCTAGAAAGCCAAGATGGAGACTGAAAAAGCCAGGTTTCCAGATATACTACAAAGGGATGAACCGGAAGAACTTATACTCAGTACTAACGATACTAAGAATACAATTACGAATTATTCTTCTCTTCCCTACAGTCACTCTCGCACAGAAGAGATGTTGCTAGTCTTTCTTTGCTCTACCGTTATTTTCATGACAAATGAACGGCTCTCCCCTTGAGGAATCCCACTGCTTTGATAAGCTCCTGGAACTGACCTTCTCTTCAGACTTGAAATGGAAGACTTACATCAAATCTGTTGCGAAGACTGCTGGAAAAATGGTTGGATCATTCTACCGCTCTAGAAGGTATCCAACGCCCGACGCCATTCTCTACCTGTACAAGAGTCAAATACAGATGGAGTACTGCTACCACATATGGGGAGGTGCCGCTCAGAGCACCGTTTCCTGCCTTGACAGAGTACAGAACTAACTTCGAAATCTTGTGGGGGGTGTCCTCTTCTCTTCCCTACTGTCACTCTCGCACAGAAGAGATGTTGCCAGTCTTTCTTTGCTCTACCGTTATTTTTATGGCAAGTGCTCGACTGAGCTCAAATCTATGGTTCCCCCCCCTTGTAAAACATTCACAATAAGAATCCACCTAGCTACTAACACTGTAAATGATTTCCCTTTCTTCCTCTGTGTACCCAAGACGAAACGAAACTTCCATGAGCAGAGTTTCTTTCCTAAAACTGCCCATCTGTGGAACACAGTGCCGCGAGCCTACTTCCCTGCCGACAGCAATATGGTCGTCTTCAAATCCAATGTAAACAAGTTCTTGTTAAACAGCCTCCAGTAAATAATCAATTTCTGCCCTGCTACAACCATCGTTCCGGTGATCGTGATGTTGTCTCATCGTCCACTAGTCAAACTTTTTAACGCTTATCCTCGAGTGGCCTTTGAACCTTGATAAGCGGTGACCTTTAATGTAAGAAAAAAAAAATTAATTAAAACTTCTACCCTGTCATGGCATGGAACGAGAGTAAGCTACCCCCATAGATTAAATAAAGGATTCCATTCAAAATTCTCTACAGATTCCCGAGTTCAACATAAAGATTCCCGAGTTCGACATAAAGATTCTCGAATTCGACATGAAGATTCCCTGGTTCGACATAAAGATTCTCGAGTTCGACATGAAGATTCTCGAGTTCGATATAAAGATTCTCGAGTTCGACATAAAGATTCTCGAGTTTGACAAAGATTCTCGAGTTCGATATAAAGATTCTCGAGTTCGATATAAAGATTCTCGAGTTTGACATAAAGATTCTCGAGTTCGACATAAAGATTCTCGAGTTCGATATAAAGATTCTCGAGTTTGACATAAAGATTCTCGAGTTCGAGATGAAGATTCCCGAGTTCGACATAAAGATTCTCGAGTTCGAGATGAAGATTCCCGAGTTCGACATAAAGATTCTCGAGTTCGAGATGAAGATTCCCGAGTTCGACATAAAGATTCTCGAGTTCGAGATGAAGATTCCCGAGTTCGAGATGAAGATTCCCGAGTTCAACATAAAGATTCTCGAGTTCGACATAAAGATTCTCGAGTTCGACATAAAGATTCTTGAGTTCGACATAAAGATTCCCGAGTTCGACAAGATGCACCCGAAGAAGATCGGAGGTTACATCAGCCAAAACGTTATGAAAATAATATCCAAGATGAGAACAGTAGTCCGAATGATACAAATGATCAAACCATCATCTCAAACATCCTTTTTTTATCATGCCAGTTTGCTAGTGGTGTCATGTTGGGATAAGAATTGTTTGAAAAAGCAAAAGTTAAAAATAGAGTTTAAAATATGATATTTAAATCGATTTATTTTAAAACCAATTTAGGTGTGACCAAAAAAGTATCATGTATTCTTTTGGGGATTAACCAGCTGTTGTGATTCAAATAAATCGAATTGTTACATACGTGTTTGAATGGAAAAGTTTGAATGACACTTAAGGGTCAGAGGTGACCCCTGGACGGAAGTCGAAAAACCACGTAACTTCCGGGCGGAGATTTACTGTTTCTTTGTCTGCCGATATTTCAAGCAGGAAAGTCGTGTCTAGGGTGATGTCCTCAAGGGTGTGTGTGTAGGGGAGGGGGGGGACAGAGTAGACAGTGTGACTGGAGGTAGCAAGACAAGCAAATTGTTACATATGGAAAAATTTGATTAAAACTTTTAAGGATCAGAGGTGACCTCAGGTGGAAGTCGCAAAACAACGTGACTTCCGGGGAGAGATTTTCTGTCTCTTTGTTCAGCGATACTTCAAGCAGAAAAGACGTATCTAGGATGCTGTTCCTAATGGGGATGGGGCAGACTGCACAGTGTAGCTGGATGTAGCGAGACGAGTTATCTGTCTATCTATGTCTGTCTTTCTCTCTCCTATGCATGCACAAGTAACCCGGTGCTCTGATGTTTTGTGACTGTTCTTCTCTTTATAATAAATCTTTTTTCATAAACATCGGCGTCTGAGTAGTTTTGTCAGCAGACGACTAGAACTTGTATAATGTATAATGGTTTATACACGAATAGGTAATTAAAAATAGAACAGAATTTTAAACATGTGCAATTCATATAATATCACACATCTCCCATGCCCAACTTGTCATTTATTACATAAATTAAAATCATGCATTCATATTGCATACGTTAAGAAACAGCAGACACATGAAAGACAACCAAAAACAATAAAACAAAAACCGGCTGGGTGATCTCCAAACTGGAATCACAAGGGCGCTAAATGCACCAGCCCAAGGTTATTTGAGTACATTTAAGAAAAATACAACAAAGCAATTCCTTTTTGGACAGGCTCCTGCCCACTGGTACATGATTCTCATACCAGAGAGGGGAAATCAACATCGCCCCTCCATCGAGGTAGAAAAAAAACAGAAGGACGTTTGACACACCTTCTATGAAGAGGATTTTCAAATCACCTCTCATATAAACAGACGTTTTGCCATTTTGCTTTCTCCCCTCCCCCTGAAAAAAAAATCAGACGAATAGAACATGAGTTCTCAACATTGTAAACATACACAATTCTTTTTTTTTCTTCTTCCAACAAATAATTTTATGCACCTAAACTAAAATTATCAAAGAAAGTAAATCAATTGTTTATTTTAGTTTTTAAATATGTATATTTTCAAAACTAATGAGTGACTGGATTACTGCATTTTGAAACTGAAATTAAAAATTAATTTAATCTGTTTGTAGATTTAAGTTTATGTGAATTTGGTAGATAATCTTTTTGCTGGGAGTCTCGTCTGACTGCAACCAGAAGAGAGAGAGAGTCTAAAAATGACTGCGATCTGGGCTCGTGAAAGGCATGCCAAGATGACAGCGCAAACGTCAAGCCTGAGAGAGAATGAATCAAGTTTCTATCTTCCCCACATGCGGGGGGGAATTAAATATTTTTGATTTCCAAAAATTTACCGCAATTTTACCCCCTCCCCCAACGTAAATACCCCCCGAACCACACAACTAGCAGTAACATCCCATCTAGAGGTGCTAAGTTCAATCCTTGACGAGGGCAGTGAAAGTAACATTCAGCTCCACCCGATAAAATTTTATTTTATAATATGTATGAAATAAGAATAATAATAATTTAAAAAAAAACGTTATATAGTGTTATGGGATTTATTTATCTACCTCCCACAAGGTAAGATGTGACACAAGGTCGGGAAAGTGGGATTAGATAAGCCAGCGCTCGAGAGGTGAGCACTCTGGCCATTAAAAATTGCCTAGGCAGCCCCGTCGGCATTCCCCGGTAGAGGCGCCTCAGGCAGTAAGCAATAAACTTACTCCTCCACAAAGAGAGGAGGCAAAGCCTGGGAGGGTGGACCTCCTAGAACTGCACAGGACAAACCCGCAGACCGGTGAAACCAAGCCCCGAAGGACAAGACGACACCGGTCTATAGGGTGCAGTATCCATCGGAACAGATACTACACTTTCTTACTAGCCAAAAGGTTCCTAGTGAAACATGGCCGTTGGTTCGAAAGTTGCAAGTTATCTGGAGGTGCTAAGTTCAATCCTGGACGAGGGCAGTGAAAGTAACATTTAGCGACAGCAGCTATACGGCGATAAGCAACAGCAGCAGCAGCAGAACTAAAATCAACGGAGAATTAACGAGTGTGTTCCAGAGCCAAAAAATGGTATCTGAGCATGGTACCCTAGTGACAATAAAGCGATTGGGTTTGAGAGTCCACACAGACGGTTCCCGAGTTCGATACAGGACACCTGATGAAGGCCGGAGAGCAAAACGGCCGAAACGTTGTGAGCATGGCAGCCAAGATGAGGAAGTCAGTCCAAACACTAAAATCCATTATAGCTACAACCACTAAACAATTTTCCTTCCTTCCTCTGTCTACCTAAAACTAAACAAAACTTCCATGAACAAAGTTTCTTCCCAAAAACTTCCCATCTGTGAAACACGGTATTGCAGGGCTGCTTCCCAGTTGAGTACAACATGATCGTTTTTAATTCCAATGTTAACAAATTCTTAAATAATCAAATTCTGACCATTTAACCCATCATTTCCAATCCTCTCAAGGTGTTGTTCATCACCAACTGACAATCTTCAACCAACGATTGCAAATAATACCCTATCTGAGAATCCAATGTTTCAACTCCTCGGCCTAACATTTACAGGTAGCATAAATTGGAACAAATACATAGAAGACAATACCAAGGCTGCTGCAAAGAAGTTGGGCTCCCTCTACCGTGCTAGAAAACTTCTCACAGTAGCCTATATCTCTACAACGCCACCATCCACCCATGCATTGAGTATTGTTGCCACATCTAGGCTGGTGCACCATCCACTAGTCTCTCTCCCTCTTAGACAAGAGGTCCAAAAAAGAGTCGCTAATCTAATAGGTTCCTCACTATCCACTAAGTTCCAGCTCCTGTTTTATCGCCCCAATGATGCATCCTTGTGCTTGTTTTACAAATTATACCCTATCTGAGAGTCCAATGTTTAAACTCCTCGGCCTAACATTTACAGGTTGCATGAATTGGAACAAATACATAGAAAATACTGCCAAGGCTGCTGCAAAGAAGTTGGGCTCCCTCTACCTTGTTAGAAAACATCGCACATCTGCCAGTATCCTATATCTCTACAACGCCACCATCCGCCCATGCATGGAGTATTGTTGTCACATCTGGGCTGGTGCACCAACCACTAGTCTCTCCTTATTAGAAAAGGTAAAAAAAAAAAAACCCTCTAATCTAATAGGTGCTCATTATCCACCAAGCTCCAGCCCCTGTCCCACCGCCGCAATGTTGCATCCTTGTGCTTGTTTTACAAGTACTTCAATAGAATATGCTCCTATAAACTTGCTGCTCTGGTGCCCACTCGACGTAATTACACTCGACCAACCCGAAAATCAGCTAAATCCCATCCATTCACTGTGGAGGTCCCCAAATGTCGAAGAGCCTTCTACTCCAATATCTTCCTTCCTCGTGCTGCCGGCCTTTGGAATTCCCTCCCCGCTCCCTGTTTCCCCGACTGCACCGACAAGCAGAAATTTAAAACTAATGTGAACAAACATCTCGTTGCACAGCTCCCAACTTAGGATGACCCCTAAAACTTTCACCCTAATTCTCAGTAGCCCCTTACGTCTACGGTGGCAGCTTGCCTTGTTTGGGGTAAACTATGTTAAAAAAAAAAATTTTTTTTTTTTTAATCTCACCTTCGAGCTTTGATTAGCGGTGACTAATTAGTATATAAAAAATATATTTATTTACTCCTCTCCAGGAGTTAGGCACAAGGCCAGTTTTATCTTACTCCCACAAGTAAGATGTGACCACAGCTTGGGTCGAGTAAGTGGGGTTTGAAAAGCCAGCGCCCGAGAAAGTGAGCACTCTGGCCATTAAAAATTGCCTGGGCAGCCCCGTCGGCATTCCCCGGTAGGGGCGCCTCAAGCAGTAAGCAATAAACTTACTCCTCCCAAAAGAGGGGAGGCGAAGCCTGGGAGGGTGGACCTCCTAGAACTGCACAGGACAAACCCACAGACCGGTGGAATCAAGCCCCGAAGGACAAGCCGACACCCGTCTATAGGGTGCAGTATCCATCGGAACAGATACTACACTTACTTCCTAGCGTCAAAATATAATCTACCACACTTTCATGCTATTCCTAGTACCATACAAGTCAATGACCACAACCCACGCAGAGAAACGTAAACGTTGCCACAAGCAAACACAACTGATGTGACATTGAATGGATGTACTTTACTTAGAATGACAGTAAAGAGAGAGAGAGAGAGAGGAAGAGAGAGAGAGGGGAGGGGGGGAGAGAAGGGCATAGATCTGCAAGTTTTGCATTCTTTTTATAACAAAAACAAAACAGGAAATTTCATCAGATTTAATTTTATCGTCTGGCTGTTCCTTTGGGATGGGCACAGTTAGTGAGTACTGAAAACTTTGGTATTTAGATTAATGGAGCATCGGGGGAACGCCAGTATTAGGGTTAGGGTTAGGGTTAGTTTCAGATGAATTTAAGCCTATTATTATTTACTAAACTTTATTAAATCTGATACGAAGCATAAAAAACATCAACCGTATATATGTATATATATATATATATATATATATATATATATATATATATATATATATATATATATATATATATATATATATATATATTATATGAGAAAGGAAGGATGAGAGTAATCCGACGTAATGTGAAATGAAAAAGGGAAAAAAACCAAGAGATATTTTTTTTTATATATTCATCAACGTTTCGTCTTTATTGTAAGACTTCCTCGGGATGATAATTTGAAGAAAAAATGTCATGCAAGTACATCGAAATTTTGCGTTGACATGATGGAGTGATAAAGGAAAAGTAGTAGCCGTGGCTACTGTGAGTGCTGGAGGAGAGTGCAGGCTGCGAGAAGTCAGTGGTGGTGAAGTGGACTCTCCATATAAATATAAAGTTAAGAGCTAAAATAATGCAATTTTCTGCATCTTAATCACTTAGGAAGTGAAACAATCGAAATAATAAAAAAACAACGAACGATGCAATCACCAATAAAAAATAATTACATAAAAAATACATTAGGTGATAAAAATCGTACATATTTCTAAGCAGGGCGTCGTAGTCAAATGGTAAGACACTGTGCTACAGACATCAATATCGACAGTGGCGGCCTGCCTTGTTTGGGGTGAAATATGTAAACAAACAAAAAAGATAGAGAGGCTTAATCTCAATTATATTTAATAATAATAAAAAAGAAAACAATTTGTTTCACTTTTAATATAAACACAAAAAATATTCCCGTAGTATTATTATTTTTAAAACAGAACGGAAAAAGATAAAGAAAGACAGACATATAGACAGACAGACAGACAGACAGAGAAAGAGAGAGAGAGAGCGTTTTTTTTATTTTTCTTATCGATTAGTTATGTCTTTTCATCGATTAGTTTTGTCTTCTTTTCCTCGTACATATTTCTAGACAGGGCATATTGGTCCAATGGCAAGACACTGGACTATAGACATCAATATCGAAGGTTCGATCCTTGTCTAAGTTAGCCATGCTGATGACGGCTGTGAGCCAGAAATACTTTTATGTACTTATAAAATTAATAAAAATATATGTATTAACGAAAAATACGTCCTATAAAGTTAAGGGCGACTAATAATGCAATTTTCTGATGTGAAACCTTAAATCCTTAGGAAGTGAAACAATCGAAATAGTTGTAAACAAAAACAATGAACACTGCAATCACCAATAAAAATAATTACATAAAAATACATCAAATATTTATATATATATATAGACGATAGAAACTACTCCCAAACCTTTTGGCATTCATGCAGCAATCTCAGAGAGCTTCTCAGCACCAACAAAGAAAGACGTCCTCTCTCCTGCTTCTGTCAACTGGACAACCGAGCGATGCTATCTTCACTTGAAGATATACCGCTCTAAGAAAATACTTTTGGCAGCCAAACCTTCTTACTTTATTACTTCCTTCACTGAACACTGTTTAAATTTTCGGCAACTTACACCTAACGGTGTAATGTTTAGGCTGTCTACTTGTATGTTAAACTTCGGCTGTTCGATATTCTCACCCAGTTCATACAGTCAACACTCACACATGCAAACCAACCTTCTAGTGTCATTATAATTGTTGTTGTTGTTGTCGATCCTCGCTGCAACGGTGTGTCTTGCTATCCTGCTGCTGGAACATGTCCGTCGTCCGCCGCTTCCATACTCGCATACTGCGCGTCACCAGTATCATCACCGTTGTATTGGGCTGTAACAAAGATTCTCATACACAGCGAAAGATAAGGCAGACTCTCTCTTTTAAATTTGATTACTTTTATTTAAGTGTCAATTTTCTGTCGCTCTTAGAAACATTTTACTAACGAAGAGAGCTATCTATGGTCCATTAAGTTCTTAGCCATTCGAGGAGGGGGAGGAAGGAATTTCATCACGCCTGTATTCTTTTAGGGAAATAAATTCCCCTTTTCATTTGCGGACTACATAGAGAAATACGTATGTTCAGCTTGCTTCCAAAAACCAGACTGGCAAAACTCAGTTTCCCACACAAGAACCCGTGACGTCACAGAACCCTTATGCGCAGGTGAATTTTGACCCTTAACCTGAGGTCTCGTCAAACGTGGTGGTCCTGTCAACACTTGTGAGCTCCGACTGTGAGAACAAGCTTTATTTTGCATTTGATTGTACGAGTCCACCCGCACTAAATCGCGCAAGCCAAACCAAACGATGCCCCACACATACGTCCACTCAACATGCGTCCGGCCTCACAGGGCCATTATTCAACAACATTATTTGCTATTTATAAAAGGGCTTTGTTTTCTTTTCGTTTGACAGTTCCGTTGTAAAAAAATATTATAGGAGTTGGTCTTACAGTCCATGCAAAGACCAAGTTTCTATATGCATATGTAAAAAATGATGTGAAACCTTAAATGTGTAGACAAGTTGTCTCAACATTTTTCGATTATTCTCCAACTCAACATTTAAAGGAAACATACACCAACCAAATAATTGATTTAATTAGGGGTGGGACGTAATGGGTGAAAATTTCAGATTCATGCGAGTAGTATTTTTTTGTGTTCATTTATACATAAATAACACTAAACAATCAAACATTTTGAAAATTTTGCAAAATTCAGAAGGTGCAGGCCATAAATAGCCGTTAGGGCTCCACGGGACTCAAAATCCATCATTTTTCGGTGAAAAAGTGGTTTCATGCGACATTGCAGGTCCTAAAACATCCTCAAAAGCTATGAATGGATATAGATGGTTAAATCTGATATAGTACTGTAATTTAGGACCAAAAAAATACTACTCGGATGAATCTGAAATTTTCACCCATTACGTCCCACCCCTAATTTAATTAAAAGAAAATCAAAGCAAAAAAACTGTTTTCGTTTTTTTTTTTTTTAAATTCTTCATACACAGTACAAATGGACTGAGAGTTTCTGATAGCTTCCAAATTCCTGGAACCCGGTTAAATGGTCCGATATCTTTTATTGTATAATTTTTTTTTCTTTTTCAAGGTGAAGCATTTATTTTGAAGAAATGTTATTGACCCCGTGTCTTTATCTCTTTTCATTAAGCTGAATATAAAAGTAATCAAATTACGAAATTGCTATTTAACTTCTTAAAAGATCGTTTACTTTAGGCCACCACCATACCCACTCCCAACCTCACCCCACCAGTAAGATAAGCAGATGAGAAAAGGCGAGGGTTAGGGTTAGGGTGAGAAGAAGCGAGGGTGATGCTGTTTTAGCCTGTTAACTTATAGGGCACAAGAGAAAGCTAGTTTGCCAACCTACTAAGATGAAATAGCATCATATCCGTGTGGGTATTTATCTACCTCCCACAGCAGTAAAATGTGATACAAGGTCGGAAAGTGGGATTTGATAAGTCAGCACCCTAGAGGAAGAGCACTTATGACCCTCAAAAAATGCATGGGCAGCCCCGTCGGCATTCCTTTGCAAGGGCGCCTCAGGCGATTAGCAATAAACTAACCCCTTCTCAAAGGGTAAGAAGGCAAAGCCTGGGAGGGTGGACCTCCTAGAACTGCACAGGACAAATCCACAAACCGGCGGAAATCAAGGCTCGAAGGCCAAGACGATACCGGTCTATAGGGTGTAGTATCCATCGGAACAGATACTACACTTTCATCTTAGCTAAAAGATCAAGTAAGTATATCCGTGTGATTATTTATCCCACGGGGGTTTTGAAAAGCCAGCGCCCAAGAAGGTGAGCACTCTGACCTACAAAAATTGCCTGGGCAGCCCCGTCGACATTCTCCAGTAGGGGCACCTCAGGCAGTAAGCAATAAACTTACTCCACCCCAAAGAGGGGAGGCAAAGCCTGGGAGGGTGAACCTCCTAGAACTGCACAGGACAAACCCACAAACCGGCGGAATCAAGACCCGAAGGACAAGACGGTACCGGTCTAGAGAGTGTAGTATCCATCGAAACAGATACTACACTTTCATCTTAGCCAAAAGGCCAAGTAAGTATATCTGTGTGGGCAGGTCTAGTTAGATTAAAGATTTTGGCTAGGAGCAACGTGTATTCCTAAATGGGCACTCCCCACTCGACTGTACAGAATAAATTCAGCTATTACTTTAAAAAAATTAATTAATTTTAAAAAGAATTAAATCCGCAACATCTTTCCAGGACAATGTGAAAACGTTCTTTTTACGTGTGCGTCTCTCCGCTATCCTTTAAAAATCCTCTTCTTTCTCCAGTGTTTTTTTTTTGTTCATTTGATTTCGACACGTGAGGATGATTCAGCGAAGAATCGAAAACGTTCGTGATACCTATGGAACATTTATCAATTTTTATTTTATTTTAATACATAAAAAGACCATTAGAATAAGTGAAAAAATAAAGAAAGCTATAGTTGAATAGAAGAATTCTGTTATTTTTAACAATGTCTGACGAGAAGAGTTTTATCTTTGAAAAACCATGGTTTAAGGATTAGTGTCACTCCTTGCATCTGAACTTTCGATGTAATAAAATTTGTATCAATTTTATGTAATTTTATGCAATTTTTTATCTTCATCTCTCCTTCTTTATATATATATATATATATATGTAAGATAAAAATGGAAGAAAAGATAAGCAAATCAACAACTAGCAAAAATAAACTCAAAAACACATATTGAATAGTTCTACCAAAATATTTCAATTGTTAAAATACAATCATCATCATCAGTTGGTAGCAGAACTTTAATTTTAACAATCGAAATATTTTGGTAGAACTGTTCAATATGTGGTTTTGAGTTTATTTTTGCTAGTTGTTGATTTGCTTATCCTTTCTTCCATTTTTATTTTTATGTTTTGTCTGAAACATTGTTTCTTTTTTCCTCATATATATATATATATATATATATATATATATATATATATATATATATATATATATATATGTATATATATATATATATTGTGTGTGTATGTAGCCAACATTTTCTCATTTATGCAAACATTGTTAAAAATAACAGAATATGTCTGTTTAATTATACCTTTTTTTGCTAAATTAATCTCCTCTAAAAAAATGCTATTCATTGAATTAAAAAGTATAAAACAAGTACTTATTAACAACGAATTCTCTAATTATATCGTTGATGAACAAATAAAATTAATGATTCGAAACTTTAAAAAAACACCAGTACAAATAATAATAATAATATTCAACATCACAACTCAAACAATATTAACATAAACTATTGTAATTAAATGCAACAAAACTTCAGATTAGAAGAAAAAGCCATGAAAAATATTATACACAGACACATATCCCCAACTTACAATAACAATAAAACTAGACTCATTATTTACTATCAGAAATTGAAAACCAAAAATAAAAAAGCTTTAGTTGAACAGAAGAATTCTGTTATTTTTAACAATTTTTTAATATATATATATATATATACATGACTTTTATTTCTTTCTCCTCTTCTTTTTTGCTTGACTTCATTCTCCCTGGAATTCAGCAACCAGGTTGGATCAAAAAATAATTTTCTGCCTGATGAGACCTCAGCTCTTGAGAGCTGTAGATCGATAACATCGACATGCCAGTGTAGCAGACCTTGTACATGTTTGAATAAAAGCATTCACTATATATATATATATTCAGTCGTTGTGGACTCAAGCAATATCGGTTCAGGAGAGGTGAGAGTTAGTGATTGCACAACTCTTGCTTCAATATAGACATCATGCACAAGCACGCTTACGGGGAGGGGGGGGTATCCATTGTCTCTTAATACTGAACGGAGGCCAGCAATTACTTAATATGAAAATGTTGCTGGGACCTATTGCTGTGGAACTGTTTTCTAAAATAGACTCTCAATTATGAAAAAGAAAGATGAAAGAAGTATTGCATGTATTTAATATAATATCATCCAATCATTGAACGACGAAGAAAAATTAATTAAATTTAAAATAGCTCTGTTCATTTTTGAAAAAAAAAAAAAAATTTTTTCTTCTTATTTTAAGCAGCCATTACTTATCTTTCCATTTTTTTTTTTTTCTGATGATAACACGTATTATGATATAAACGGACGATGATGGAGAACAGGTGTCTGCTTTATTAGCCAATTGAATACTCGACCGACTTCGTAATTGATTATTGAATTTTTACTTACTTTAATTTTTTTCTCCCCCCCCCCCCTTTGAAATTTTCAGCAATTTGCATCAGATATGTATCTTTTTCTTTTTCATTACTTTTTTTTTTTATCGCTAAGAATTTAAACTGAACATGCAAAAGGCTGGGCCGGTTCAAGTTATTTCTGTCAGAAAATGCATTCTTTTTTTGCATCTCAAGAAAATTTACAAAGTTAGGCTCCCTCTACCGGGCTATGGAAACTTCTCACACCTGCCAGTATCCTATATATCTATAAAGCCACCATTCGCCCATGTTGCCACATCTGAGCTAGTGCTCCAACCACTAGTATTTCCCTCTTAGACGGTCCAACAAAAAGCCTCTAACTTAATAGGTCCCACGCTGTCTACCAAGCTCGAACTCTTGCCCCATCGCCGCAATGGTGCATCTCTGTGCTTGTTTTACAAGTATTGATTTACTCCTCTCCAGGAGTTAGGAACAAGGCCAGTTTTTATCTTACTCCCACAAGTAAGATGTGACCCAAGGTCGGGTCGGGAAAGTGGGGTTTAAAAATTGCCTGGGCAGCTGCGTCGGCATTCCCCGGTAGGGGCGCCTCAGGCAGTAAGCAATAAACTTACTCCTCCCCAAAGATGGGAGGCGAAGCCTGGGAGGGTGGACCTCCTAGAACTGCACAGGACAGACCCATAGACCGGCGTAAATCAAGCCCCGAAGGCCAAGACAATACCAGTTTATGGGGTGAAGTATCCATCGGAACAGATACTACACTTTGATCCTAGCCAAAAGGCCAAGTAACCGACTGTTTCCTCTGCCAGTATCCTATATCTCTATAAAGCCACCATTCGCCCATGCATGGAGTATTTTTGTCATATTTGGGCTGGTGCACCAACCACTAGTCTCATCTTCTAAGACAGGGTGCAAAAAAAATAAATAAAAAATTGAACACCAACCATCAATAGCACCGTTCTCGAGCGTGCATGGTTTTAAACTCCTTGGACTAAAACTCTCAGAACAACATGAAGTGGAATAAGTACATAGAAGATGCTGCCAAATCTGCTGCGAAGAAGGAAACTTCTTACACCTGCCAGTATCCTATATCGCTACAAAGCCACCATTCGCCCATGTATGGAGTATTGGTGCCACACCCGTGCTGGTGCACCAACCATTAGACTCTCCCTCTTGGAAAGGGTGCAAAAAAGAATCGCTGACCGAATAGATCCCACACTGTCTACAAAGCTCCAGCCTCTCTCCCATCACCGTAATGTTGCATCCCTGTGTCTGTTTTTACAAGTATTTCCACGGACAAAATATGGCAACCATTGAAGCTTCATATTTGGTGGCTCTCAGAATCGCCAAAGCCAAGAAGCCTCACACCATTGCTGATGGGTTGCTGCTGCCAGCAACCAAAGACATTGTTCGAATTATGCTTGGAGCTGAATATGTTACCAAATTGAATACAATATCCTTGTCTAATAACACCTTCGGTAGAAGAACAGACGATATGTCTGCTGATATTATGGAGCAAGTAATCCAGGAAATTAAATCAGCTCCACTTGGAATATTTAGTATCCAGCTTGATGAATCAACAGATGGCAAACTGTTATTGGTTTACGTGAGGTATATTTATGAAAAAGATTTCAAAGATGAGTTTCTTTTTTGCAAACCATTTGAGGTTTGGTAGTTTTGTTTTACGGCATATCAACCCTTTTTGGGTTATTTAATGCCGAATCTGGTCATTATAGTAAAAGTTTTTATGCTTCAAGTTCTTTATATTTTCAAATGTTTAATCATCGTTTTTGGTTTGGTAGTTTTGTTTTACGGCATATCAACCCTTTTTGGGTTATTTAATGCCGAATCTGGTCATTATAGTAAAAGTTTTTATGCTTCAAGTTCTTTATATCTTCAAATGTTTAATCATCGTTTTTGGTTTGGTAGTTTTGTTTTACGGCATATCAACCCTTTTTGGGTTATTTAATGCCGAATCTGGTCATTATAGTAAAAGATTTATGCTTCAAGTTCTAAAAATAAAATAAAAAAGGGGAGGGAGAAAGGGAGAGGGGCTGTTGTTTTTGTTTTTGGTTTTGTAGAACATAATTAAGTTTTACAAAAAAAAAAAAAGAAGAAAAACAAAAAACGTCAATGTAGGTGAATTTCGTCTCAGGGAGCCACAGGGAAGCCTGATCTGGTATCACCAGAAACCATTTGAAACGATAACTTCTGCATGTAATGTCTTTGACACAGTTGGTTCATTTCTGCAAAATCATGAGATTCCTTGGAGAAATGTTTGTGGTGCTTGCACAGACGGTGCTCCAGTCTGGATTTCAACGTTTGCTAATCAATGCATCACCGAAAGCCATCAGAACTCACTGTATGATTCATCGACAAGTGTTAGCAATGAAGACTCTGCCACAAGAATTTCAAGATATAATGAAAAGCGTTGTACGTGTCATGAATTTTGTAAAAGCTAGCACTTTTGATGCATCCCATAATGTTCTTTTATTTCACACTGATGTGAGATGGTTGTCCAGAGGCAAAGTTTTAAAACGTGCTTTTGATCTTCGGTATGAATTAAAAACATTCTTTAATCAAAAATATCTAAACCACAGTTTGAAGCACTTTTCGGCGACAAAAACCAACTTCGCAAAATTGCTTACTTGGTTGACATCTTTGCAATCTTAAATGAGTTAAATTTGTCTCTCCGATGACCAAATGCAGCATGCCTAGATTTGTCAGAAAAGATCCGAGCATTCCAGTTGAAACTTCAACTTCGGCAAAAGAAATTGGATGAAAATAGAATTTACATGTTGTCGAACTTATCTGGTTTCTTTGAGGGAAATGATATTGAAAATTCTGTCAAAGAATACTTAAAAATTCTTAAAGAAGAAATTTCAAGATATTTTCCTAATTTGCCTGACACATCATTTGCCCTTGCTAGAAGCCCATTCACTATCAGACTTGGAGATGTTCCAAGACGCTGCAGGTGTTAGATGCGCAATAAAGGGAAAAAGGGGGGACACAGATGTTTTGGGGGTCACACAGTATCTTTTATCGCTTTTTGAAATGAAATAAGTGCCTTTAAAACCAGAGGATCATGCTGAGACCAGAAAGTAATGTTCTTAGATTGTCTCCATTATAAGCCCCCCCCCCCCCCCCCCCCGAGTAGACTGTCTGGTAATTATCTCTAATGGATATCTCCAACGGTCAGCCCGTGCGTGGTCGAATGGTGATCAGTGAGAAAGACTGAAATCCAAGATTTCTGGTTAGGGACAAAGGACCTCAAGAAATGCGAGGGGGAGGCCTGGCCTCTTGGGATGACATGAAGTGGAGTTTTCTCAGAGTGCTGGGGTCAGTTGAAGCTGGGTATCTCTCCAGGCAACGTGTGCCCATTTGGGGATCTTAGCTAAAGATTGATCGGACTCATACTTTATTTTGCCGGGGTAAAAGATCTCATTTTGCAAGTCTGCCATTCAACCCAAGAACACGAGTATCTTTTGTAACCTCTAACCAATAAACCCGTTACTTGATATAAATTGGACTCATGGTTTTATTTGGGATGATAATTCCTTGTTGCAGCACTGACTGGATCGCACAACATCTTTGGGCCAGCACAACGATTGGGAACGATCACGCCCAGTGCAGTGAACACACGCATACAGATTCACATATGTATTTGAACAAAATGGACACAATAATCTCTAAGGCACTTTCAACTATTATCCTTTAGAGACGACCATACATATTTATATATGGAGGTACTCTGGCCTCCCCATTCTCCCCAAAAGATATCTCTGTGGAATTGGTACTTCTTTTTGCGAAATTGGTGAAGTTTAGCTTCACCAATATTTTATATAGTCCGATCGACAGGATCTCAATGGGGGAGTCGATTGACACCAACTTTATATCTTCATCGGATATTACGAATCCATACTATTTAATTCTTCAACTACACCCACGACTTATGTTAGATATGTTGGCATGTTTTCATCGCAAAGTGAGGCGTTAATATTCTTTAATAAGTTGAATTCTTTTCATGGAGCGTTGAAGATTACCATGGAATGGGAAAAGGATAACTATTTTCCCTTCTTTGGTGTTCTTGTTGAACGTTCAAGAAGCGGCTTTCTCGCTATCATCTACAGGAAGCCAACTTTTACTGGCCTGCATATTAATTGGTCTTCTTTTGTACCGAGATCCAGAAAGGTAGGCTTAATTTATACCTTAGTACATCAAGTCCTTATGATCTGTTCTCCAAATAGACTGGATTGAACATTGGAAAGGATCAGAGAAATATTCATTAATAATGGTTACCTCGAAGACCTTATTAGTGACTGGATTAATAAAAAGGTTGCTGATTTCAAATCCCCTAAAATATTGGGCCCTTCAAAATGCCCTATCTATTTGAAGTTGCCCTGGATAAGGGGAGATGGAATTATCAGATTGTTAGAAGCATTGTTCATTGTTTCCACTCTGTTTCCACATGTTTGGTGTTTGTCATCAGACCTGACTTTCCTTTGTTTCGTAAGGATAGTTTGCCCTATATAAAGTATAGTAACGTTGTTTACTTTTTTTATTTTCATTTTACTTCAGTTGAAGTTCTCAGAAACCAAGAGACTGAATGTAAGTGATATCTCAATGTAAACATTGTCAGGTGCCGGGAGCTCGAATTAGTTTTACCCAATGAGCTATGCCTTAAAGCTAATGGCAGTTGGCAATATCTTTACAAATAAGCTCTACCCAAGAAAGGGTGCTTTATATAGTCACCCACATACAGACTGTTTCGCTGTATCACAGCTCTTCAGTGCGGCTAAACCAGTTAGTGCCTATATATACGACCAGCATCTTTCTTATCTCCCTTACAGATCGCCGCAATGAAAGAAGACAACAAAAAAAAGAACTTAATTTCTTTATCTTCTCCTAATTATTCTGTACCAAACACTACAATTCACCGAACATTACCAATTAAAATATACTTGTCTTTTCTTTCGTGAATATTTAAAAAGACAAAGAAAACACTGCATTTTATCAGACTACAGACTTCACTCGATTTTTGATTTTATTATATAAATATGTGAAATAGGTTTTATTTCATTATTTTATATAGATAACAAAGAAGGTTTTATATATATAAAACAGTTTTTCATGGTAAACAACTGATGATCCCTTAAATAATGTTAGAAGCAAACTAATATAATAACTGTAAAAACTAAATTGACTTACATGCGTGATTTTCCACTGAACGACTTGGGACTTAAGGGTTTTAAAAAAATTTTTTTTTTTTAGTTTTAATGGTTGAGAAACTTCCGAGACTATATATATAATTTAATTTATTTAGATACTGTATATTACATATTTCAGCAATGTACCGCGGTTTCATCCAAAAGGGCAGATTTAGACATCTTTAGTAAATCTCCGTGCCCAGTGGAATCATCGGCAAGCTGAAACGATTGTAGTCACGCCCAACAGGGAATGGCTTCAACAATGACAGAAAAACGGTGTATCTCCTTACGATTTGTTTTCAAGAGTGCTCAACCGTGTCACCGGTCTATGTGAGGATATAATCAGAATCAATCCCACAGAAAATCGGTCACGGGGGCCGTGTAGTGTGTCAGGATGTATATGAAAAGAAATCAAATAAAGTGCTCGATCATAAAAGAGAGCTAATATAATTTATTTAGATTTTTTCTGTCATTGTTGACGCCATTCCCTGTCGGGCGTGACACAATCGTTTCAGCTTGCCGATGATTCCACTGGGCACGGAGATTTACTAAAGATGTCTAAATCTGCCCTTTTGGATGAAACCGCGGTACATTGCTGAAATATGTAATATACAGTATCTAAATAAATTATATTAGCTCTCTTATATGATCGAGCACTTTATTTGATTTCTTTTCATATACAACCTGACACTCTATATATATATATATATATATATATATATATATATATATATATATATATATATATATATATATCAATATTAATTTTGAATAAATAATATTAAATTATTTTTACCTAAATACGTTAGTGTTTCAAGCTTTCACTCTCATCAGTGTAGGGATGATAATCTCAGACGGTCGCACAGTTTGAACCCCTGCCACAGAATCTGTAAGCAAGCGCTGTAACCATTATCCCACGAGAAATTACCACATTCAAGAAGAGAATTTAAGTTCTATTTATGTGAAGGGTGGCATATCTAGAAAGACTGACTAAAGATTCTACGAACTTTGTCGGAATATGCCTTATAGCTACGTGTCAGTCTATTATTTTTAACTTCCCCGAACAGGGCTCAACTTTAATAAGATTGACGAAGTAGCCATTATTGCTGAGAACACAGAGACGTTTATCACTAAAGCAAAAAAAAAAAAAAAAAAAACACAGGTAAAGGGGATAAGGAATCTCTTTTTTTATCAGATTAAAAAAAGAAGATTTTAAATGGAGGAGAAAAAGGTTGTTTTTTTTCTTTCCTACCGAGACGTTTTCTTTCTTTGATAATAAAGTGATTTTTTCTTAAACGTCTGTACATATGGATAAGCATTGTTAAAGGTATGTTTCCGAAGCTGGATTATAATATTTGAAATTTTAATTGATGCGTTTAAAGTGTTATAATCTACTGAATTTATATATATATATATATATATATATATATATATATATATATATATATATATATATATATATATATACAACATTTCAACACAAACTGTAATAAGATTGGCGAAGTAGCCATAATTGCTAAGAACAGGGAGACGTGTATGTCTAAAGCAATAAAAAAAATACAAGTAGAGGGGAGCAAAAATCTGTTTCTTCAGATTCAAAAAGAAAAAGGGATTTTTTTTATTTACTCAATCATTATAGTTAAAAGAAAAAACATTAATTAATGAAGGAGAAAAAGGTGTTTTTTTAATTTCTACCGAGGCGTCTTCTTTCGGTCGACTCTTTTTCAAGGTAATCGTCGACTAAATGATGGGGGTCAAAATACGAATGAGACCGTCGTGAAATTAACCATAAAAGGAATTGGCGGAAAATGTTATGAGATAGGTATTTCAACGTACACCCATCAGTTGTAAACTGTGGGTGTTCTTCCTTCCGTTTTCACAGAGACGGTTGTCGCAAATTAATGGCAACAACTTCGAGAATCTTGAGATGATTTCTCGAACGGTCTCTGTGCAAGACAGAAAACGCCTCATCAAAATACCCTCTAGTGCATAATTGCAATGCCGTTTTCTTGAGCTACGTAAAAGGGGATGGCTTACTAAGGAGATTTATGACAGAATACGTCCTGTGGAGTCCCTACGTCCCAGGATGTATGAGTTACCTAAAGTTCATAAGAACAATGTCTCTATGAGACCTATTTTATCTATGGTGGGCTCATCCAAGCATGAATTACTCAAATGGTTAGCTGAGATCCTCGCACCTGTCTTGGAGGCATATTCTGGACACTGCATTCCCGACTTGCAGGATTTATTTGTGAGCTTAGGTGTTCTTCGGACACTGAACACCTCTGTTTTTTCGATATATCAAGTCTATTTAATAATATGCCTCTCGATGAAACTATCGGGATTGTGCCGATAGTCTTTATCATAGTTCCCTAGCTAAACCGCCATTTTCCAGAGAATATATTTGTTGAACTTATGGACTTGGCTATTAAGTCGGTTGAGTTGAGTTTCAACGTGAACATGTATCACCATATTTATGGGGTAGCAGTGGCTAATATTTTTGTTGGATTTCAGGAACAGCTGCCGAAGCCATTGTGTTATTTACGCTATGTGGACGGTACTTTTGCCACATTTAAATCCCACATAGAGGCTAATGATTTTCTTCGGCAGTTGAATCTACTTCACTCTGCACTGAAGATTAAAATGGAGGGAGAGATTAATAACTAGTTAGCATTCTTAGACGTTTTGGTCGAAAGAACCGATGAATGTTTTTTAACCAGCGTGTAATACAGGAAGACCACATTTACAGGCTGGGATTCATTCTCCCCAAAAATCAGAAAAATTTATCTGATAAAAACATTGGTACCTCGAGCGTTGTTGATCTGCTCTAATTCGAAAATAGATGCAGAATTTAAAAGAAAAACGGAAATCCTATCTTCCAATGGTTATCCCTTTAACACAATTGAAAGATTATTAAAGACAAAATCGCAGCATTTAAAAGGGGGAAAATTATTTTGGCCCCCACAAATGCTCTGTTTATATGAAATTGCCATGGATGGGCACCACAAGACAAAAATTACTGCATAAAATTGCTTCAGTCGTTTCTCGCTGTTATTTTTATCAACGTGCAAATGGTGTTTAAGACTCGAAGAGCTTTCGCCTCTTTTTGTTAGGATGCTATCCACACCATTTAATACAATTTAGTTGTTTATCATTTTCGTGGCCAGTGCGAGGCTGACTATGTGGGGTGTACCATTCAGCGATTAGAAGTCAGAATTTCCCAACACATCCCTATCTTGATACGTAGGCACAGACAGTGGCAGTTGACAGTTTACGGGAATTGATGAGTTTTGCGGCAGTCAGCGGCTCGGAGAGAAGACGAACAAATAGGATTAAATCAGGCAGAGCCTTAGCAAATGATGAGATAAGATGACGAGTGAGTAACGACAATGCGGGCCTTGACAGTCCGTGACAGTGTCACACACAACCAGAGTACAACTGATCTATACACAATGTATTTGAGTTTGTGTTCTTTCTTGTGAGTTTGCATTGTTTTGTTTTTCTCCACTTGTAAACCAGTGCACGTTATCTCGGCAATCGCCGGGACGACACAACCAACGTGTGAATAGTGTTTAAGACTCAAAGAGCTCTTCCCTCTTTTCGTAAGGATGCTATCTGCACCATTCAATACAATGTTGTATATGATTTTCGTAGCCATTGAGAAGCTGACTATGTGGGGTGTACCATTCAGCGATTAGAGGTCAGAGTTTCCCAACACATCCCCATCTCGATACGTAGGCACAGACAGTGGCCGATATCCGAGCATTTACAAGCCCATGAGTCGGCCATTTGAGACAATTTATTGGAGTGCCAATTGTGCACTAGATAGTATTCCGACGAGCGCTGTGCAAGACAGTTTGTGTTCTTTCTTGTGAGTTTGCATTGTTTTGTTTTTCTCCACTTGTAAACCAGTGCTCATTATCTCTGCAACCCCCGGGACGACACGACCAGAATGTGAATGACGACAGATGAAGATGAACAAACAACCATGGCATACACAGCGTTGGGGTCAGCGGTTGTCGCGAGGGATGCACATGTTCTTACAGTGGACATTTTTAAAAGTGGCTTTGGTTTCAGCACATCTATTCTGTTGATAGCGATTGAAATAGTGGTTTCTGTGAATAATGGCAGCAGCATACTCAGGAGTTAAAAATGATTGAAATTTTTCAAGAGTATAAAACTCTCAATACCAGCGATTGACCAATCAGATATATCGGAAGCGACACATGACACATTCTTTTTGAAAATGGAATGCAGAGGTATTTTAGAGATGAAATATTCAAAGCTATCCCAATAAGCCCTTGAGTATCGATACATTCTACGATGGAAATGGACATGAGAGATCTCTCTGAACTTAGATTTGATCTTAATAGAGAAAACCGAGTGATCGGAAGATTCTAGAAGAGATAGAACACGGCAAGTTATCAGGAAAAGAAAAAAAAGACTTGTAAAATCTCATCGCTGAAATGTTGTATCCCTGTGCTTGTTTTACAAGTACTTCCACGGAACGTGCTCCAACAAACTTACTGCACTTGTGCTTCCTCAACGTAAATACCCCCAACCAACCCGACAATCAGCAAAATCCCACCCCATCACGGTAGAGGTCTCCAGATGCCGAAAGGTTTTCTAGTCTAAAAGCTTCTTTCCTTGAACCGCTTGCCTTTGGAATTTCTTCTCTGCTCCCTGTTTCTTCGACTGTACCAACATGCAGAAATTTAAATGTAATGTGAATAAGCATCTTGCCGCACAACTCCCCATTTAGGATGCCCCTAAAAATTTGATGCCTAATTCACAGTAGCCCCTAACGTCTCAGTGGTCTTGTGACTTGTTTGGGGTGGATTGAAGTAATAAAAAAAATGTTTAAAATGTCCGTCAGCATCAGGTACGCGAGTGGGTTTTTCAACAATCTGAATCAGCTCACAGGCAAAGGTAAAGTGATGGTAAAGTGATGGTAAAATTTCGTTCATCATCAGCTTTGTTGGAATTGACTAACGATTCTACATCGTGAACGTTAAAGTCGTCACATATATGAATATTAGTAGAAGGATAAACAGACAGGATCCTGTCAATTTTATAATCTGTATGATATATTGAAAGAAGGCTGAAGTCAATTTTTTTTCTGTATGATATATTGAAAGAAGGCTGAAGTCAATTTTTTTTCTGTATGATATATTGAAAGAAGGCTGAAGTCAATTTTTTTTCTGTATGATATATTGAAAGAAGGCTGAAGTCAATTTATTTTCTGTGTGATATATTGAAAGAAGGCTGAAGTCAATTTATTTTCTGTATGATATATTGAAAGAAGGCTGAAGTCAATTTATTTTCTGTATGATATATTGAAAGAAGGCTGAAGTCAATTTTTTTTCTGTGTGATATATTGAAAGAAGGCTGAAGTCAATTTATTTTCTGTATGATATATTGAAAGAAGGCTGAAGTCAATTTATTTTCTGTATGATATATTGAAAGAAGGCTGAAGTCAATTTTTTTTCTGTATGATATATTGAAAGAAGGCTGAAGTCAATTTATTTTCTGTATGATATATTGAAAGAAGGCTGAAGTCAATTTATTTTCTGTATGATATATTGAAAGAAGGCTGAAGTCAATTTATTTTCTGTATGATATATTAAAAGAAGGCTGAAGTCAATTTTTTTCTGTTATATATATTTAAAGAAGGCTGAAGTCAATTTTTTTTCTGTGTGATATATTGAAAGAAGGCTGAAGTCAATTTATTTTCTGTATGATATATTGAAAGAAGGCTGAAGTCAATTTATTTTCTGTATGATATATTGAAAGAAGGCTGAAGTCAATTTTTTTTCTGTATGATATATTGAAAGAAGGCTGAAGTCAATTTATTTTCTGTATGATATATTGAAAGAAGGCTGAAGTCAATTTATTTTCTGTATGATATATTGAAAGAAGGCTGAAGTCAATTTATTTTCTGTATGATATATTAAAAGAAGGCTGAAGTCAATTTTTTTCTGTTATATATATTTAAAGAAGGCTGAAGTCAATTTATTTTCTGTATGATATATTGAAAGAAGGCTGAAGTCAATTTATTTTCTGTATGATATATTGAAAGAAGGCTGAAGTCAATTTATTTTCTGTATGATATATTGAAAGAAGGCTGAAGTCAATTTATTTTCTGTATGATATATTGAAAGAAGGCTGAAGTCAATTTATTTTCTGTATGATATATTAAAAGAAGGCTGAAGTCAATTTTTTTCTGTTATATATATTTAAAGAAGGCTGAAGTCAATTTATTTTCTGTATGATATATTGAAAGAAGGCTGAAGTCAATTTTTTATTCTGTATGATATATTAAAAGAAGGCTGAAGTCAATTTATTTTCTGTATGATATATTGAAAGAAGGCTGAAGTCAATTTATTTTCTGTATGATATATTGAAAGAAGGCTGAAGTCAATTTATTTTCTGTATGATATATTAAAAGAAGGCTGAAGTCAATTTTTTTCTGTTATATATATTTAAAGAAGGCTGAAGTCAATTTATTTTCTGTATGATATATTGAAAGAAGGCTGAAGTCAATTTTTTTTCTGTATGATATATTGAAAGAAGGCTGAAGTCAATTTATTTTCTGTATGATATATTGAAAGAAGGCTGAAGTCAATTTATTTTCTGTATGATATATTAAAAGAAGGCTGAAGTCAATTTTTTTCTGTTATATATATTTAAAGAAGGCTGAAGTCAATTTTTTTTCTGTGTGATATATTGAAAGAAGGCTGAAGTCAATTTATTTTCTGTATGATATATTGAAAGAAGGCTGAAGTCAATTTATTTTCTGTATGATATATTGAAAGAAGGCTGAAGTCAATTTTTTTTCTGTATGATATATTGAAAGAAGGCTGAAGTCAATTTATTTTCTGTATGATATATTGAAAGAAGGCTGAAGTCAATTTATTTTCTGTATGATATATTGAAAGAAGGCTGAAGTCAATTTTTTTCTGTTATATATATTTAAAGAAGGCTGAAGTCAATTTTTTTTCTGTGTGATATATTGAAAGAAGGCTGAAGTCAATTTATTTTCTGTATGATATATTGAAAGAAGGCTGAAGTCAATTTATTTTCTGTATGATATATTGAAAGAAGGCTGAAGTCAATTTTTTTTCTGTATGATATATTGAAAGAAGGCTGAAGTCAATTTATTTTCTGTATGATATATTGAAAGAAGGCTGAAGTCAATTTATTTTCTGTATGATATATTGAAAGAAGGCTGAAGTCAATTTATTTTCTGTATGATATATTAAAAGAAGGCTGAAGTCAATTTTTTTCTGTTATATATATTTAAAGAAGGCTGAAGTCAATTTTTTTTCTGTGTGATATATTGAAAGAAGGCTGAAGTCAATTTATTTTCTGTATGATATATTGAAAGAAGGCTGAAGTCAATTTATTTTCTGTATGATATATTGAAAGAAGGCTGAAGTCAATTCTTTTTCTGTATGATATATTGAAAGAAGGCTGAAGTCAATTTTTTTTCTGTATGATATATTGAAAGAAGGCTGAAGTCAATTTATTTTCTGTATGATATATTGAAAGAAGGCTGAAGTCAATTTATTTTCTGTATGATATATTAAAAGAAGGCTGAAGTCAATTTTTTTCTGTTATATATATTTAAAGAAGGCTGAAGTCAATTTTTTTTCTGTGTGATATATTGAAAGAAGGCTGAAGTCAATTTATTTTCTGTATGATATATTGAAAGAAGGCTGAAGTCAATTTATTTTCTGTATGATATATTGAAAGAAGGCTGAAGTCAATTTTTTTTCTGTATGATATATTGAAAGAAGGCTGAAGTCAATTTATTTTCTGTATGATATATTGAAAGAAGGCTGAAGTCAATTTATTTTCTGTATGATATATTGAAAGAAGGCTGAAGTCAATTTATTTTCTGTATGATATATTGAAAGAAGGCTGAAGTCAATTTTTTATTCTGTATGATATATTAAAAGAAGGCTGAAGTCAATTTATTTTCTGTATGATATATTGAAAGAAGCCTGAAGTCAATTTATTTTCTGTATGATATATTGAAAGAAGGCTGAAGTCAATTTATTTTCTGTATGATATATTAAAAGAAGGCTGAAGTCAATTTTTTTCTGTTATATATATTTAAAGAAGGCTGAAGTCAATTTTTTTCTGTATGATATATTGAAAGAAGGCTGAAGTCAATTTTTTTTCTGTATGATATATTGAAAGAAGGCTGAAGTCAATTTATTTTCTGTATGATATATTGAAAGAAGGCTGAAGTCAATTTATTTTCTGTATGATATATTAAAAGAAGGCTGAAGTCAATTTTTTTCTGTTATATATATTTAAAGAAGGCTGAAGTCAATTTTTTTTCTGTGTGATATATTGAAAGAAGGCTGAAGTCAATTTATTTTCTGTATGATATATTGAAAGAAGGCTGAAGTCAATTTATTTTCTGTATGATATATTGAAAGAAGGCTGAAGTCAATTTATTTTCTGTATGATATATTGAAAGAAGGCTGAAGTCAATTTATTTTCTGTATGATATATTGAAAGAAGGCTGAAGTCAATTTATTTTCTGTATGATATATTGAAAGAAGGCTGAAGTCAATTTATTTTCTGTATGATATATTGAAAGAAGGCTGAAGTCAATTTTTTATTCTGTATGATATATTAAAAGAAGGCTGAAGTCAATTTATTTTCTGTATGATATATTGAAAGAAGGCTGAAGTCAATTTATTTTCTGTATGATATATTGAAAGAAGGCTGAAGTCAATTTATTTTCTGTATGATATATTGAAAGAAGGCTGAAGTCAATTTTTTATTCTGTATGATATATTAAAAGAAGGCTGAAGTCAATTTATTTTCTGTATGATATATTGAAAGAAGGCTGAAGTCAATTTTTTATTCTGTATGATATATTGAAAGAAGGCTGAAGTCAATTTTTTTTCTGTATGATATATTAAAAGAAGGCTGAAGTCAATTTATTTTCTGTATGATATATTGAAAGAAGGCTGAAGTCAATTTTTTATTCTGTATGATATATTGAAAGAAGGCTGAAGTCAATTTTTTTTCTGTATGATATATTAAAAGAAGGCTGAAGTCAATTTATTTTCTGTATGATATATTGAAAGAAGGCTGAAGTCAATTTTTTATTCTGTATGATATATTGAAAGAAGGCTGAAGTCAATTTTTTTTCTGTATGATATATTAAAAGAAGGCTGAAGTCAATTTTTTTCTGTTATATATATTTAAAGAAGGCTGAAGTCAATTTTTTTTCTGTATGATATATTTAAAGAAGGCTGAAGTCAATTTTTTTTCTGTATTCTATATTTAAAGAAGGCTGAAGTCAATTTATTTTCTGTATGATATATTAAAAGAAGGCTGAAGTCAATTTTTTTCTGTTATATATATTTAAAGAAGGCTGAAGTCAATTTTTTTTCTGTATGATATATTTAAAGAAGGCTGAAGTCAATTTTTTTTCTGTATTCTATATTTAAAGAAGGCTGAAGTCAATTTATTTTCTGTATGATATATTGAAAGAAGGCTGAAGTCAATTTATTTTCTGTATAATATATTGAAAGAAGGCTGAAGTCAATTTTTTTTTCTGTATGATATATTGAAAGAAGGCTGAAGTCAATTTTTTTCTGTATGATATATTGAAAGAAGGCTGAAGTCAATTTTTTTTCTGTATGATATATTTAAAGGAGGCTGAAGTCAATTTTTTTTCTGTATGAAATATTTAAAGAAGGCTGAAGTCAATTTATTTTCTGTATGATATATTTAAAGAAGGCTGAAGTCAATTTTTTTCTGTATAATATATCGAAAGAAAGCTGAAGTCAATTTTTTTTTCTGTATGATATATTGAAAGAAGGCTGAAGTCAATTTATTTTCTGTATGATATATTGAAAGAAGGCTGAAGTAAAAAAATTTTCTGTATGATATATTTAAAGGAGGTTGAAGTCAATTTTTTTCTGTATGATATATTGAAAGAAGGCTGAAGTCAATTTTTTTTCTGTATGATATATTGAAAGAAGGCTGAAGTCAATTTTTTTTCTGTATAATATATTGAAAGAAGGGTGAAGTCAATTTTTTTCTGTATGATATATTTAAAGAAGGCTGAAGTCAATTTTTTTCTGTATGATATATTGAAAGAAGCTGAAGTCAATTTTTTTTCTTTATGATATATTGAAAGAAGGCTGAAGTCAATTTTTTTTCTGTATTATATATTTAAAGGAGGCTGAAGTCAATTCTTTTTCTGTATGATATATTGAAAGAAAGCTGAAGTCAATTTTTTTTCTGTATGATATATTTAAAGAAGGCTGAAGTCAATTTTTTTTCTGTATGATATATTGAAAGAAGGCTGAAGTCAATTTTTTTTCTGTATTATATATTGAAAGGAGGCTGAAGTCAATTCTTTTCTGTATAATATATTGAAAGAAGGCTGAAGTCAATTTTTTTCTGTATGATATATTGAAAGAAGGCTGAAGTCAATTTTTTTTCTGTATGATATATTGAAAGAAGGCTTATGTCAATTTTTTCTGTATGATATATTTAAAGGAGGCTGAAGTCAATTTTTTTTCTGTATAATATATTGAAAGAAGGCTGAAGTCAATTTTTTATTCTGTATGATATATTGAAAGAAGGCTGAAGTCAGGAATTAAGAGAACGCACATGCTGTTTATTTCATGTTTTTATTATCTGTGTTGTACATGTTTGAACTGCATGCCGTCTGTAATGAGAAAGAGAATGAAGTCTCGTTTCTATTTCTGGAGTGATGTCAGTGAAAAGTTCTAATGAAGGGGGATAACTTATAACAAACTATTAGATCAAAGGCAATATATGAATACATAAATTTGTTATGCAGATTTTGTTATATAATGTTTTGTTTAACCATATCTCGGTTTCACCTATATCGAATAATAGAGCTTTCAGATTATTAATTATCTTTGGGTTTTTTTGTTTTGTTTTTCTTTTGGTGCTTATACAGATTAGGGCACATATGAAAAAAATAAAATCGCAGTTCCAAATAAATTAACCGGAAAACTCTTTGATATACTTATGTATCAGGCAAAAATAAGTATCTCCACCAAAAATTAGCAAGAATTATCGAGTAGAATTTTAATTAGAAATAAAAATTAATTTATCGTATTTTCTCAAACCGCCATTGATGCGAGCGGAATTAGGGAGACATAACTCAGTCTGTCATATAAACACGTGATAAATCAATGGTGGTGAGCAAAATACGATAAAATGATTTTTATTTTTAATTAAAATTCTACTCGATAATTTTCCCTAATTTTTGGTGAGGATACTTATTTTTGCCCGGTACGTAAGTGTAAGCAATAGTTTTTATTTGGAAATTCGTTTTTCATTTGTGCCCTCATCTGTATAAGCACTTTCTTTCTTTTTTTTTCACTTTTCTTTCATTTTCACAGGGTTTTTTTAATTGTTTAAAAATTCCCGAATTTGGTAAAACGATGCAATAAATGATGAATTGAAAACCAAACATGTTTTCTAATTTTTTGATTTTTCCACCAAGAAAATGTAGTTCCCGTGACAGGATATTCTATGGTTACTTTTCAAGAATTTATAATAACAACCTTCGGCGATTGTGTTGTATAGTTAGCAAGAAAATAAAGGGAATGAAAAAACAAACAAACAGACAACAAATAACTATTACCAAACGCAAAAAAAATTTACATTTGTTATTTATCTATATAATTTTCACGTGTAGTTACTGATTGTATGATTTATTATCTATGCATTTGTTAGCCTCACTTTTACTTAGCCAAGCCAGCGTGCTTTTCAAGATGGACGACAATTTTGCTGGAACTTGCTCGCGAATTTCAGAATCTCTTTTTTTTTATCTTAGCGAAATCAGCTTAAGCACCAAATCACCAGCTGATCAGACGATCTCATTTTTTTTAATGTGTGTGAAAGGTGATAACGTACGTATGAACACGAAATGCCTTAGCATGTTATTATATGAATTAAAAAAATGATGTAAATAGTGAGAGGGTTCCTTGTTTAAAAAATATATCATCATCTACTTAAAAAAAAATCCAAAAAACCCTCCAGTGTAATAAAAAAATATGTTGGCTATTTATAATTTATGATATGAAATAGAATTCCAATATTCATTTCGACTCAACCTGTTCGAAAACAATTCATACGAAAGTGTGGTTGAGTAAAATGCATTGGCTTTGTACTAACTGAAACATGATAGGAGAACAGGCCGACAGACAGAGCGTCATATAGAGATACGTGGACGCATAGAAAAAGAAACACCTGGATCAGACAGTAAACTATAGTAAATTATATCAGCACCACCATACGAATGACAAAGCGTAAATGGGCACGTCACCTTTCCAGATAGACAGAAAACAGGTTGAGGGAAAGGACCCCGATACAATGGAAAAGACCTAGAGGTAGGTTAAAACCACGATGAAGAGATGACCTCGACAGTCAACTAGGTCCTACTTAACCATGTTTAGCCAGGGGCAAAATCAGGTGGAAGGAAACCAGGGAGAGGTTCCTCCTCCAGGTGTAATCAAATACTGCAATGATGATGATATATATATATATATATATATATATATATATATATATATATATATATATATATATATATATAATAATAATAATAATAATAATAATAATCTAGGTAAAACATCCACAGGGTAGTAATCCAAAGAATTTCAACCGGGTTTATAAAAAGTGATCAATATCAAATAGAGCTTTTATATATGATTATTTTTATTTACCTAGACATGTACAAAATCTGCGACACTGGCATGTCGATGTAATCGATCAACAGCTATTATAAACTGAGATCTCATCAGCCAGAGTTAGAATCCGATCTTAACCTTAGATCATATTTTTTTTCATTCTTTCCAAATATGATCTAAGGTTAAGATCGGATTCTAACTCTGCCTGATGAGATCTCAGTTTATAATAACTGTTGATCGATAACATTGACATGCTAGTGTCACAGATTTTGTACATGTCTGTGTAAATAAAAATAATCATATATATATATATATATGAAAAAGAGAAAAGAAAAAACAAATTAAACACAGGAATAAATCATCAATCTTCCTGTGTTTAATTTGTTTTCCTTTTGTCTTGGAAATAATTGTGTTTTTAAAATACAAAGGGGACAAAAAAGGGATGGAAGCCCTTCATGAAAATTCAGATGCCTCCGATTTTTGTGAAATTTTAACAATATATATTAGACATCAATTGATAAATATTCCCCAAATTTCAGTTTCTTTGGGGGATTTTAAAGGGTTTATGAGCGGCATAATATAGGCATACCCTCTCATTTGAAACTTCAAATATTTCAGATTTGCATTAAATTTGATCCATATTCAGTAGATACCAATCAAGCAAGATTCCCTTGAATTTCAATTTCTTCTTAAGACCCCCTTAAGCTTAAGCCTTATCATATAATGGATTTTTATCAAAATTGGAATAAGGATTTTAGACATAAAGTTGTGTATCTTTATATCTTGATTTTAATCTTCACAAGGAAAATTTGGTTTGAGTGCGTACGAAGTGAACTGACTGCTGTCAACATGACTGGTATTAACTCTTTGGATCGGACTGCAATGAGAGCAGGCATGAAACGTTGCCTGGTGTTGCTCACCTCGGAGGTCGGGACACTCGCAGCATCTTAAATACGAAAACCGGATGATGAAGGGGACATAAAAGTGGTGCAAAACTGTTCTGTTCGGTGGATTAATTTAAACCGTCATGGGACGGGTATTCTTCTAATATATATATATATATATATAAAGAAAAACTAAAATTATTTATATATTCATTAACGTTTCGTCTTTATTTCAAGACTTTCTCAAGATGACTGATTTGAAGAAAAACAATATTTGAAAATGTGTAGGTCGTTTGTGACGCCAAAAGAATGTTGTTGTTTTTTTTTTTTCAAACAAAACATTGTCGTTCTCGAATTCTAAAAAATGTGGTGCGATTATGACGTGAAAAGAATGTTTTTGTTCTTTTTTCAAACGAGCATAGTCGTTAGAATTCAAAATTCTTACGACAATGTTTCGTTTGGAAAAAAAAAAAAATTCTTTTCACGTACCAAACGCACCAAATATTTTCAAATATTGTACTTATATGCTGTTTCTTCAAATCAGTCTTCTTGAAAAGGTTTTGAAATAAAGACGAAATGTTGTTGAATATAGAAATAATTTTTTTTTCTTTTTTCATTTTTTATCACGTTGGAATATTATTTTCATAATTATATATATATATATATATATATATATATATATATATATATATATATATATATATATATATAGTGTGTGTGTGTCAGGTTGTATATGTAAAGAAATCAAATAAAGTGCTCGATCATAAAAGAGAGCTAATATAATTTATTTAGATACTGTATATTACATATTTCAGCAATGTACCGCGGTTTCATCCAAAAGGGCAGACCCAGACATCCCCAGCAAATCTCTGTGCCCAGTGGAATCATCGGCAAGCTGAAACGATTGTAGTCACGGCACGATAGGGAATGGCGTCAATGGGTCTGCCCTTTTGGATCGGGCCGCAGTGCATTGCTGAGGTATGTGGTATACAGTATTTAAATAAATTATATATATATATATATATATATATATATATATATATATATATATATATATATATATATATATATATATATATGAGATTTTTTCTTTTACCAATTAAAGTCATATGCCTTTATAGAATGTGTTTTTTTTCATTCCAGGAATCTTGAAGACATCTTCTACCACATTAGATGAAACTTTTGATTTTTTTCATAGAATTGAAAAGCGCTTTTAATTTTGTTGGTCTCTTTTTCAAAATCTCATGATATTGTTTGGCCTTCCATCCAGTGCAACGTCTAATGACGGCCATCCCACTTCTGCTTGGGCTTCCTTGAATAAATTCTCAACATATTCTTGGGGTGTACAACCTATTCTAAAAAAGGTGATCTCACCTGAGAAAGGAAGAAAAAAGAAAAAGGAAGAAAGATTAATTTACGGTATCATTAATTGCTAAACAAACGAAAGTTAAGAAATATATATATATATATATATATATATATATATATAATTGGTCCCCCGATTTTATAAATCGGGGGACCAAAAAATGTTTTGAGGCATTTCCGTCTGTCCGTCCGTTCGTCCGGATTTTTCTCCGCAACCATCCATTGAATTTCTCTGAAATTTAGCATGAAGTTGTAACTTTAGTCAGGTTAGAAAGTAACATTCTCCGATTTTTGAAAAAAAATCTGGTTAGCCTCCCAGGGGGTCAAAAGGCCCCGAAATGGCAGAAAATGACATTTTTTGCTCTATAACTTTTCATCCATCCATTCAATTTCTCTGAAACTTGGCCAAAATGTGGAGACAACTATTCCTAATAGAAAATAAGTATTGCTGACCTTGGAAAAAATCTGGTTCGTGCCCCCAGGGGGTCAAAATCTCCCAAAATTGCAAAAATTGACCCTTTTCTCCCATAACGTTTGATCCATCTATTCAATTTTTTAAAAACTTGGCCAAAATGTAGAGGCAATTGTTCTGGATATAAAATGAGCATCCTTGACCTCAGAAAAATTCTGGTTCGCGCCCCCAGGGGATCAAAGGGGGGGTCAAAAATTCCCCAAATTGCCCAAATTTATTGCATTTTACACTCGCCACATCGAGTCAAATACAGAGGGGGATCACGCATGCGCAGCTTGTTTTATTTTATTAAAACTGTGTTCTGCGGCTACGGTAGTCAAATGACATCCTGTAGCTGCAATCAGTCCTCCATGCTAGTCCCAGGCCATCTGGCCTTGTCATGCGCAAGTTGTTGTAGGCAATGAAGTTGTTTCGCTGTACTTACTGGTCCTAGTCCCGCCTGCTTGAGGTCAGCACGTAGTGTGTCCAGCAGATTTGTGCAGTGCCGTCCTAGTCGCGGTTGGTAGGCTTGCGAGCCAGTAATGGCAAAGTCTAGTGCCCTCTGTGCGGGAGTGTCAGGGTCTATTCGTAGGACATGGCCTAACATAGACCATCTTTGTTCAGCGACCTTTGTAGAAGGGGGTTTTTCATTGTACAACTCGTATAGTGCCTTGTTGCTGATAAGTTTTTTTGGCCAGCAGTGTCCTGTGATGGAATGGATATATCTGCGGTGGCAAGCATCCAGCTTGTCAAGCATGGCTTTTGTTATTGCCCAGCTGTTGCTATTGTAGAGCATGATGGACACGCAGTACGCGTTATAGAGATGGAGTCTAGTCTTCAACGGGATCTTGGTTCGTCGGCTCCAGAGTTTATGTAATGAATATATATATATATATATATATATATATATATATATATATATATATATATATACACAGATAAATGAAAGAAGAGAGATAAATATGTACGAATGACAAATCTATTTCAACTTCGATGGTTCAATGCAAGGTATACTCGGTAAAAACATGTTTATTTCTCTTTCCTTAAGCCAAGGCTTTTCAAAGATTAAAATCTTATCATTAGAGGAATTACATAGATGGATAAGTTGGCGGTGGAAAAGCCAAAATTCAAAATTTGAAAAAATATAAGGTAATGGAGAGTAAGAGTTTGCGTGTAGAAATATGGAGTCTGTCCAGTTGGTGAATGTCCGTAGATAAGGTGTCCGGTCAAAGGAGATTTAAAGATGGAAAAAAGGGTTTCGTGAAGGCAGCGATGAAAATGTTAAAAAATGAAGTAAATCTAATAGAAAGATGTTTAGTTCAATTGTAGATGGAACGCACTTATTCGGATGTAATTTTGAGAATTAGGGCCATTTTAAAATACTTCCATGGCCCGAATGACGACTTAGGTGCTCTAAGTTAGAATCCTGTCGATTCCATAGCATCACCGTCACTATGGATGTTGGTAACCTTCATGTTGTCTCTCCTGTGAATACCTGATTCTAGATTGAATTGGGGAAATCAATGCCAACAGCAGAATCACGCTGATCAAAAAATCGTACCGTGATGATTGACACGGATTTACTTTTACTATTGATACATAGTAGTAGCCGTGTTAATGGAAACGTTTGGAGGTCGGGGGTCAGAGAGAGGGGGCTCGAAATAGAAGTTACGTGATTTCTGTGTGGGGCCCTCTTCCTCATTCTTAGCTGATGAGACTTGGACGAGAAAAGACGTGTTTTTGCGTGCTGCCCTCAAAGCAGGGATAGCACACGTCGGGCAACTGAAAATTTTTGTTCTTTGATAAAACCTTTTTATAAACTAACCCTCAAGTGTCGGCGTGGTTTGTATCAAGGAACGAAAAAGCAACTGGCGTTCACAACGATGATGGCAGCGACAGTGATGAGATAACCGACTCGCGTGCATAAAGAACGTTATACACTGATCGGTACGGATGTATATAACACTATCTGATAGCGCGGGTGTGTAGTGTGGCATACTTTACCTTGGTCGATATTCATACAGTTGACCACAGTTGATGGAGCGAGCTCTCTTGATTCCCCGTCACACACCATTCCATCGATTTTATGCCCTGAAAAAAAAAAAGATGAACATTTCATAATTCTTACTCTGTTGAAGGCAAAGAAAGAAAACAACATCATTTTTTGTGTGTGGTTGTATTGTAAAATAATGAATGGCCTTGTTGGATAATGACCCTATGGGGATGGACGTATCTGTTGGAAATCGTTGGTTTGATTTGCGCGAATTAATGCGGGGTGGACCGGCAGTCGAGTGCAGAATAAGGCCTGTTCTCACAGTCAGAAATCACAGACGTGACAAGGTCACCGTGTGACGAGACCCCAGATCAAGGGTCGGTGTGCACCTGCGAGAGGCTCTGTGACGTCACAGGCCCTTGCGTGGGAAACAGAGGGATCCGTGACATCACTCGTTCTCCGTGAGAAGCGAGTTTCGTCAGTCTGGGTTTTGGAGGCGAACCTATCAGATAGGAGTGGGCCTATGCAACATTGTGTCACACTAGGCGAATGTTTTGCAACATAATAATTAAACATTAAAAAAAAAAAAATTTTTTTTTTATGGAAATCGCTCCAGACAAGGCATAAAGCCACTTGATGTAAGGAGCTAAAAAAAATAGATAGATTCCGACCCAGAAAACAGTAATTCTTCCCCCTTCGTCAGAAACATCGCTCATGGAATGTGAGGACTAAAGGACAAAATAAGGGAAGTGAGAGTTACGAGGCTGCCGAAAGTAAACCCAAGGTGCACTTTCTACTCTCCTTATTTATTAGAGAACAACAGTCCATTTAATCAATTTACCCTGTAATATGTGTGTAACAGTCGCAAGACCTCCTATTGTCATTCATTGATGACCGGGTTTTATTTAATAAGACATTTTTTTTTTATTATGCTTCGGAATTTTTTAGATGAGGATTGATAATTTTGATTATTTGGATTATACAGACTACTGTTTTTATCTTGGATGTTATTCTTACAACGTTTAAGCCGATGTAACCTCCGACCTTCTTCAGGTGTTATTTTGATAATTTGGATTATTTGGATTATCGGACTACTGTTCTCGTCTTAATTATAAATAGCAGATTAAAAATAAATAAATAAATAAAATAAATAAATATTTTAACAATATAGTCCCACTCTTGAAACACTTTCGATGTTTGAATAAGATTTAGACATTTTTGGAAGCCAAACAGACCATGTGTTTTTTTTTTTAAGAAATTATTTATTTACTTTAATAACCGGAATTTTCGCCGCAAGGAGTCTTAATCATAAATAATAGACATTTTTCTTCTTTTCTTTAAGTCTTTCTCTCTCTTTTCTGATATAAAAGTGCTTCAATTTCAAAAGTGGCTTGTGTTCTTTTTCCTCCTGCCGCTGTTGTGTTAATCTCTCATCCCATATATTTCTAAAACCTAATTAGGCAAAATCATAATGCAATTTGGAAAGGTGTGAACCAGCTATGGATAAAACAGCAACTTGTGTTCAATAAATCGTATACGAGGAATCACTTACAATATGTATTTTGTTTTGGTATTAAATAACCCCAAAAGGGCTGATATACTGTAAAACAGACAAAGCAAACGAAAACAAACTATATTTATCCGAACACAAATGCAAGAGAAGTATATTGGTAAGAAGAAGAACCTGCATTTTGCTTTCGTGGATCTGGAGAAAGCTTTTGACAGGGTGCCAAGAGATGTTGTTTGGTGGGCTTTGCATAAATTAGGGACAAACGAGTGGTTGGTAAAGGTTGTTCGAGCAATGTACAGAAATGCTCAAAGTTGTGTTAGAATTAACAGCACTATTAGTGACAGCTTTAATATTAAAGTGGATTTACATAAGAGGTATGTATTGAGTCTCTTGCTTTTCATTTGTGACTTAGAAGCATTCGTATTGGTTGTCCGGAAGAAATGCTGTATGCTGATGATTTAATGGTTGCCTGTGAAACAATGGAAGATCTACTTGTTAAGTTGGAGACATGGAGGAATGCGATGGAAAGTAAATGTCTGAGGGCGAATGTTACTGAGACCAAAGTGATGATCAGTAGTCGGAGTGTTGGAAAGCCCACAGAAAGAAGGAAAGTTCTTCTGCTCAGTTTGTGGAAAGGCAGTCGAGTGCAACTCAATCATTTGTTGTACTTGTAAGCATTGGGTACGCAAGAAGTGCAGTGGAATTACGGGCTAGGTTGAGAGAGGATAACCAGTTTGTGTACCAGAAGTGTAAGACAATGGAGACGGATGTGGAGAAAGTATATTTAGATGACGAAGCTATTCAGGTTGTCGAGAAGTTTTGTTACCATGGTAATATCATTGGAGCACAGGGAGGAGTAGACGCCAGTGTGATTGCAAGAGTTAGGAGTGTATGAAGTAAGTCCAGGGAACATCTGTCATTACTAACCAGCAGAGCGTTACCACTGTGAACCAAGGGAAGAATACTAGGCATGTGTATGCAGTTTAATAATGTATAGAAATGAAACCTGGCCGGTGAGGGTCGAGGACATGCATTGCATGGAAAGAAATGATATGAGAATATGATGGATGTGTAATGTGAGTCTTAAAGACAGGCTTAGATCTGATGACCTCAGAGGTAAGTTAAATCTGGACAGTATAGGGAGACTTTAATGGTATAGTCATGTTGCTAGAATGGATGAGAGTTCTTGGGTTAGCAGATGTATAACAGTTGAGGTAACAAGGTCAGTTGGCAGGGGTAGGCCAATGGAAACAATCGGAGGAAGTGATAAGGATGAACTTGAAAGAGAGATAAATAAAGACCTGGCCAGAGATAGGATAGCTTGGAAGTCTATTTCTAAATGACAGCATGTAAAAACGAACGTTAAACCGATGATGATGATGATGATGATGATGATGATGATGATGATGATGATGATGATGGAGCCGGATTAGCACCTGGCTGTTTGTTCTGTAATAATGTTACAGCAGTATACGAATGTATTGAAATCGTGGTAAAAGAGAAACAGTCTACTTGATGACGACTTCCGGTTTTCAATTCAGAAAATGACAAGTGACGTTTTTCAGCAAACTGTTAATCATTATATTTTAGGTAGGATCATTTTTTCTTGGGGAGGGCGAGGGGGAGACAATTAATAATTTGTGTTCACCATTCTTTTTAATTATTAAGACATAAGAAAATCAAACTGGAAATTTTTATTTTTTAATTACAAATAATCAAATAAAACTTTCTTTTATAATTGGAATTGTTTTTACAATTTATTACACATAAGTAAATTAAACTTAATTTATTTTTAAATAGTTTATTTTATTTTTTAAATGGTTTATATTCATGAAAATATTTTTTAAATACTTTATTTTATTTTTTAAATAGTTTATATTTATGAAAGTATTTTAAAATACTTTATTTTATTTTTTAAATAGTTTATATTAATGAAAATATTTTTAAAATACTTTATTTTATTTTTTAAATAGTTCATATTTATGAAAATATTTTTTAAATACTTTATTTTATTTTTTAAATAGTTTATATTAATAAAAATATTTTTTAAATACTTTATTTTATTTTTTAAATAGTTCATATTTATGAAAATATTTTTAAATACTTTATTTTATTTTTTAAATATTTTATATTTATAAAAATATTTTTAAATACTTTATTTAATTTTTTATTTAGTTTATATTTATGAAAATATTTTTCAAATAATTTAATTTAATTTTTTCAATAGTTTATATTTATGAAAATATTTTTAAATACTTTATTTTATTTTTCAAATAGTTTATATTAATGAAAATATTTTTAAAATACTTTATTTTATTTTTTAAATAGTTTATATTAATGAAAATATTTTTAAATACTTTATTTTATTTTAAAATAGTTCATATTTATGAAAATATTTTTTAAATACTTTATTTTATTTTTTAAATAGTTCATATTTATGAAAATATTTTTAAATACTTTATTTTATTTTTTAAATATTTTATATTTATGAAAATATTTTTAAATACTTTATTTTATTTTTTAAATAGTTCATATTTATGAAAATATTTTTAAATACTTTATTTTATTTTTTAAATAGTTCATATTTATGAAAATATTTTTAAATACTTTATTTTATTTTTTAAATAGTTCATATTTATGAAAATATTTTTTAAATACTTTATTTTATTTTTTAAATAGTTTATATTTATGAAAATATTTTTAAATACTTTATTTAATTTTTTAATTAGTTTATATTTATGAAAATATTTTTCAAATAATTTAATTTAATTTTTTCAATAGTTTATATTTATGAAAATATTTTTAAATACTTTATTTTATTTTTTAAGTAGTTTATATTTTTGGTAAATATTTTTCAAATAATTTAATTTAATTTTTTCAATAGTTTATATTTATGAAAATATGTTTAAATACTTCATTTTATTTTTCAAATACTTTTTTAAATTTTATAATTAGTCTCAGTCTTTTTATAAATAGAATTCTGCCAAGTGGACGAAAATGATGAGGGACTGTTTTCTGATAAACACTGCTTGTCAATTTTTTAAATTTAAAACCGGAAGCCGTCATCAAGTAGACCGTTTCTCTTTTACCGGAATCGTAACTGAATGAAATATTGAGCATATGACGACACAAATAGATACCAACCTAGAGAGTCAAGAACCATGTCATGATGAATACTGTCAGCTCCGCCGCTTGGGTTGGCCGAGCTAAGGGCGACGGGTCCAGTCAGACCGACCAGATAAGCCAATACACAAGAATCTGGTACTCGAATACATACGCTATTCCTGTTACCTATATAATCCACAGCTTCGCCTAGGCCGAGGTTCGTCATCCATTCCCCCTTGGGGACGACGCAGCTGATCCCGCCTGGATAACAGCGGTGCATAAAGGCCCAGAGTAGATCGCTGAAGTCCGGCTTAGCATCTGCCAATTGGTCAAGATTTGAAAGACAGACACAGATGGGTTTCTCTGCGGGTCGCTCTTTCACATGATAGATGTCTTTTATGGAGGCTGGTATCTTGCAGGAAGCTGCCAACGCATACACAGTATCCGTCGGAACTCCTACGATACCACCTTGGTTAATGATCTTGGCTGCTTTCAGGATAGCTGATGTCCGTTTTGATGTAAAAGTGGGGCATCTTTTTCTCGTAACATCCACCGCTGGTTGCTTTTCCTAGTAAACATAAGTAAAAACGGATGGTAAATTAGTCGTTTTTCAGCCAAAATGGCGGACAATTGATCGTCTGCATTTTTGAGACCTCAAAAATCAAGGGAGGCGCGAGAGCGCTCTATCCCTTAATAGACTTTATAATGGCCTATGCTGGAAATCTCATTTCTTTGATCAATCATAACTCAAAAACCAATAAACCAAATTAGTTAAAACTTTGCACAAAATTTTTATTTGATAGGTTCTATAAGTGTGTAGAATTTCAGCATCATTAGTCAAGGCAACCCAGTGATCCAGAAAGTTCAATCATGAAATCATGTTATCTGTGTGTACGTACGTACGTACGTACGTACGTATGTGCCACCCTGTATCTCATCAACTGTTTGATGGATTCAGCTATAGAGATTCTAGGGTCTAGTTGATGGCATTTTAATTTCAGTTTACCATATACCTTAGTTTTCCAGAAAATTCAAAAAAACCTTATGAGAAGGCATTGTATTGAGGCATAGCCTTTACAAAAGTAGTGACATTCCATGAAAAAATGCCAGTATACTGAAATCATATGCCCTTAATAGGGTTAAGATGAAAATTCATATGCACTAAATGTACAAAAGCAAGGAAATTCCCAAATTTTTACACTTTTATTGTCATTAATTAAGGGTATGACTACATATCAACCAAACCATTTCATTATCACATCACTACAGTATAAATCTCTATGCATGAGTGGATGAAGTGTGTGAGGTGCGCTGAAGAAAAATTCCTACCAGTAAAATACATAGCCCTGCTGTGCTCGCATACCCTTAATGACAATAAAAGTGTAAAAATTTGGGAATTTCCTTGCTTTTGTACATTTAGTGTATATGAATTTTCATCTTAACCCTATTAAGGGCATATGATTTCAGTATACTGGCATTTTCATGGAATTAGTAAGTAAACCCAAATAAATTGTTTTGGACTAATTTCAAATTTACCTTAAATTATTTTAAAGGAAATACAGTTGGCAAATTAGTCCCAAACAATTTATTTACTCAATTGTGATGTCGGAAAAAATCAGAAAAATTAAGCCGATTCATTGTCCGCCATTTTGGCTGGGAAACGACAAATTTACCAAACGGATAAGTAACTGTTAACAAAGAAAATGCATGACATGAGACTACAGATCTATGGATGGTTTTATGGACACAATCGTTGAAATCTTTTTATTTATTACTTCATGTTTATTAGACACTATTGATGTTCACGCGTGGAGACATATTGCTGGCCACAAGGTTTTCTAGGAAGAAATGATTTCAAATATAGTCATGTTTACATTTTTTGCCTTGAAAGAAAAGTTAAAAATAATATTTGTAATATGAGGTCAAGCAACAAAAAAACTGTTAGCGTGGTGGTGTTACTAAAAAAACTTTGTTGCTTACAAACAGCTGTAAAATGGCAAATGGATTTAACGAATCCACACAAATTCGAATTATTTAAAAAGCAAAAGTCAATTATTTTAAATCTGAAAAATACTAAATAAAAATTATTTAAATGTTTAAACCTTTTTTTTTAATTTCAAATATCGTCATGTTTACAAGTTTTGCCTTGAAAGAAAAGTTAAAAATAACATTTCCAATATGAAGTCAAGTATTTAAAAAAACGGTGCTTTTCCAGATCAGGACCCAAGCTAAAATCGACTTGGCATCGTTACGGTTAGGGTTAGAGTCAAGGTCAGGGTCAGGGTCAGGGTTAGCGTTAGCATTAGAGTTAGGATTAACATTAGAGTTAGAGTTAGGGTTAGAATTAGAGTTAGGGTTAGAGTCAGGGTCAGGGTCAGGGTTAGCGTTAGCATTAGAGTTAGGATTAACATTAGAGTTAGAGTTAGGGTTAGAATTAGAGTTAGGGTTAGAGTTAGAGTTAGGGTTAGGGTTAGAGTTAGGGTTAGGGTTAGGGTTAGGGTTAGAGTTAGGGTTAGAATTAGAGTTAGGGTTAGAGTTAGGGTTAGCGTAAGCATTAGAGTTAGGGTTAGAGTTAAGATTATTATTATTCTATAATTCGTATGTAAACCCTGTATAGCGTTGTAATCTTATATTAATAAAATTGCATGGCAACTACCCGTATGTCTGTGTGTTTCTCGCATCTATAGGACTTACACATTCTTTTTTTACTATTAATAGATTAATTACTGGAATCGAAAATGCAATTGCGTAAATTACTAAAAGCATCTGAAAAAATTTTATGTAAGAATTATTTGATTACGAAATTAAATCTATTAGAATGCTTTCTGTTTTTCGGAAACAAGTCAGCCATTGTTATCTTTTTTTAATAGTCGGAAGGAAAAGAATGAATAACTTTGTGACTCTTCGGAATTTTAAAGGAATTCAGAAGAATTTAAACCGTCGAATATTAACATTCTGAGCAATCCTCATATATTTTAAAGTTGAAAGTTGTAGGTATTTATATCCAATAATTTTATAGAGATTAAAACATTACCTTGGCAACAATTACAAAATCTTTTCCACAGAACATGAAGGATTTCAGTTTAACTTTTATAACCCATACAAATGTTGATATGAGACAAGCAAAGCAAATTATTTGGATGAAATTGAATGTTTGACATTCTACTTCATCAAAATTAGCAACATGCAGCTATAGAATTTAAATTAAATCACTGAGTATGTGGGGTGTTGCTGGAATTAACAGTGTGTTACGTTGGCTATACATACACGTGTTAGAAAATAAAAGATGGTTTAAAAGGCTGTGGTTGATAAAGACATTTCATTTATTTATAGTTTGCCTACAACAAACTATAAAGCCAGTGAATGAAACAAGTAATACATGAGATTACATACAAAAATACATCGTTCCCATACACTAAATAATGCATAGATTATTCATATAGAAAAGTAATGTGAACACTTATATTTTTATTGTGATGTTGATATGAGACAAACCAAGCAAATAATAATGAAGAATTGAATGTTTGAGATTCTATTTCATCAAAATCTGCAACACTTGGAACTATCAGTCGCCATTAACTTTATCTTTCATTGTTTTAAGAAGTTTTTGAAAAAAATTAATTAATTTTGTATGCATGGACTTGTGATTCGTTATTTTGTAAGATCGCATTCGCAACAATACTTACTATGAGTAAAGGAGTTCCGAGTGGCACCAGGTGACCTTGTAAAGTTCCATTAATCATGCCGGCAAAAGATCCATACAAAGCTATTACACCTGACAAAAAACAAACAAAAAAAAAACACAGTAAAACAAATGAATCCAGTATTGCTCTCTAGTTTTTAGATTAAATAAGGAAACATGTTATGCACTGGAACATGGATTCCTGCGGGGATTTGGCGATGCTTGATAGCGTTGATGAAAATTTTTTTTAAAGTCTTATCAAGCAAAACACTCAGTATTATTTAATAACGTTTGCCTATATATATATATATATATATATATATATATATATATATATATATATATATATATATATCATAATATAAAATGAAATGATAAAATAAGGTGCCATTCAAATTTTATTATAATTCAAAGTTCAAGCAAAGTATCTAAACGTCCTTAACTCATGAGTTTTCAAAGATAATTCTTCTCCTCAGAGGACCATTGCCACAGTGATATTACTGCAGGTAATAAAATTACACTTTGAAAATACATAAAAATATATACACAAATACATAAAAATATATACAAAAATACATTAAAATATATAACATCAAATATATCAACCCAAAAACATACTTTTTTGTTAAATCTATATAATGCATAGATTTAACAAAAAAGTATGTTTTTCGGTTGATATATTTGATGTTATGTATTTTTATGTATTTGTGTATATATTTTTATGTATTTTCAAAGTGTAATTTTATTACCTGCAGTAATATCACTGTGGCAATGGTCCTCTGAGGAGAAGAATTATCTTTGAAAACTCATGAGTTAAGGACGTTTAGATACTTTGCTTGAACTTTGAATTATAATAAAATTTGAATGGCACCTTATTTTATTATTTCATTTTGTATTATGATATTAATGCTCTATCCAGTATATTGAGCTTCAGTTTTTATCCGGATGTTTCACTAATTATAAGATATTAGTTGACTCTTATATCTTTTGTTGGATTACTTTATATATATATATATATATATATATATATATATATATATATATATATATATATATATATATATATATATATATATATATAGAGAGAGAGAGAGAGAGAGAGAGAGAGAGAGAGAGAGAGATTACATATAGATTTACAACTGATTTTAATCAGACAGGAGCACTTATCTATTTTCCGATACACAACAGACCTGGAAAATATGATTTGCTATATTCCGATAATATAATTATCACTTTCTTGGAACCCTTAATTTATCATTCTAATATCGAACATTAAGTGAGTTTTTTTCTGCATTTTCTATCATTTGACTGTTTGATATATAATTTTACTCACACAGTGATTTCACGTTGGACTTCGTTTTAACTGTCATTCATTGAATGCATAGCACACAAATTTTTAAATTTAAATTTTTTTTTATTTTGAATTAATGTTCACTACCCGGACTGTTGGTTTAGAAACTTTTTTATATAAAAAAAACTTTCTTTAAAAACTTTTTGACTTGGAAGAATTGTAAAAACTTTTTGACTTGGATAAATTGTAAAGATTTTTTGACTTGGATGAATTGTAAAGATTTTTTGACTTGGATGAATTGTAAAACTTTTTGACTTGGATGAATTGTAAAAACATTTTGACTTGGATAAATTGTAAAGATTTTTTGACTTGGATGAATTGTAAAGATTTTTGACTTGGATGAATTGTAAATATTTTTGACTTGGATGAATTGTAAAACTTTTTGACTTGGAAGAATTGTAAAAACTTTTTGACTTGGATAAATTGTAAAGATTTTTTGACTTGGATGAATTGTAAATATTTTTGACTTGGATGAATTGTAAAACTTTTTGACTTGGAAGAATTGTAAACTTTTTGACTTGGATAAATTGTAAAGATTTAACACCAAATCAGCCCGTACCTTGATGGGGTATGTTAACATAAAAGTGTGTTTTTTGCCGTTTTATTTTATGTTTTGTATATTTTTATATATTTTCAAAGCAAAATTTTTTACTCGCAGTGATGTCTGAGGAGAAGATTTTCTTTGAAAATCCATGGATTAAGGACTTTACAGTACTTTTTGCTTGAACTTTGATGTGTAATAAAGATTAAACTTACCTGCAAGTAAGGCTGTAACAAGAACCATCCAAGCGGGTTGCACTCCGAAACAACGAAGAAGAAAAGCAATCATATTGAGCTCAAAAAATATCGTGAAAGGAATCCAGATTTTGGTAAAAGTGAACGTCAGGAAAATTCCCATCGTATGGAGCACTAAAAGAGCAATGGCGGCAGAACGCAAGAGAATCGTCAACGAGCCTATAGAAATAAAACAAATAAAAAAATAATAAAAAACAAAAAACAACTTCTGACAAGGGTGTTTATCACCGAAAGTACTCAAGTTTAAAAAAAAAGAAGTTTTTAAACTAAATAAATAATTTATTTTAAAAAACATAAATAATTTGCGTTGTCCAGGTTTTCAAAATATTTTAAAAAAATATTCTCCTTATTATTACAATATATAATGTTGAACCCTAACCCTAACCCTAACTCTAACCTTCACACCATTCTCCAATCAAAGTGAATCAGATGCTTTCTTTCATTTGTATATCGTTTAAAATCGCTGTTGAAGCTGAATGCACCACACTTGGTGTTAATTTTTAGCTAACAAGTGGACGGACCCAAATCAACGGAATGGCAAACAGAACTGCAAACTCTTTCGTCGCTAAATTGAAAGCGTATGTGTGGATCAACTGCCTTAGTTTACATGTTTTCCAGACACTGAAAGTGTTTCTATTTTTTCATGCAAGAAGACAGACCGCATTGTGAAAAACATAAAAACGTTTCTAGACAGCGAGTCGCCACAACCTATCCACAACACTTATATTAAAGTAGAAATTCTCTGATGTGAATTTTTTTAGGTGGGGAATTATCTCTTCTCCTCCCTACAATCCCTTTCTCACAAGAGACGTTGCTAGTCTCTCTCTACTCTATCGTTATTTCCATGAAAGCTGCTCGACTGAGCTCCAGTCTTTGGTTCCTTCTTGTAAGACATTCACAGCAAGAACGCGATTTTCTACCACAATGAAAAAAGACTTTCCATGGACAGAGCTTCTTTGTAAGGGCTTCCCACCTGTGGAACACATTACCGCGGGACTGCTTCTCTGTTGATTACAACATCGTCGTCTTCAAATCCAATGTCGACAAATTCTTATCATGGACCGCCTCATAAGCAATCGAACGCAATTAATACCATTGATCAATGTTAGTACTCCCATAATGTTCCTCATCCTTTGGTTGGCCATCATTCCCTTATCCTTATCCTTATCCTCAAGTGGCTCTTGGCCTTGATATGTGGTGACCCAATAGTAATAAAAAAGATTTGGGGAAAACCCTCTGGTAAATGTTATTATCCAACTTTTAAAAGTGGTGTTGGAAGGTGGACATTAAAACGAAATACGGCATAATCACGTTGACACACCGGATCTCGTTAGATCAAAGTTAAGCGACGTTGAACCTGGTCAGTACTAGATGGGTGACCATTTGGGAATACCAGGCGCTGTATGTGGGAGGACGTCGACACATCACTACAAGAACTACAAAACCTAACGTCATCATCTCTTTTGACGGGATATACGTGTGACTTAATATTCCCTAGAAACTTTCCTTCTTCAGAGGGATCCGGCTCAACCTACCTAGGATGAATGCTGCTTCGTTTCATTTTCTTTTGTGGACATTAAACCACTGTCCATATTCTACAGAAACTCGATAACCCTTACAACATCTCGTATTAAATAAAGACACTTTCTGCTTTAGTATGCACCACTTTTATCCTAAAAAAAAGAAACCATTTTCTTTCAGAATTTTTGAGATGAGGATTGATAATTTGTATTATTTGCATTATTCGGACTACTGTTCTCATTTTTTTTTAATTCTCACAACGTTTCAGCCGATGTAACTTCTGGCCTTCTTCAGGTGCACTTGTAAACTAAGTAATCTTTATGTCGGACTTGGTTATCTGCATGGAATTTCGAACTGAACCCTTTATTTAATCCATGAGGGTAGATTGTTCTCGTTTCGTCAGCCATGACCGAGTAGAAGTCTTAAATAATTCTTAATAATATTCTTAGTATCACATGTACTAAGGATTGAACTTTCAACCCCCAGAAGAAATTAACTTAAAACTAATTATTTCTTAGCACTTTATCCGTTGCGCTACGGGTCAATGTGAATAATTCTAGTAAGGATGATACGTGTTACTTATATGCACATAGCTATAGGATCACTATAATTTCAATCTTTCAAATACTTGCATATTAACGCTCCCATAATTCATACTTTTACACATGTTTCTGGATTAAGCTGGAGTTGGTTATAACAGCCTGGATTACCTATCATTGCCACCAACTCATCCAGAAACATGTGTAACAGTTATTTTGTTCCGAAATCGTCATTCATCATTTCCATCAATGTTATTAGTTATAGAATGGACTCATAGGAACTTTCCATCAACGTTATTAGTTACAGAATGGGTTCATAGGAACTTTCCATCAATGTTATTAGTTATGGAATGGATTTCTAGGAACTTTCCATCAACATTATTAGTTACGGAATGGATTTCTAGGAACTTTCCATCAACATTATTAGTTACGGAATGGACTCATAGGAACTTTCCATCAATGTTATTAGTTACATAATGAACTCCTAGGAACTTTCCATCAACATTATTAGTTATAGAATGGACTCCTAGGAACTTTCCATGAACGTTATTAGTTACAGACTGGACTCCTAGGAACTTTCCATGAACGTTATTAGTTATAGAATGGACTCCTAGGAACTTTCCATGAACGTTATTAGTTACATAATGAACTCCTAGGAACTTTCCATCAACGTTATTAGTTATAGAATGGACTCCTAGGAACTTTCCATCAACGTTATTAGTTATAGAATGGACTCCTAGGAACTTTCCATCAACATTATTAGTTATAGAATGGACTCCTAGGAACTTTCCATGAACGTTATTAGTTACATAATGAACTCCTAGGAACTTTCCATGAACGTTATTAGTTATAGAATGGATTCCTAGGAACTTTCTATGAACGTTATTAGTTACATAATGAACTCCTAGGAACTTTCCATCAACGTTATTAGTTATAGAATGGATTCCTAGGAACTTTCCATTAACATTTCTCATCTAGATGGTTATTAGAACAAAGCGATAGTGTTTCTTATATTTTATAATATTCCATATATTTCTATTTTTCTCCCCATAAAAATCGATCTAAAAGGGGAGAATTGTGAACTTTGGTTAATCATCATCATCAGCAAACGAAGCCACTCCTCATACAAAGAACCTTCTTCTTTTCAGGGCACGCATGAGACTGTTTCTTATATTCGGCTATTTCATCAAGTTCGTTGTCTGTCGTCAATACAATTTCATTCATTTTCGTATGGATCGACTTTGTCATTCGTTCTGAAATTGCCTTTCCTTCTACAAGTGCCTCTGGTCAACACCAACTGCTACTTAAGTCTAACTATTTCAAACAAGTCCCTTCTCATAACACGTGAT
>OY744533.1:13148972-13156472 GCA_963556195.1 Sepiola atlantica
TTATTGTTACGACACATGTAAGAATTTCTTACATGTGTCGTAACGATAAATTACATTAATTCTTTTAAAATAAAGCTAAAAAAGTATTTTTTTTATTTTAAGTGTGAAAAAGTAAATTAAAGTCAATGACTACACTGACAATATTCATTGGAAAAAAAAGTTAAAACATTAAAAATTATTTATTAATAAATAGAATTCAATTTTGAAAGAAAATGTTATATTTGAATTCTATTTATAATAATTGTTTTAAACTTTTTAAATAATATTTATTAATGAAAAAGTTGACAAAGTAAATACAAATTTACGTTTTATTTTTCCAAATAACTGACGATGAATTGTGAAATTAACGAAATTGTTGAATCTCTGAAAATAAAATTTTGAGGACAGTGTGGGTGGAGTGAGTGGTGGTTGGTCAGCTAATCCCGCCTGTTTATTCCAGAACAGTGCTATTATACCTCTCCAAGTCAATCGTTAGTAGATATTATCCAATTTAAAAAAAATTTTTTTTTCGTTATGATCCTGATTTTCAAATTTTTCAATTTTTTGTTTATTTTAAGATTATAAAAAAAAATTCTTACGCTGATGATGACACGTTCATGTGCGAAAGAGAAATATAATTACATTGCATTTTAAATTTTCCCAGAAATTCATATCATTAAAATCACATGAAATATTTTTTGCAATTATATTATTTTTTATGTGAAAATATTGATTAAACAATGCTTTATTCAATGATAACATCGCCAATTCAAGAAATTAATTTTTCTTCAAGTTATAGTGATTTTATTAACACGAAATTTACGGGCCTTTTTCGTAATATATACGAAATAAAAAAATAAAAAAATTATTTTAAACATCTACAGTGCTTTATTTTCATAAAAGAAATTTAAAAATTCATGCATGGTTTTTATTAATATATAAAAATATAACTTTAGTAAAAGTGTATTTTGTTTTAAAAAAATAATACATTTTCGCTAAGATTTAAAAAAATAATGGTTTCATTATATTATGTGATCGTTAATTAATAAATAGTAAAAATTTCATTAAAATTTATTACTCATGATGAATTAAGAAATTAAAAAGATGAAAGGGCAGCTGACCTGTTTCGTACCTCGCTCAACAGAGCCAAATATCGAGGTATCGTATAAAAAATATTAAAAAAGATGCTATGAGAATTATAGCGAGGGAAAGAGGTAAAGAAAAAAAAAGAAAAAAAGTTCAATCAAATAGAAACAACATTTATTGAACTTTTTTCCTTTTTTTTTACCCCTTTCCCTCGCTATAATTCTCATAGCATCTTTTTTTAATATGTTTTATACGATACCTCGATATTTGGCTCTGTTGAGTGAGGTACGAAACCGGTCAGCTGCCCTTTCATCTTTTTAATTTCTTAATTCATCATGAGTAATAAATTTTGTCTCTTCAATGCCATTTTAAAGTTTTGTACGACAAAGAAAATATATATATATATATATATATATATATATATATATACATATATATATATATATATATATATATATATATATATATATATATATATATATATATATATATATATAAAGTAAATTTCGTGTACAACAGAATCGTAGGATCAATTTTAGAGGAAGCATTATTTTAATCAATGAAACAGACGAGTGGAAAAAAAAAGGAAAATTGTTAAAATTACCTTAAGGCCTTATCGTCTGACCCTCTGAGAGGAAACGTCAGAATGGTAAATTAAAAACTAAAAGTCGAATGAGATATGAGGGGAAAAAACTTATTTCAGTTGGAGGAAACGATTGAGAGGGAAAATATATATATATATATATATATATATATATATATATATATATATATATATATATATATATATATATATATATGAGAGACATAGATAGAAAATGAATTAGGAAACAAATCAACAGTTGATATTTTGTCGTGATTTATCAAAAAACTTTCTCAAATTCAGTAGGTAATACATACCGTGCACAGGCGGTCACTTTTTCAAAAAAGTTCCTTAATTTCCCCGTGTCGCAAGGCTCCAGTCCAACGTACATGATGGTCTTCTCGGCTATCGAGTTGATCAGATGAATCATCGCCATGAAAAGACTGAAGAATGCGACAAAACAACACGGGACACCGAAAGTAAAGTTGTAGACCGGCCGCGGGATGTGGTCAAGCGAAAGAATGACCACCACAGTGAAGAGCATGTTATGGAAGTAGATTACTTTAGTCTGGCACAGGGAGCAAATGAGTAGTACGGACATGACCACCAGCAATGCCCACTGACCATAGAAGTTGATACGCGAGTTGTCAATGTTCGGTAGATTGAAAGAGATAAATAATTCGTTCAGAGCTTTCGAAGTCCAAAAGACGGTGTAGATTATAAACTGGATCGCGTTGAAAAAATCGTGCCTTAAGAAAGCGTAATAGCTTGCGCAAACATGGCAGAACAGACTGTTCAAAAACATTGGAATGGCCGGCCGAAAGTCGGAGAAGTACCCCAAATGGTGGAAGGCCATGACAACAGCTGGGACGACATTGCCTATATAACCCATCCCCATGGGTTCGGCATGTTTGGTGTTCTTCTTCTTCTTCTCGTTCTCCTTCGACTGCGATGCTTTTGTTCGTATAAGGAGAAGGTCATAAGGCGCATTGCCAAAGCCGGGCAGAATGTAACGCTGGCTGACGCCCTTCAGAGTCATGACGACCACACCATAAATACCCGACAAAACAACAATGATTTCGAAAACGGCGGCCACTCTCCGGCCCCAGAGGAAGAAAAGACCAACCCCTTCGAACACGAGGGCTATCATGATGGCAACCAGTACTGGCGGCATGATGTAGTTGACTGTGGCCGCGCAGATACTCAGTACAACAGCGATCGCCATAAAACCAATAATTCCCGGAAGGACGCCATATTGGACTGTTGATAATGGAAGTTCAGTCATCAGGATGTGGTTTATGCCCTGAATTGTCCAGAGAGAAGAAAAAACGATGAAGGTGGATCCTGTAAGGTGGTCATTGCGTCGATAGGACATAAATCCTGCGAGTAATTGAAGGAACCCACCAATGATTATGAGATGTACGCCTGTAAAAAAGAGCAAAAAAAAACAGATATGAGGTTGATGTAGTTTGCTTAAAGCGTTGTGTGTAGTGTATATATAGAAAAAGAGAGATAATTTATAGGCGATTCCAATGCAGAGGTTAGGGTTAGGGTTAGGGTACATAATCGGATATAAGCAGATTGAAACCAAAATAAGACGGATACAAAAGTCAAAGTGAAAGGAGTTTTTCGGTTTCTTCCTTTTATTTATTTATTTTATTTTATTTTATTTTATTTTATTTCATTTTATTTTATTTATTTATTTATTTTATTTTATTTTAAAAATTTTTTAAATTTATTTATTTTATTTTATTTTAAATTTTTATTTATTCATTATTATTATTATTATTATTATTATTATTATTATTATTATTATTATTATTATTAAGAAGAAGAAGAAGAAGAAGAAGAAGAAGAAGAAGTTAGTTCACCCCAAGAAGAAAAAGTTAGTTCACCCCAAACAAGGCGAGTTGCCACTGTAGACGTAAGGGGCTACTGAGAATTAGGGTGAAAGTTTAGGGGGTCATCCTACATTGGGAGCTGTGCAGGTAGGTTTGTTTCACTTAGTGCGAGGATATCCAGAGAGTTTATTAGGAGAAAGGTTTCTGGTAGGTCAAAAATGTTATCTTGTGTCGCTCAAAGTCTCTTTTTAGTTTAGGAAAAAACTTCCTCATTTGCTGTCTTTGTATAGATTGTCATATGGATATCGATCCAAACCTTATCAGGATCAAAAATCTACTTGATACAGGCTAGCTCTGTCATAAATTGTTTGAGTAAATAGATGGTGTAATTAAGATAGGTTAGACTTTATATTATATATTTTATATTACACTAGCAGTGCTACCCAGTGTTGCCCAGGTTAGAGTGTGGGATAGCATCATATGCAACATCATGGTAGGGAGAGTTTACTTTAACAGCAACCTTGATGCTGTCAGCTAGATATCTTACTCACTGAGCTATTCAGATATATGTTAATACTCTTAAACTAACCCTAATAAATAGATTAATTTCATTGTGTAACATGTTTGAAAACTGTCATTAGCTTCTTTAAGGAGAAGCCAGAGACACAAAAATACTTCCATTATGTTCACATGCAAACTGTGCATGTGAATACAATTATATTGAAAGTACACTTCGTAGTATGTCTTCGTTTTTAGGGACAGACATGCACAGACAGAGAGGTGTTCTCCTTGATTATATATATATATATATATATATATATATATATATTTTTTGATTTTATTCCATTAGTTGCGACAAAACAAGTTTTGTTTCATTGGTGCAAATAGCGACCAATTTGAATTTGAAACACGACTTGTTGGGGTCCCCCCCCTCCCCTCTCATGTCCCATGTCACCGTTATAGACAAAGCCCCAACTCTGTCCCTCTCCCCCTCCAATGTATTTTCAATTTTCAATCTCCCGTTAAAGTGAAGTTAAAACTTATGCCATTTGAATTCCATCGCCAGCCCGATGAGTTGGTCGCTATTTGCACCAATGAAACAAAACTTGTTTTGTCGCAACTAATGGAATAAAATCAAAAAATATATATTTTGCTCTGAATTTTCATTGAGCACTCTCATAAACCCGGTTTCAACTTCCTTCGGATTCATACCCCCTGGATATTTGTAACAAGTTAATTATATATATATATATATATATATATATATATATATATATAAATATTTCATTTGAATCAAAGGGAAAACAGTTTTCAGTGGAGGGGTTGTGCCCCCGGGGACCATCTTAATATTATCAAAATTTGCTGAAATTTTGAGAATAGACATAATTTTTGGTCATTTACCTATGGTTTAAATTTCATTTGAATCTAAGGGAAAACAGTTTTCAGTGGGGTGGGGATGGGGTGAGGTTTGTTCCCCCGGGGACTCCTAGCGTTGAAGTGATATATTTCTTATATAGCCTATGACCTTCACTGAGAGGTCAGTAGTCCACATGACAATTTTCAAGCAATTTTATCCAGCGGTTTGGGTGAACATAAGACACAAAGACCAGGCTGACACACACACACACACTGACAGAGTAACTATTTTATATATATAGATATTATATATTTTATATTATATATTTCTTATTATATATTTTATATTATATATTTCATATTTTATAATTTATATTATATATTTAATATTATATATATATTATATTATATATGTCATATATATTTTATATAACATATTTTATATTATGTATTTTATATTATATATTTCATATTATATATTTCATATTATATATTTTATATTATATATTTTATATTATATATGTCATATATATTTTATATAACATATTTCATATTATGTATTTTATATTATATATTTCATATTATGTATTTTATATTATATATTTATATCATATATGTCATATATATTTTATATAACATATTTCATATTATGTATTTTATATTATATATTTCATATATATTTTATATTATATATTTCATATCATATATTTTATATTATATATTTTATGTTATACATGTCATATATATTTTATATAACATATTTCATATTATGTATTTTATATTATATATTTCATACTATATATTTCATATTATATATTTTATATTATATATTTTATATTATATATGTCATATATATATGTTATATAACATATTTCATATTATGTATTTTATATTATATATTTAATATTATATATTTCATATTATATATTTTATATTATATATTTTATTTTATATATGTTATATATATGTTATATAACATATTTCATATTATATATTTTATTTTATATATGTTATATATATGTTATATAACATATTTCATATTATGTATTTTATATTATATATTTCATATTATATATTTTGTATTATATATTTATATCGTATATGTCATATATATGTTATATAACATATTTCATATTATGTATTTTATATTATATATTTCATATTATATATTTTATATTATATATGTTTAATGTTTGATTTACCAAAAAGTTTCACTTGAATAAATTCAGTGATTGTCTTCCCTTGGCGCAAACGGAAAATCTTATAAACTGAAAACAATTAAATTTGCTCGGAATGTTAAACTGCACTTATGTCGTGTTTCATTATTGTTTCTTATCATTTTTTAAAAGTATTATTTTGTTTTATTATTTCTTAATCTTTGTTAATTGTTGAAATCTCCCCCCTTTTTGGTGTAAATAAAATGTTTGACGATCATTGTTTTTTTTAATGAAAATGTTTGAAATCAATTGTTACAAAATAGCGAGATAAATTATCTCCCTTACCGTGTTAGCATTTAGCAACATGAACTAAAGTTAGTATTTAATTCAAAAGTGCTTCTGCTGTTTCACAGTGACATTAAAATATTTAAACAAATATATAAACTTTGTTATGTACTTACGTGGTAGCTGAAAATAAGATTGTACAGAAAAAAAATTACGCGAATTCATTCAGTATTTATTAAATTATAAGAAAAAGAAAAAAACGATTTTACGTATCGTTAGACATTTTGTAACCAGATTAGGCAAGGGAGACAACTCGTTCTTTTTTTTTTAAGATAAAAAAATTCAAGATGATGACTACCGATAAAAATGTTTTTAAAATTTTTAATTTAATGAATACTGCATGAATTTGCGTAATTTTTGGTGTACAGTCTTCTATTAACCTACCACGTAAGTACATAACAAAGTTTATAATTTCTTTATCTATTTTTTTTCAACATGTCACTGTGAAACAGCAGAAGCATCAATTCAAGTGATGTTTTAAATGCTATAATCTTTTTTCATTAAATATTCACAACTTAAAAAATATTTTTTTTAGAAATTCTTTGAATTATCTCCCTTGGATTGTGTAACTTTTGAATTATCTCCCTTTGACCGCATAATTTAAAAAAATATTTCCCCTTTACTATTTCTATTCTGTTGACATGCCGACCTTAATCTCATATTATGGCCGGCATTTTTGTGAACAAACATTTAAAACAAATGTGTCACTCAATTCTTCTGTGTATATCTCTATATAACGTTAGGTATGTGCATATGTTTATATATTTCTATGTATGAGATTCACTTCTAAACTAATTAACCGATCATTGTAAATTTGGGTACACAGCAGTTACTAGACGTAAGGGTAGATAATGTGGGTTGTATTTAGTTTAATTTAGTTTCATTCAAAGGGGGGGGTCAAAGAAAGGATGGAAGCCCTTCACAAAATTTAGATACCTCCGATTTTTGTGAAATTTTAACAATACACATTAGACACCATTTAATAAATATTCCCCAAATTTCAGTTTCTTTAAAGCATTTTAGAGGGTTTTTAGGGAAGGGCGCATAATATGGGCACAACCTCCCATTTGAAAATCCAAATATTTCAGATTTGCATTGAATTTGATCCATATTCATTAGACACCAATTAAGCAAGATTCTTTGAATTTAAATT